>JAJDFG010000083.1:1682500-2047500 GCA_021039105.1 Scomber colias
CTCGCTTCATCATCGACTCTGTCAGTCACCAGCTAGCTGACCTCCGTAGCAAAGGAAAATATTACCAGTAAATCACATAAATATTGAACTAAGAACAACACAGCCTTCACTAAGAAGCGCAAGGTTGACCAGGAGAACAGTTCAAATCTGACTGGACAGGCCAGTTTTGTTTTATTTTACCGGACCATGCCAATGCAAAACTGACATGCTTAATATGCATGCAGACTGTTGCTGTCAACAAAGCTGAGAATCTAAAGTGGCACTTCAACACTGTGCATGCTGCTTTAATGCTTTAATGCCAACTACCCAACTAAATCGGATCAGCGTAAAGACAAAATAGCAAACATGTTAACGTTATACAAGCAGTCCGTTTCTACTATAAAAAAAATCAACATCTGCACAAGAGAGCGCTACAGCTGCATCACTGCATGTTTCATGGAACTTTTCTAAAGCTAAGAAGCTTTTAGCGGAGGCGTGTGTTTCCTGTCTTCTCACCAATTTGAAGAAAGTTGGTGAGGACTGATGCAGTCAGGTGTGCATAAAGCATTTCTACCCATCAGCTAAAATTTTCACCCAGGCCAAATTCTCTGATTGTTAACAGCATATATTTCCAATCAACCTGATCAAATGCCTTGGGCGCATCAAGCGTAAGTACAGCAGATTTTGACGTTTTTTGAAGTTCATTTTGCGCATTACAGTCTATTTTAAAAAATTAAAGAATATCCTCTGCTGTCACAGAACTTTGGGATTTATATACATTTTCATAACAATCCCTAAAGCACTTATTTATTTCAACAGGGTCTGTATGATTTTTAATTTCATGGATAGTTCTGCCTGAGGTTTCTTCCCGTTAAAAGGGAGTTTTTTCTTGCCATTGGTCGCCAAGTGCTTGCTCATGTGGGAATGTTGGGTCTCTTTAAACAAAACTTAAAGAGTACAGTTTAGACCTGCTCTATGTGTAAAGTACCTTGAGATTACTTTTATTGTGATTTGGTGCTATATAAATAAAGACTGACTGATTGATTGACTTGACAACATTGTGCTCATTGCTGCAGTACAAATTTATTTAAGCTTGAGTACAAGCACAAAACTCACCTAAGTAAACTGAACTAACAATACAGAACCAAGCAGAAAAAATAAAAGAGGGCCAAGCACAGAGCCCTGTGGGACCCCACATGAGAGAGGAGCAGTGGAGGACACAGAGTCATCAAGGCTTACACAGAAAGTCCGATGTGACAGGTAGGACCTGAACCATTCCAGTGCTGTGCTACTGATGCCCACCCACTGCTCCAAACGAGCAATCAGGATTTCTAAAAGTACAAGGACAACACAGTGACCAGAGTCACTCTTAAAAGCGCTGATTCTGTTTTAAAACTGGATTGGAAGAACAGTCTTCTCTAAGATTTTAGAGAAGAAAGGCAATTTAGAGATAGGCCTGAAATTTGCCAAAACAGAAGGATACAGCCCAGGTTTTTTTAAATAAAGGCTGCACAACTGCATGTTTAAAATGTACAGGGACTACTCCAGAGGACAGACTGCTATTAATAACTATGAGACAAGATGGCCCAATAGTGGGAAAAACCTCCTTAACCTCTTAAGCCCTAGCCATATTTTCAGAAAAAACGCCTAAAAAGACATACCCAAAGTAAATGAAGAATTGCTTCACAATTAAAAGGTTCATATGCATTCCCTTGGTGTCTGGGGACATCTAGGGACGTCAGGGAATGTATTCCCAGTGTCAGAAATAGTGTGTCTGTTATTATACCTGAGTAAATTGGAATAAAGCAAAGGAGAAATGTGAAATTTCTAT
Organism: Scomber colias; assembly: GCA_021039105.1. NCBI lineage: Eukaryota > Metazoa > Chordata > Actinopteri > Scombriformes > Scombridae > Scomber > Scomber colias. The sequence goes on from JAJDFG010000083.1 coordinate 1,684,311, forward strand.
CCTCGCCTAGTTTTTTTTTATTTGATAGAGGATAACAGCATGCTAACAATAATTCCATGCACACAGATGCCACTGATCACCTTCAGCAACTCCTTGACTACACATTTACAAAATTTGATAGAATTTGAGCAAAGGGCAAAGCCTCCACAAAGGTTTTAGTAAGGATGGGACTAGGTGGACATTCATTTGGCACTATTTGGCACAGTTTGGCACCAAACTGTACCCAAAACATCTGCAGTCAAAAGCTGGCTGATTACTGGCCAGTTATTTTCACGCCAGTAATCATGAAATGCATGCAAAGACTGGTACTAACCCACATCAAGACCTGCATCCCTCCTAGTCTCAACCAACACCCGTTTGCATACAGGCACAACAGATCCACAGACAATGCCATTTCGATTACACACAGCTCTCACCCACCTGTAAAAACCCAAGCACCTACGTTCAGATGACATAACCATTGTGGGCCTGATCTCCAACAACAACGAGGAGATGATAATCGACTTTAGGAAAACAAAAAATAAACATCACAATGGACAAAGCATCAATGGAGAAGAGGTAGAAAGGTTTGCCAACTTCTAATTCCTGGGTGTACACATATTGGAGGATCTGAGCAGGAGTCTGAACACCTCACACCTAATCAAGAAAGCCCAACAGCAGCTCTTTTTTCTGAGGATCCTGAAATGCAACAAACTCCCCAGTGACATTTAGGCTACGTTCACACCACAGGCTTTAATGCTCAATTCCGATTTATTGCTCAAATCCGGTATTTTGTTTGGCTGTTCATATTACACTTTTAAATGTGGCCTGTCTGCGGACTGCAATGTGAACAACTCACACTCCTGAAGTGACCAGCATGCTCTGTTGATCATTAATGACGTCACACACAGAACAGTGTTTACTGAAGTGAACATGGTAACAGCAACAGCTGGTGAAGTTACTAGTAGTCTCATTTATGGTCTAATGTAAAAAACTGTGTGTGGCGCCAGCCAGCAAATTTGTGAGTGGGTGATGTTAAAAAGGAGGAAGAGGAGAAAGACACTTTATGATGTCTTTATGCAGAGCATTAGCTGTGTGTTGCTCCAGAATAATGTCAAAGTCGCATTAAATGCCTGATTGTTCAGATTGTGGTCGCATTCAAAAAAATCTGATATGTATCCAATTCAGTACCACATTTGAAAGTGGCCTGAATCGGATTTGGAAACGTCAGATTCAATGTGACTCATGCTGTTCACATTGTCAGAAACAAATCAGATATGGGTCACATTTGAGCAAACAAATCGGATTCAGGTCACTTTTAACTGTGGTGTGAACGTAGCCTAAAATAACTTTTACTGCTGCACCATTGAGAGCACACTCACATATGGCTGCACAATGCAGCTGCACTGCAAAACAACAGAAAGACATGCAGCGGATCAATAAGACAGCACAATGGATTGTCGGCTCTCCTCTCCCAAACCTTAGAGATATCCTCTTGAGTCGTCTTCACAAACATGCCACAAACATCATGAACCACCTTTCACACCTCAGTCACTCCATGTTCACCACTCCCCCATCACGCAAACTCAGAGTCCTGCGTGCCAAAACATACAGACCGCAAAACAGCTTTTTTCCAAGAGCTGTTGAACTGTTGAAATGGGGTACAAGATGTCTGCCAGACATACAATGATGATAGTTACTTGTCTAAAAATGTAGAGTTTACATGTGTATCTTGTAATTTTAATCAAAGCTGTAGCAATATTTTTGCTGTGGTGCTGACCACCTTTGATGCAATACTACTGCTCTATTAATAAAACCGGGAAAGATCATGTGAGAGAGATATAGGTATATACTTCTCGTCAAATTTTGACAGGTCCCAATCAGAAGCTGACACGTCATTGGTGGGCGTAACCCCGCCCCCCTTATTATAGCCAATGATATGTTGCCAAGTCATCACAGGAAGTCCCGCCTTATTTTCCAGGTTCTGTGACATCATAACAGGAAGTCCCTCCTTATTTACCTACGCTGTGTGACATCATAACAGGAAGTCCTTCCCTCAGTCTTATATAAGCTTTTTGGGTTTTTTTTTAACAAACTTAAAGAAGGAAAAAAAAAACCCAAGAATGGCTCCTCGATTCGTACAAAGTGTTTTACAAGACATGCTGTCTAACCTGTCAAAGGAGGACTATAGCAAGTTTTGGCGAGCTCTTCTTGATCGTCCGGAAAATGTTAGAAGAGTCAGGGTGGAGGGTATAGACTATATCGACATGGCTATGTTCTTGATTTCCTTTTTTTTCGGAACCTCTGGCTTTGGAGGTAGCTGCGCAGACATTGAATGCAATTGGTTGCAACGAGACAGCGGCTGTGCTTCGTTTACAGGAGGTGAAATGGAGAAGACAGGAATACGTGAAGTAATGTAAAACATTGACTTAAAAAAACAACAGAAGTTCTCAGTGGGGTGAGGAGGGGTGGGCGGAGATGAGGGAGGGGTGGGGTGAGGGAACAACCAATGAGAAGATTGGCGGGAAAATCCCCACCGCTTTTAAGCAGCGGTTTGAGCAACAGTTTTGTACTCACCATGGCCATGGAGCAGGTAACGTTGGATTCGATTCTGATGTATGAAGCAGTTTCTAAGCCTTTGGAGGAGGAAGAAGGCGAGTCCTCTGCTACGAAGGATACCGCACTAATGCCTGAGCAATGGTCCTCGTCATTGCTGAGTCAGACGCCTGTAACCGTCTATCAAGACCCTGTCGAGGTACCGGGCGCTCCTAAGAAATGTACGATGTATCTGTGCCGTACCCAGATGACTCCGTCGGGAACTCTGCAAGAAGAATGGCCTCTAAATCCATGGATGAGAGGATCCTGGGGGTATGTGTTCAAGTACGCGACGGGTGAACTGTGTTTGTACCAGCTGGATGAGGGGGAAAGTCTGGGTCCTTTAACCCCCATGACGATACTGAACGTAGACGACTGGGGTGTGATGAAGATGTTGATAAAGATAACGATTACTAAGAAGAAGAAAGAGGAGAGTGAAGAGGACGGTTCCGATAAAGAAAACGTGGATGTAATGGGGTCCGAGGCGGATACTTGTGAGGAGGAGGAGGAGGAGGAAGAGTTGGAGGAAGAGGAGGAGGAAGGGAGGGAGAAGGAGAATGGGAAGAGAGTGGGTGGTGAAAGTGAGAATCCTCCTCAGGAAAAACGTCCGAGGATAGGTATTCAGTTTAACGACGTTAACCTGGCAAAGACGAAAAACCATCTTAGGGGCAACGTGGCCCTCCACGACCACCAGCACTGGTAAATGGTTCACTCAAGCTAGTCTGCGATCGACCGAAAAGAAAGGGAAGAGAGCCGTGGACATTTTTGTTTTGGAGTAATTTAAAACGGCTTATTTCACACCAGCATGGTCTTACCGGCGACACAATGGCTCTATAGGATGCTGGAGATAAGGGAGAGGGTGACGTCCCTTTTTCACAACTGTCACAGTTGGAAAGACACTGTGGTGGCAAGAAAAACTCTAATCTTTTGAGTTTTTCTTTTTTCTTTTCCTATTCCCTAACCACGCCTCTTTGAACCTCCCACTTCCAAGCCACACCCTCTCTTCTGGTATTAAAAAGAACCCAGTTCAGGGCTTCAACAGTTTTTGAGATGGAAGCCTCAAGACCACACCACCTCCTTCGTTCTCACTCTTTTTCCGAATTCAGCTACACCAAATCAATGGATCAACAGATGACTCCCTCGTCATCACCCCTTTGTTCGGAGGACGATTATACAGTACCCGCGACGCCTCCTTCTTCGGAGGATGATGATATGGTACCTGCGACGCCTCCTTGTTCGGAGGATGATGATACGGTACCCTTGACACCTCTTTGTTCGGAGGATGAGAAAGAGAAGGAGGACAAGGTCGACGGATGCTTGTCTTCCATCGTCTTTGACGGTATCAAATCTGCCGTCTATCATCTGCTGGACATGACTATCTGCAACTATCACGTGGACCGGTGCTATGGTTGCCAGATCAATCATCCTATCCAGAGACAACACGAATGCTTGGAGGTGTGGGAGGACGACTTTTTCCAGGATCACTATTACCGTCTCATGAAAAAACTCTTCACCCCTCGCTTTATTCCTGCCATTCAGCATCTGTTGTTTAACAGACGCTTCATCGTGAGTGATCGTACGGTCCGTGTGGCCGCAGAGACTCTCCTGTATGAGTTGAAACCAGTCAAGAGAATTTGTGAAGAGCTCTCCGCTGTGTATGAAAATATGACCGGTCTGGATCCAGTGCAAATTGGACAGTTGCAGAGTGTCACCGACTGTTAAACCGGGGCTTGCTAGAGTTCTTAATTAGAGTTTGGAGTTTTATTATCTTTTGGGGGGGAAAAAAGCATGCTTTCTGGTAGTTTTTTTTTCAATTTTGTTGGTATATTTAGTATATCATGTATTTCTGAGTTTGTGGTTTGTTGATATATTTTGTATATTACTTGACTTTTCAAACGGATAAAAAGAATGTTTGGTAGAAAAAAAATTGTCTCGATTTTTTCTTTTTTTAAAAGGGTAGCTCACACAGAGGTCTAGAACAGACGATGTTAGGAGGTTTACAAGATAGGATGGCTGAGAAACGGTTGATGAAAAAAGTGTATTATGACCCGCTTCACCCAGGTAGCTTTGGAGGAGTAGAACGACTCTGTCAGGGTGTAGAAAATGAAACGGATGGAAAAGTCAGTGTTCACAAGGTGAAAGATATTTTTTATCAGAGCAGGATGCTTATACTCTGCATAAACCAGCCTGAATACATTTCAAGAGAAACAGACTGTTTGTCACAAAACCTTTGAAGCAATTTCAAGCGGACCTGTGTGACATGCAAGCCTTAGCCGATCAAAACAACGGTTTTAAATATATATTAACCGTCATTGACTGTTTTTCAAAAAAAGCCTACGCGTGCGTCTTTAAGAAGAAGACGGCGTCTGAAGTGTTCAAGGCTTTTGAGTCGGTGTTACTAGAGAGTCAAGTACCTGAAAAGCTACAAACAGATGCGGGGAAAGAATTTTTCAACAAGAGTTTTGAGGCTCTGATGAGGAAACACGGTATCATACATTTTAAGACCGCTAGCGAGTTGAAAGCTTCTATCTGGAAAGGCTGAATTGCACCTTTTTTAAAAACGCGAATGTATAAATATTTTACGGCTCACAACACCAGACGCTACCTCGAGGTTTTACCCGACTTGTTGAATAGCTACAACAACAGTTACCACAAGAGTATAAAAATGACCCCTCAGGAGGTGACCTCTGAGAACGCCATTCAGGTGTTTTGTAACCTGTATGGTACAATCTCCTCTCGTCCTAAAATAAAGATGAACTTTAAGAAAGGGGATCTGGTCAGAATATCTAAGTTGAGAGGAGTGTTTGATAAAAAATACGAATAGAGTTTTACGGACGAAGTGTTTACCGTGACGTGTTGCATTCCGCGCACATCCCCGGTATACAAACTATAAGATTACGATGGCGAGCCTATCGAGGGTTCGTTTTATGAAGCGGAGCTGCAAAAAGTGAAAATGACCGCAGACAAAATGTTTTAAGTGGAGAAAATCTTAAAACATCGCTTCGTCAAAGGTGAAAAACAGGTTTTTGTACGATGGAAAAACTGGCTGGAGAAGTTCAACAGCTGGGTGAAAGCCTCTGAGGTGGTGGGTATATAAAATAAAAATTTCACTTCAATTCATTTAGACTAAAATAGTGAATCATAGAAGATACAGGCAGCGAGGGGTTTTACGTGACCCTACCCTCCAACGCTAGTAAGGAATTATTTAAGAGTAATACCAGCAGTTGTTACACCGTGGATTTGGCTAAACTCATTGAACTGAGCGGCGACTGGGTGGTGGGTCTGTGCGAATTCATCTACCCTCGTAACTGGTATAATTTACCCGCGCACTCTTCCTATTTTGAACTGAACCAAACGATCGACGAACCTCAACCCTTAATCAGCGTTAAATTCAGTAGGGGAGGGTATTACCATCGTCCTAAAGAGCTCCTGGAACAGTTGGTACTGGCGGGCAAAAAGTACGACCCCTCCTTCGACGCTACTTTCAACAACGTGACTAAATGCCTAGAGGTTAAAGACGACGGTCGATATAAAATGCGAGTCTACCCTCCTCTGGCTTATATGTTAGGATTAAAAGTCAACGAATGGTGGAATCTGTCAGGGCGTTCTACCCCCTACCCCTGCGATTTAAACAGCGGGGTATATAACCTCCTTTCTATACACAGACATCGTTCAGTATCAACCAGTCGGGGATAGCTACTCACCGCTGCAGTGTGTCGTAAACGTGAAAGGTGATTTCGGAGACGTGGTGAGTCTCAGGTATAATACGGTGCATTACCTACCGGTATCGAAGAATTACATCAAAAACATCCGTATTGAAATTAAAACACCGCAACAAGCACGTGGACTTTGTTTTTGGAAAGACTATCGTGAAGCTCCACTTTAAACCCATTCAACGTTCTTTGCCTCTTCATTAAGGACAGTCATGCTAAGTCTCAAAGAGGATCCTCGCCGCTTTATCGGTTATTATGAAGGTCAAGTGGGAAGGAATCTACCCGGTTTTTACGGAGCAACGGTGATGTACGGTAGAGGTATAGGGTCTATCTTCTCAAAATTATTTCGTTTTATATCTCCTCTACTGAAGACCGGTTGCAAAACCTCATCCTCCGAAGCAGTCAGACGTGTGGCGGAGAAACTGTCGCAACAGGGAAATCAAGAGGGTTCAGGAGGTATGATGGTCTTATCCCGTAGAAAGAGGAAACGCCCACCCGGCAACAGAGTTTTTTTCCCTTTAAAAAACGGCAGAAACAAAAAAGGAGCAAATCAGTAGGGAGTGACGGGGCTAAGAGAAGGAAGTCCGCGCAGAGCTCCGATATATTTTAAACTATTTCAAAAAACAAAGAACAACATCAACAACAAAAAAATGGCTCTTTTACATCAGAAATTGCACCCTGGCTGAATTGGATCTATTTTCCGCTCCCATGACACAATTATCCATAGAGGAGGAAAAATATCAAGAATGCCAACCCCTCTCAACTCTGACCGACAACTATCACATAGAATTTTTCATCCCCGGAGACGGTGAAAAGTATCTGGATCTAAATGATACCATGCTGCATCTCTGGGTGAAAATTACAGAGAGGGATGGGACCGACATTCCACCCGACGCGGCCGTCGCATTCATTAATTATCCCCTCAATACAATTTTCAGCCAATGCGACATCATGCTGGGGGATAGATTGATTTCACAGTCCAGCGCTACTCATCCTTACAGAGCCATGATTGAGACTCTGCTCAACTGTTCGGAAGATACGCTAAAGAGTCAATTTAGCGCCGGTTTGTTTTACAAAGACCCAGCGGGTTTGATGGACAGTATAGTGACGGATGACGGTCCTAACAGAGGGCTCAGGCAGAGAGCCGTATTCACGGCTGAATCGAAAAAAGTGGACCTGCTGGGTCCCCCCCACGGGGACATATTTTTTAGCGAGAAACTCTTGCTGAACTAGGTAGATTTGAGAATTAAATTAATACGCCACAGCGACCCGCTCCGTGTGATGGGGGCGCGAGCCTCCGACTTTGCCCTGATGAAAGGAAATGCCCTCTACCCTCTCTCACGCGTGACAGTGAAAACCTACTCTATCCCCGAGAATTCCAGAATCTGTAACTTGGAGAATCTCTTTCTAGGCGCTATACCTAAATACGTGGTTCTGGGTATGGTACACCACGACGCCTTCACGGGTAGGAGGGATCTGTCACCCTTTAATTTTAAACACAATGACCTGGAGTACTTGCCACTCTGTCAGGCTGGCCGTCAGGTTCCCGCTAAAGCCTTTCAACCTCAGTTTGACCGCGGGAATTCAGTCAGAGAGTTTTACAACATGTTTACCGCCACAGGGAGACATCTCAAAGATACGTCTGAGTATAGATCGTCGGGAATTTAACGAGGGGTACGGTCTTTTTGCTTTCAATCTCGAACCGACCGAGGATAACGATGCTCTGTCTCCCATTTCCAACGGAAATTTGAGGATGGAGATGAGGTTCAGGGTTCCTCTGCCCCATACCACCACACTCATCGTCTATGCCTGTTACAATTCCATTCTGGAGATCAATGATAAAAGACAGGTGCTGGTGGATTATTACTGAGAGAAATAAGAAGAGAGATGGATAATCATCAGTTGGAAAGCCTTTTGCATCGTGTGCTGGGAGATGCATTCTGTGGGGTGTGGGCTTCAGACCAACTGGCCTTACTAACCCACGGGTTTCAAACCCCCTCCTACTTCATCGTCAACACTCACCCTTCACACCTGCCTGGAGAACACTGGTTATCTCTAACCCTGGAAGAGGATGGCTCCGCCAGCTTTTTTGACTCTTTTGGATTCCCGCCTGATTCACATTACCCCTCCAGCATCTTGGAGTTTCTGGAAAACCGTTCAGAGAAAATACTGTACCATAACCGTCAACTCCAACACTCTCTTTTGACGGTTTGCGGACAGCATTGTGTTATTTATCTCTGCCATAGGGCCTGCAGATTTTCTTATAAAGAAATATTGTCTCTGTATGATGACGATGCCTTAAAAAATGATCCTATGGTGTCTCATTTTACTCATCATTATCAACGCTGCCTCACTTGGCATCAACGAGGACATAATTTTCATCACAGGGCATGCTCGTTAGAAATGTTTAGAGAGTGTTATCGCATGTTAAAAAAACCCATGAAATACTTTTTTTTTTTTTTAAACAACGCTGTAACCATAAACTTGTGATCAATAAACACGTTTTATTTTTTATTATTGACGCGATTCTATTCAATTCAATCCCACTTCATCCATTTTGGAGATAGGAGTATTCTCTTCTTATGTGGCAACGGGGTGGTCCATTTCGGAGATAGGAGTATTCTCCTCTTACGTGGCAACAGGGAGGTTTTTTCATCTTCAAATTTGCGTTCCGTTTCCGTTTGGAGATTCAGGTATTCATCGCGCGCTTTACGGTTATTCACCATAGATAAGGGGATGTTTACTCCGGCTAAGGTATTTAAGAAACTCCTCCAACCTTTTGGAGGAGATTGGGGTTTTTTTTTATAGGTAATAAATAATAAATCCATGATATGAGAGCCTTTGACCACGTTCCCCTTATCCACAAATTCACCCCTCGAGGTCCACTCCACCCCGGCTTCTGATAATTTCTGCATAATGTACCTAGCATTTTTACGATCTCGTGAGGGCAGGTTTTTTATCACCTCGTTCGTCACATCTTCAGGTCCTGAAGATTCAGGCTCATTCTGAACAGGTTGTGTTGAAATTTCTGTTGAAATATCAGGCTGTAGCTGGAGAGTCACCCGACGTTCATCTTTCTGACCTTGTCTCATGAAAGTGAGATATCTGTGTATCAAAGCTTCATACCTCTTCACTTTTTCATAGGAACTCAAACCTTGCTCGTTGAGTATAGCTCTCATGGCCATCTTTCTTTTCTTTTCTTTTCTTTTGTCTTTTTATTTTTATTTTTATTTTTATTTTCTCTGAATCAAGCCTCCTAAAAGATTCTCTAGGAGAGGTACGGCTGCTGATAGCAGAGGAAAAATAAATCCCCCCCTCTGTTTCTTCAAAACTCGCTGTTTACGTTTTAAAGCAATTTTCTTATCAGCTAGCAGTCTGATGATCTTTTTTTGACGTTTCAGAGTTTTGTATTGAGAAGGAGAGAGGGGAATGTTCCCCTTTAAAAGATTCAAAGCTATCTCACACAGAGCTTGGAGATAGTCAGGGGAGCCGTGGGCGATGATATCTTTACGTTTCTGAGGCGTAGCGTGGTACAGAGCTTTTAGTAAGACGGCGTTCCTTTTTATACGCGGTGACATGGTGACTTACTTGGGTTTAGGCAGGTAGATGACTGGCCACTGCTGAGGAAGTATACCCGTCCTCACTCTGTAACGATCTGGACAGGAAGGTGTGAGATCGAGGATCAAATAGCCGTCGGGGTCTTTGGTAGCACCTTCAAAACTTTCCATGAAAAATGTTTTTTGCGAGGGGAAAATTTGATGAGCTAGAATATTCATCTGTAATTTGTCTCTGGGATTTTTAAACAATGTCAGATAATTGCTGTTTAAACTGATGGTATGGCTGTATTTTCCCTTGTGAAATACATTCTGAGTCAACATCATGACCGACATATTTTTGTGATATCTGTATTGTGTGAAAATTTTAACCACCTCCGGGTGATCTGAAGCTTGAAAAATGACATCGTCCAGGATGACCAGATGACTTTGATGGGAAGGAAACAGTTTTGCATCCTCAAAAGAATCAGGCAGCCCTTCGATGAATTTAATCTTTTTATTCATTTTCTGCAGTTCAGAGTACATGGGTTGAAAAGAAAGTATAAATCCACACAATATTTTCAGGCACAGATTTTTCAGTACAGATTTTACAAAATAAGTCTTGCCACAGCCACTAGGTCCTATCATCAGACAGGAAAATGGGGTTTTCCATCTAGGGTCAAATTCAACCTCCTCCATTACTAATAACCAATTGGCTAATAACCAAAAGGTAACGTCGTCCCGTCAGGCAAGAGCCTTCTTTTGTCGTACACCACTCGAAACCTTTTACAATCGCGAGTCTGGGTTATACCTTTAACTTTCACCGCAACTTTTTTCTGATTTCTGGTCTGGTAGGCATAACTCTTGGGACCCGCAGCGACAAATTCCTGAATAGTGTCACCCTCCAACTCATCAGTCAAATCCCCCAAATAATGACCCATTTCCAGAGGGGTCACTCTGTCTTTCTCTACATAGATCACGCTGTCTGTATCGGTATAAAGAACATTGTGTTGCAACCTTTCTAAATAACTGTACAACTTGAGACGGCCGTAAGCGGTGGTAAAGGCGGCTAAAATGACATTAGTGGACCTACCAGGAGGTACGACGGTGCGGTCGTTATAACGCCACTGAATCAGAGCTATATCGCCGTCTTTATTTTTTTCCCGTTTGGAGGGTAAGAAAGAAATTGACTCGCAAAGGCGTAACTGAAAAACTGCTCGGGCATTTTGATGAGGCTGGTTTGTATCAGATTGGTTCTCTGTGCAAACTTGCCCCAGAAGCTGTTAAGACACAGCTTAGCCACCTGCCTCTTGGCTGGGTTGACCTCGATATTTTCAGGGTTTAAAGAAATCCCCTGATGCGTCAGGTATTCGCGGATGTATTTCTCCCTACCCCCATCATCGATGGCCTCGGGAGGGTAGCCTGAAGCTTCCTGTTTACCTTTTAGAAAAGTATGTATGTAGCCGACAAAAACTGTACTGCTACTTTTCTCAAAGTGCCACACCTCTGTGATTTTACCTACTCTGTACCCCAGCTCTAAGGCTTTGTTTAACTCGATGGTCACCCAGACCCCCGTCAGAGCTCTAGCTTCCTCATTGTGAGTGCACGGACCGCTCTGATGATTGATTTCGACGCAGGTGCGGCAGAGGGTAAACACTAATTTACCTCCGGACGTTTTATAAGGTAAAACGGGAAAAAAGAGCCCTCGAGGTGGGTGGACGACTGCTCTGATCAAACCAAAGTACTTTCGGGGGTCGTCAAAATCTTTGTAGATAATAGTGGGGTGATGTAAAGGATAAGAGCGGTTGGCGTTGACGTAGGGATACAGGGAAGTGACATCTACATCTACAGATTCATTAGATGGTGTACTGTACCGTAACCTCACGGCTGAAGTCCGGCCTCCATAAAGGGCAGAGCGAGGGGAGAGAGGTTCGGGAGAAACGTAGCTCTTCATGAACTGTTTTACCTCCTCATTTGATTTTTTCATCTCTTTCCACTCGTGTCCCCTCATCACTCGGGTACGGACGCCGTAAACGTCCCTGAGCTCTTGCAATCTCGCTTCACTAGCCACGTGTACATCCCCTTAGGGAGCATCTTTCAGAGGACATTGACATCAGAGCGAAAGCAGGAAGGGCAGCCGTGGTAATAGCAACCTAAATACTCATAGATCCACTCCTAATTATCTCTCAAAGCATAACCGTCGACAAAGCACGACCCTATCTGCATTTCCCCCTTGTTTAAAGCATGCTCCATATGGATTTTTTCAGAATCTGCTACCCACTCTAGCCATTGGATGGACTCGTTGGAATATGTTTTGGATCGACGCCTGTAGTTGTCGGGGAAAGGTACGGCCAGAGTTTTTTTTTGTAGGAAATTGGTGCAAAACACTTTCATACCCGCTGAGGCTATGGTGACGCAGCTAAAAGGCTCCATGCTCGTGTCCTTGATAAACTGATCTCTGAATTTCTGACACCCCTCGAGGACAATATCGACGTCGTTTTGACAGTAGTACAGAGCTTCCTTCTCAAAATTAAAGACACCCTGAGAGACCTCTCTGTACCAGCTGTAAAACTCTTCCTGCTCGGCAGATGATATGCGTTCTACCCCGTAATCGGAGGGAGGCGGATAAGGACCCACGTAGTTTAACCGCTCCTGCGAGCTGAATTTGTGAGGAAAATGACCCTTGGATTTGTCCAAATTAGACCATGGTCTAGGCTGTTTGTGTTTCAAGTAACGCGCGCGTACGGCAAGTTCTGTTGCACTCTGAGCAGAATACTGCTTCAGAATAATGACTCGGGCAGTTAGGGTCAAAGCAGAGATTGCAATAATCAGGACAGTAATGTTTCTCGCGGCATTCGTAACCTCTGTGACAGAACATGCAGAAGTGATTGGTTCCTAAGAGATCTTTAACATTTTTTATCCCGTAGTAGTGGTTTTGAAACAAGAAAAGATACAGAGGATGAGCTCACTTGGGAAAATCTGTTTGAAGAGTTAAAAGAGTTTGTGTCTCAGAACTTCAATTTTACGGTTCAGTATCTGTTCAAATATGCCTATGTCACTAAAGTTTACTTTCGTCTGCTCGCTCAGGCCTGCGAGACGTTGCAACTCTCTACCGCGCTCATAGGCCTGACTGTCGGTAAAATCGGGGTGAGTGAGATGAGCAAGTTAATGGCGAAGCAGAGAGAGTCGTTTTGGTTGTTTACCACGTAGAGGTGGCGTTGTTTCAGGTTGATTATTTCGCTGTCTAACTATTTATGTTGTTTGCGTTTTGCACCGCCTCGGGGGCACTTGAGCGATGAATTCTAGACGGGAGCCCTTGATGTACCCGTTAGATTGTATCAACCTGGCTAACAAATTTTCAAAAGCCAGTACCATGTTATCATTTCTCTCATCATACTTAATGACGACGTGGTCTCTCACATTTTCACCTATTATCTCTAGCTGTATGATGTCATTGCGTCTGACCTCAGGTCTGACTCTCTCGGCTAAATCTGTCAGGTTTTGCAACACATCTAGATAAAATTGAGCAATATCAGGTACATCTCCGAGGGGAGGGATGTTAAAGACTGCACACATGTACCACTCCGCGCCATAAGGGGCACTGGATTTTTTGAGAATGAGTTGAAACATAAGTCATATCCGCTCGTTTAAAGTTTACACGCGGCAACGTGTGTGATATACAGAATGTAAATAAATAAAATATAAATTATAAATAATAAAACATTAAAAAAAACTAACCTCCGTGTTCCTCCGACACCGGATCAGGATCCAGTAATGTGGAAGCAGGCTGAGATTGAAGATTTTCGTCAGAAAAACCTTGGATCGTTGTGGAAGCAGGCTGAGATTGAAGATTTCCGTCGGAAAAACCTTGGATCGTTGGGGATGCAGGCAAATTTTGGATATCTTCGTCGGAAAAACCTTGGATTAATATTCTTTCTTCATTAGGATCTCTCGATGGGGAAGCAGTTTCAGCAGGTTCAGACGGCACATGTGTGGCTTGGATTAATAATCTTTCTTCATCAGGATTTCCCGGGTAATTGTGGAATTGAATCAAACGTTCAGGATGTGGTGTCTTTTCCTGCGTCTCAGCGTTAGTGATCTGCTGGTGGGATACATTCCTGTCCTCGTCTTCAGAAATATCTTCGACCAGCAAATCATCATAGTGCACGCGTGGATTCCTGTTTCTTCTGTCGGTGTAAAATCTTTCACAGGTCTGATCCAGCGTCTCTGTAAGTAAATATCACACCCTTACTTTACTTTCTTTAAATACATAAATTTAGCTTACACAAGTTTACACAAGCTTAATTAAAAAAAAGATGGAAAAAATTTTAATTTGTCAATGAAAAATAAAACATACCGTAATCAGATTGGGTGAGATTTATATTTTCAAACTCATCCGGAGTCACTTTAGGAGAGAGAGATCACAGAGAAATCAGCTAAAAAACAAACAAACAGCTTTTTTAAAAATCTTTAAAACAGCGAAACAGATTTTAATCTTTTTTTTTAAAAAAGCTTTGAAAAAAAATTTGACTTACCACGATGCATCTCCCCATCCTGGATTGTGATATCTTGCATTTGGCCTTTGCTTTGCTCAGTCTAAACTGATTAAAAAGGAGATACTGGAGGTCTCCGCGAAATTAACTGGTTTAGAGTGGCAAGGTATGGTGAGTGTGTCCCGATTAAAGAACACTGATAAGGGCGTATGGAGTTATCTGATTTATTACAGCTGTGGTCTGCAATAATAACACAAATAAAGAAAACAATGAGTTCACTACCATAAACAGTAGGCTAGCATAACACTGCATTAGCTTAGTATTGGCTGAACAAACATAAACACAAATGCTCATTATACACCACGAATATAATCAAACTCACCCTTTTACATTCACACGCAGCAGGAAATCAGGGAAATAAGGATGAATGATGCAAAAACGCAAGGGAAAACGTCAGCTCTCTACCGCATGGAGAATGAAAATTGCACAGGTGTGGTGCGTTCAAGAAAGTCTGTAAAACTAAGCTGCGTTCAATAACGTAGGACAAATGAAACCTACAATGCAAACAGACTATAAACAGGTAAATATCACTCAAAACAATGTGGGCTTTCTAACACAGCCACCCCCAACTGTCAGCATGGACAGTTGCGTCCAAGGCAGAAAGGCCACTCAGATCAGTGAATCCTTGGTTTCATCATCTTAGGAAGCTGGACCAAGCGAGCTACTGGTCGAATGTATGTCCGGTCTTTGACCTTAACGGCAGCGGTCCGAATGCGTCCATCAGTTCCAGGGTAAGTATCCGTCACCTTACCAACAGGCCATAAAGCTTGCGGGAGCTGAGGATCTACGATGAGCACCACTTGGTTTGGCATGAGGCGTTTCCCATCTTTCTGCCACTTCTGTCGCTCCTGTAAACTGGGCAGGTAGTGACCAATGAATCTGGACCAGAAGTGGTCGACGAGGACTTGACTATGTCTCCATCTGCGACTGCCGAGGGTGTTACTGGGGTCATAAATGGCCTGAGGGAGTGATGCATCATAGCGCCCCATCAGTAGAATGCTAGCCGTGATGGGATCTGGATCAGATATGTCTCAAGAGACATAACCAAGGGGCTTAGCATTCAGGATGCCTTCCACTTCCACTAAAACTGTCTGGAGTACAGTTTCATGTACCGTCTGTTCTTTAAGTACGACCTTGAGAGCAGTCTTCACGGACCTCACTTCTCTCTCCCATGCTCCACCAAAGTGGGGAGCACTGGGAGGATTGAAACAGAATGTAATCTGCTGTTCTGCCAGCTGTTCCTTCAGGTGAGGAGTCATGGCCTCAAAGGCCTCACGTAGCTCTCGGGCTCTACCGACGAAATTTGTCCCGTTGTCGGACAGGAGCTCAAATGGTTTGCCTCTTCTGGCTATAAAGCGCCGCAAAGACATCAGGAAAGCGTCAGTGTCGAGCCTCTCCAGGAGATCTAGATGCACACATCGAGTGGTCATACATTTGAAGACTATGCCCCAACGCTTCTCCGTTCGGCGTCCAATCTTCACCATGAAGGGACCGAAGCAATCAACACCAGTCGAATAAAAGGGTGGCTTATGCAGGCGCAGACGAGCTGGTGGCAAATCCGCCATCCTAGGGACTGAAGGCTTAGCTCGCCATGACTGGCACTGCATGCAGTTGCTCTGGCACCTCTTGACTGCTTCCCTCCCACGCAGAATCCAAAACCGGTGACGCAGTTCAGCCAAGACTCTCTCTGGACCAGGATGCAGGAGGGTCTCATCGAAATCATGGATGATAAGCTTAGTCAGAGGATGCTTTGGGTCTAGTAAGACTGGGTGTATGGTGTCTGACTCTAGCTGTTCAGCTCTTCGGAGTCTCCCTCCGACTCTAAGGAGTCCTGTCTCCTTGTCATACTTGGGAGATAGGGAGCCCAAACGGCTATTGGTTGGTAAGGGTCGGTCTGACATGAGCGCCTTAACCTCCTCTGGGAATGACGCAGATTGGGCCTGCTGTAGAAGGAGATTCTCAGCTTTGATGTAATCAGCTGCCTCACTGGGCGAGCTTGGATCAGCCACCCCATGTAGGGATCGCGCTGTTGCCTGCATGAGGTCCTTCCATGTGGAGAACAGGCTGATTTCAGGAAGCTGAGGAGAGGGGTAGACGGACACATGTCCACAGAAAGAGGCTTCCTTCAGTTCGCTATCCCCTGGCTCTGGATAGGCTGTTCGGCCAATGATTCTCAGACTGATGCAGGAAGTCAGGGCCTTGGTGCCAACGGTGTGGTCGAGACAGCTCCTTCAAGGTCTTACCTCGTGTGATATCATCAGCAGGGTTATTGGCACTATCCACATACCTCCAGTTATACTTACTTATAGTGGCAAAATTCCGACTTGATCCAGTGGAGAACAGTAGGTGAGTCCGACCAGAGAATGACCTTCCTGATGGGCAAAGTGAGCTCAGTTTGAAGGACGCTGGCTAGTTGAGCACCGGTGAGAGCGGCACTCAACTCCAACCGGGGCATGGATAATTGCTTCTTTGGCGACACACGGGATCTGGCTAGGACGAAGGAGACATGGTCAGGAATTTCCTGTTCCCAGGCTAACCATCTGTCTCACAGGCTCTGTGTCTGGATTGGGTCATCCCAACCAATTTGTTCCTTCCAAAGATCCTGGACAAGAATCTTGGCTCTTGTTGTAAATGGTACAATGTATCCTAGTGGATCATACTGACAGGAAAGTACCTTATAGACATTCCTCAATGTGGGTTCAGCTCTCTCCACCGGTCTGTGTTTGTACTTCAGGGAGTCGCGGAGGCAGTCCCATCGTAATCCAAGAGTTGGCTCCTGAAGGTCCATACAGGATTGGGAGAGCCATAGCTCACTACTCTCAGATCTTACATCTGATGGAAGGTGCTCGATGACAGCCGGAACGTTGCTGGCCCACTGGCGTATCTCAAAACCCCCGGAGTGGAGCAGCTGGCGCAGTCCTTCGACCAGGTCCTTAGCTTCCTCCTTTGAATGGGTGCTACGGAGGCAGTTATCCACATAAAAGGACTGCTCAACACAGTCAACGAGATCGCTGTTGATCTCACTTGTCTCCTGAACGTGCCGCTGCAGGGCATAAATGGCACAGCAAGGGCTGCACGTAGTGCCAAACGGCAGGCCTTGCCATTCGTAGATCTTTGGCTCCTCAGTCCTCTGCATCTCCCGCCATGTGAAACGTAGGACTGGTTTGTCAGCTGGCAAAAGGCGGATCTGGTGGAACATACCTTTGATGTCACCGCTTACCGCAACTGGATACTGCCGAAACCGAATGAGGACTCACAGCAGTGATGGACCCAGAGTAGGTCCGGGGAGGAGAAGGTCATTGAGGGACTTCCCTTTGTACTGGAAAGAGCAGTTAAACACAATTCTGTCCTTGCTGTTGTGTCGCACCATATGGTGAGGTATGAACCAGGATTCTGGAGTTGATGTAGCTACCTCAAGTGGCACCACCGCTACATAGCCCATCTTCTCCAGCTTCTGGATCTCCTGGCAGTATACTGTGGCGCGTTCTGGGTCTTTGATGAGTCTCCGCTCTGTACTTTGCAGGATAGATAACACTGCATCCATAGGAGCCTGAAGGCTAGTCGAGTTGGCTCGACGAAGCAGAGGTGTAGCATATCTCTGTATCCCATCAACAGTGACCCTGATAGTGGATGTCTGGAGAAGGTTCAAGGCTTGCTGATCTTGCTTTGATCGAGTCACCTGTTTCTCACTCACAAAAGGCGTGTCAATCTGCTACAGACGCTCCACATTCTTCAAGAGCTCGCAGGTAGGTGAAACTGTTGTGGTGAACATGCACTGCTGCTCGGATGAAGAAACTTGGTCGATGCTGGTGGGACCTTGGAGCGACCAGCCAAGCTTCGTGTGGACTGCAATGGGTCCTCCTGGTGGACCCAAATGCACCGGCTCTATAGGTGTCAGGAGGTGAGGCATGTCAGATCCGATGAGCAATAGGGGTTGAACATGGTCCACAGGAGGTAAAGGTAAGTTGCAGAGGTGTTTATATCGCCGTTGGAGAGTTGTCACTGGATAGGAGTGTTCTGAGAGACTCAGGTTGTCAGATGTAAATGCTTGACGTATGTGATACTTCTCAGCAGGTTTAGCCAGGGAAGACACATGAAAGGCAACCGAAGAACCTTGAAGCTGCACTACATCTTGGTGCACAGTCCTGAGGGTGAGCATTTCAGGCTGTAAGGTGAGGTTCTGGTGTTGCACAGCTTGTGGCAATATGATGCTTCGCTCTGAGCTGTTGTCCAGCACTGCGTAAGTCTCCAAAACTCGACTTCCATTGTGAAGTAGGACTTTCACAATCTTCAGCATCACTTTGGGGGATCTGTTTGGTCTATCTAAGTACACCTTGGTAGTGGGAGCAGTCACCATGAGCACACTCTTCTGGGTTTGCTGGACTGCATCATGCAGTACCGTCAGATGCTGCTCTTTGCAGGTATTGCAAGGTCGCTTGAGGGTACAAACATCAGGCTTGTGAAATCGTCCACACCTCCAGCACCGTTGCCCATCAGTTAGCCACTTCACAATCTGTCCTGTGTTCAGTGCCTTGAACCTGGTGCAAGCATTCAAGAAATGCTCTTTATTGTCGCAGTGGGGACAGTATAGTTTGGGTTTGGATGAGGACTTCAGCTGCGCAGACCGTCCTCTGGAGCCTTGCTCGTCACTAGCAGTGAGGAAAAATGTAGTGGATTTCTCCTTTGGTTTACTGAAAGGACGTTGATCTTTCTTTGTTGGCTTGGGAACTTCATAGTGGTAGAGCGAAGCAGCTCTACCTGCTATGCGTTTCGCCTGTGATTTCATCTGCTACCAGGAACTCAGGTCAGGTAATGTACAGATGAAGCCATTTCAAAGTTCCCGTGTTTCCTTGATGGCTCCTTGACTGGTCCTTGACCGGTCCTTGGCTGGCCGATAATGGAAGCAGGGGGGAAATGCGATCCCCCCGCGATGACGTGGTCAATGAGGCCCCGATTGGGAACGCCCCTAAGCTGCCCGAGTGAAAACCAGCTGCAATGCCTCATTTATCCACGGGGAGGAGCAGTGTGTTTAGACCCACTGCTCATAGGAAAGACTAGGCGATTAAACGATTAAAAAAAATTAACTGGATTCATCATGTTACAACCTTGTGATTAAACCTGATTAAAATACTAGGCTCAATATTATATACACTAATATTACTTGTTTTACTTCTAGTCTTCTGTATAAAGTCGCCGAATGAAGCATACAATATAGTTAATCCATTAGAAAGATGCAATTGAAGCTGCCGTACATCTGACAGGACACCGTGTGTCACAGGAAACACTCGCGGACACTTAATAATTCCTCTGACTGATCACTGATCACTGTCACTGTCAAACCAAGAAATAGCCCATGAGACAAACCCAGTCTACTGATTAAAAACAGGACGCGCTATTAAATACGTAGTGTTAATATTATATGGGTTCCCAATCCGACCATTTTTTTGTGTATTATTTTATCATTATTAAGGCAAAATAACTTTATGTCCATGGACATTATAATGAATAGGCTATAGGCTTAATATTAGTTACATCCAGCGTGCTGCGTGGACTTCATTACATCTGCTCCACCGCTGCTACCACAATTATGAAATGCTAAGTTTATACAGTCTGTGACTGTGGCCCTCATAAAAGTAATATTTTACAAATCTGCATTATATAAACTAACGAAATTCGCAAGTCATTTGGCGACTTCTAAGTCATTCAGTTAAACTAAGTCTGTTCTATAGCTGCGCCGGTGGAGAGGCTGCCAGCGTGAATGAAATCAGTGCGTCTTTTTTACACAAGTATCTGTAGCAGGCTACTGCATGACTCAGGCATGACTCAGAAGAACATGCCATGAACCGGCGCAGCACGCGTTATGTGCGCCTTTTGCGCAACGCATGTGCCGGAGGCAATTGTGCTTGAGTACACTTGGGTTTTGAGGTAATGTGAGTGCGGGCCAGCGGGGGGGCCCGCACACAGGGGGGCATTCGCTTTGAAAGACAATGGGACAGCACTGTAACCATCCCCCTCAACCCATCACCTTCGTGCTGGACACCTCCCCCACTGAAAATCAAGATCAAGACACTGTCTGTGCCCCCACTATATCCAGCATATATGCTACTGTATGTGTGGTTGAGTTTTCATTTTTACATCTTTTCTAAGTGAGTGAGGGGTGTAGTAGTAGATGTGTGTAGTGCCCCCACTCTGTCCAGCACACATGTAAGGTTGAGTTTTCAGTTTTACACCAATAGTTAATTAACTTAGTTACTGTAATAATAATAACAAATCTGAATGTAAACTCAATTTGTCTGACTTATATTTATCTTTTTCATATAATTAATGCTCATTAAACTCTGTCTGGCCCATATCTGTCGCAGCATGAGCGCTCTTTCTCAGCCTTGCGCAGGCTGAAAACCTGACGCAAGAGAGATTTGACTATTATGAAAGCTCACAGTGACCCCTCTCAGAAAATAGTTCTGACGTCCATGAACACTATTCTGATCTCTGTGCGTGATTTGTGTGACCATGGAACCAAATGGCCCATTAAGCCCAAACAAAAGGTTGAGCAATGATAATGCTAATAAGGTGGCTGGGTTTACCTGGCTCAACGCATGCACTGAATAGACCGGGGTTGGCTGGCACAAATGTGCTGTATAATTGCCTAAAATCAAATACAGTCCTGTGGTCCGTTTTTGTCATTTCATATTATTTATCTGAGCCCAAAAGTAAAATGTGAAAAGGCTTTTTTTCGTTTTTTGTGTTAGATTCAAAACAAATAACAAAATAATCAGCAGTCAGTAGGTTATTTAATTTTTTGATTTGATTCGATGAATCTGGATGACCTGACAGTAACAATTCCTAAAACATGAGAATGTGGGCTAGTTTGTGACGGAAGCGCCATCTTCTGGTCAAACCCTGTATTACAATGAATAGGCGGGTTTACAGGAAAAGATAGACACGCCCAGGAGAAGGAGGGGGTCTCTCCAGCTGCTGGAACTCAGCTGGAACTTGGCTGGAACATGGCTGGGAGTCAGCTGCCATTCAGCTGGCATTCAGCTTGGAGGGGAACTTTGAAGTGGCTACTACTGTATAGGTTTGGTCAGTTCCTGTTCGAAGAATGCCTTGGTTCAGACAGTATTCTACGAACCCATCGCGATAGCTTGGTGGCATCTTACTTAACAGTCGGTCAACATGAGATCCACATCTTAGTTCATAGCCGTTCTGTCCCTCCAGAGTCCTTAGCATGCCTACTAGCGATTGGATGGACGATGCGAATGCATCGAATGCTTCAGAGTCTCCAAACCTGATGGCTGGTGCATTCAGGATAGCACCGAGTTCGCTTTGGACAAGCTGGCGGGGTTGGCCATACTTGACCTGTAGAGCTTGCATGGCCATTGTGTACGGCCTCAGGTCGTGCATGTAGGCCTTAGCGAGCTGAAGTGCACTTGGAAGTTTCAGGTGTCCAAGGAGCACCTGATACTTGTACTGTTCGTTGAGGTGCTGATGACTGTTTAACAAATTGTCAAGGGCCATCTTCAGCAAGGCAAAGTCACTTTCTTTACCACTTTCAAATAAGGGGATCATCGGTTTCGGAATGCCGTAGGATGATGCGAGGATTGGATGCATATCAGATGCCTGTGGTTGATGTAGACTGGGTTGAGTCAAGGCTGGAGTGGTATATGACACTGCGTGGATAGGGTGAGTGAAGGCTGCATTGGATTGGTGGTAGTTCACCGATGCTGGGTTAGCAGGTATGGTTGCAGAAGGAAGAGCTGATTGTAGCGCAAGCAGCACTGGAGGCGGAGTCGCGTGTAGCGCTGGAGGCGGGGTCACGTGTAGCACTGGAGGCGGAGTCACTCGCTCTTCAAGCTGGGCTGTTTGTAGGTCTGAGAGACCTAGAAACATCAGAAGGGAATCTGTCTTTGGATGAGCGCATGAACCGTGTGCACCTGGAGCTGGGGCTCCTCCGGGATGAGCGTGTTCGCTTGCTACGTAAATGCTGGGAGGAGGGAGCCAGCTGTGAGGTTTGGGTTTGTCCCTCTGGAGGGGAAGTTGCAACCACATAGTCATTCAAGTATGGTGGAGGGTGTCGTTCCCTCTGTGAAGCACGTTGGGGTGCAGATTCAGTCTGTGCATCCTCATTTGTTGGTTCCATACCTTGATTTATGCTCTAATCCGGCTCGAAGGACCATACAAAGGAGATACTGGGGGTCTCCAGGAAATTAACTGGTTTAGTGTGGCAAGGTATGGTGAGTGTGTCCCAATTAAAGAACACTGATACGGACGTATGGAGTTATCTGATTTATTACAGCTGTGGTCTGCAACAATAACACAAATAAAGAAAACAATGAGTTCACTACCATAAACAGTAGACTAGCATAACACTGCATTAGCTCAGTATTGCCTGAACAAACAAACACAAATGCTCATAATACACCACGAATATAATCAAACTCACCCTTTTACATTCACACACAGCAGGAAATCAGGGAAATAAGGATGAATGATGCAAAAAGGCAAGGGAAAACGTCAGCTCTCTACCGCATGGAGAATGAAAATTGCACAGGTGTGGTGCGTTCAAGAACATCTGTAAAACTAAGCTGCGTTCAATAACATAGGACAAATGAAACCTACAATGCAAACAGACTCAAATCAATATCACTCAAAACAATGTGGGCTTTCTAACACTGATGTTTACGTTTAAAGACGAAACCGTCTTTAAATGCGCCTGCAGAAATTGAACGCTTATTAACACAAAAAGACATGTCGCCAACGAGGTGATTTAATGATGTTGATAAGGAAGTAATCAACTCATCAATGCTTCAGCATAGGTGTCTATGTGAAGCAGCCCTGTTTGCCTCTGTGGCTGTTTTTCACTCTTCACTCTTTCACACATCTGTTCCTACGTTTAAAGACGAAACCGTCTGTAAATGCGCCTGCAGAAATTGAACGCTTATTAACACGAAGTAAACAAGTAATCAATGCTTCAGCATAGGTGTCTATGTGAATCAGCCCCGTTTGCCTCTGTGGCTGTTTTTTCACTCTTCATTCTTTCACACAGCTGTTCCCCGACGAGGTGATTTAATGAATGACAACCGGTCACTATTACTATATGTATGTATGTGGTTCTGTGTGCTTCTGTTGTGGGATAGGTATTCTGCGCCCCCACTTTTATTTACAACCTTGACAGCTCAGCCTTCCTGCAAAATGTTCACACGCAGTTCACACAGCGTAGGACAACAAGGCGGGACTTCCGGTGACGTGGCAACATATCATTGGCTATAATAAAGGGGGGGTGGGGGTTACTCCCACCGAAGACGTGGCAGCTTCTGATTGGGACCTGTCAAAATTTGACGAGAAGTATATACCTATATCTCTCTCATGTGACTCTAAAGCTTTATGAGAGATTATTACTACATAATGCTAACCAGGGGTGACTTTCATGAGGTTTTGCTAACATTCCCTAGTAGTGGGTGCTACTTGTGCATAGCATTTGGCAAATTCATGTGGATAAATCACTGTAAGCTTTCTACAGAAACAGTAATGAGGAAGTAGAAAAGTTGGTTGTATTCAGAAAGTGAGTCTGATGTTCATCACTGTGTCTGGTGTTCCACTGATTTCTGTCCATTCATTTGGCCAGAGAGCTTCAGATAAGGCCAAACAAGGTGGGCCCTGGAAACTATGCTGGGGATGTGCTTTTGAACCAATTCGATAATCAATACCATGAGCACCAATAATGAGCTTCTGCAGGCACCAGGGAGCTGCTAATGAGTGGGCCAGAGAGGGGCTGATACGGAGCGAGAGTTTGCTTTTTTAAAATGCTGACAGCAGCAAAGCTTTTGGACTTCAAACTAAGACAGCTATTTATAGTTACCAGTCATTACATATGAAGTCCAGTTGCAGTCTGGAGTAATGAGTGCAAAACGTAGAGTCATATCCACATAGAATGGATTGTGCTTGCTAATAGCACTGTGAATTGTGCAGCATTTGCCCACATAATCTACACTACTTTAAGGTGCTATCCACAAAAGATTTTGTGCTAATGATATGCCAGTGGAAACATGCCCATAAAGTGCAGCTGAGTGCAATTTGCCTGTTTTGTGTCTGTTTAAGTAATTGGAGTGGTTTCCAGTGTTTAGACTTTTCAGCGCACAGATTAGTCCATAATGAAAACTGCAGAGAGCACAAAAGCTGTTAATTAAAGACACGCAATTTAAAGCTTTTGTGCTCTCTGCAGTTTTCATGTGAAATCACAGATACATTCAGTGACACCTGAACAACATTTATGTATGATTCAGACATTAACCTGACATGTTTCATACCTAACTGAGTCACATTATTAGCTGTATTCTGACATTTGACATTTTAGTAGATTATGTTGTAGATGTGAAATGCTAAATAAGTAAAAGAAGCAAAATATGTGAAAGTTGGTTTGTGATTGTGGAGAGCTCTGTATGAGGAGACAGGTCTGTTCATGAGTGAGCCTCCTGTAATGAGGATACTAGATGATGTATTTGTTTTTCTGTTGCTCAAATCAGATTATTTATAGATGCATCACCACATGCTGAAAAAGATTTGATGCAGATTCAATTAGCTTTGAGTGATTAGATATAGTTAGATATTCTTTGTCAGGATGTCAGTTAAATCTTGTCAAGGAGAACCACCAGCAGAGTTTAGTTCCAGTTGTGGGAAACATGACGAGTATCTGTGATAATTATGACCAGTGAGGGACAGAATTTAAATTATGTGTGTATGGTATGCCTCAATTTTTACCAACTTAAACTAACTCAGCTGTTGAACTCAGTATTATTTCTGCCCCAACTGATCTAGATTCACACATATGTTGTGTCCTCTGCACCTCATCTGTTGTGAACTGGTACATAGGAAATAAAAGTGGGATTTTTGAGGGAAAACTGAAGAGGAATGATTATGAGCCAGGGAGGATTTTGGTCTAAAAGCTAACTATTAACTATACCAGTGTCAGCAGTTTCCACTCCTTATATTTCACTACTTTTACTAGAGCAACACTGAAGTAATTAACACTATCTTGAGGTTATACACAGAGGAGGAACAGGAGGAGGAGTCATGAGGTAAAAAAAAGGAGCAAAACTGCTTTATAAACCCATTGTGTTACACAAACCTTTTACTGGCAGCAAACATCAACAAAACTACTAGTTTGACTTCTACATGTGATGAGGTCATCACAAAGAATGTGTTGGCTTTGGATATGGTTCCCTTCCTGTAGCTTTCTGCTTAGCTTTTCATCACATTGGTTCTTTGTTTGATTGCTGCTGAGCACCAAAAGATTTCAGAGCCTATCAAGGGCCAGTGTGCAACTTACACAAGTGTGACGTGGAAACCTGAAACCTTCAGACACACTGAGAATGGATGTGAAGTTGGAGAAATATGCAATATTTGTATATAGATTTTATATTTTTCAATGAGGGAGAGGTAGATGTCACTATAACAACAACAACAAACAGAGCATGTCCTAAAACATGTCTGAATGGGATCTTCAAACAGGTACGGCTGACAGCCAATTGTGCTTTTGTGCTGATTCAACAGCTATGCTTTAAATTCTGGTTGTAATCGAAGGAGGTTCACATAGTAAGAGGCCTGGCCTAGCTAGATGCATAAACAGCCTTCATCACCACTTAGACTACATGGAAGTCCACTACTTGCTTTAGTGTCATGTATTCCTTTGAAATGTACCAGGGAGATGCCTCTATGCCAGAAGTGTTATAACAAAAGATAACTTACACTAATCTATACAACAGAAAACCCTTCTATCCTAAAATACCTCCAATATTTCAAACAGAATATGTCTTTTAATATGTTTATTTAAATGTTTTTGTTAAAGTCAGTCATTTGAGACGGAAATCAAACACATTTGACTGACAACAACTATTTACAAACACAAAGATTCTTATTTTGATCATGTTACAAGTTGCATGTGACAAGAAGCATTCACTGGTATTGTGCATTCTAAAACAAATCCAGTTTCTCATCTTTACTGTCTGCAAATTTCTCCACATCCTTACTGCCCAGATACCCAGCTATGTAAACCAGTACACTTTCATCATGCAGATGTTTCTGAAACTGGTGGCGTTTGAAGGAAGACGTTTTGATGCGACTTGGTATCAATTGGTTTCGGTAAATAACTTAAAGATATCGAGTAACAATACCCAGCCTTACTGAAGCAGTAGGTTGTTGATCACTGCAGCGGATGAGGCTGCCTTTAACAGGTGAACAACCTGGCTATGTTTGTCTGTAAAGCAAACACAAGACTTTAACCCCTTGTAGGCACTGTGTCCCGTTCAATTCCTGCATGGCTACAAAATAATGAAAAAGATGGTTGGATAGATACACAGTCTCGGGGTTTCACCGAATAGTCGACTATTCCAATATTAGACTATCAAAACCACTAATTGACACTGTGCATCACAGTCGAG
Organism: Scomber colias; assembly: GCA_021039105.1. NCBI lineage: Eukaryota > Metazoa > Chordata > Actinopteri > Scombriformes > Scombridae > Scomber > Scomber colias. Next base: position 1,711,121 of record JAJDFG010000083.1, read on the forward strand.
TATTCATCTTTTTCTTGTTTTTCTTTTTTCAAAAGCCCAGTGCTGTAATAGAGCAGTGGCATGGCATCTACATTAATGATCTACAGCAGATATGCAGCTGGGGGTGCTGTGGGCATGTGGGACACGTAAACAGACCGGTTTTTCAGAGGTGCAAGAGTATTTAGCAGTCCATGAAGTCCATCATTGTAGTGAGATACCAGTTCATCTGTGGTGGATACATTTTCTCTGCTAGGGAAGTCATCAATTCCATTGGAGAGGGCCAACAAGTCAATATTCTTAATGTTTCCGATTGCGATAGAGCGATGCATAATAGTCTTGGATAATCTTAGATTGACATTGCAGGATATTAACTTGTGGTCTGAGATAGGCAGATCTGAGGCACAACAGTTATGAGGGGTTACACCAGAACAGCAGATTACGTCAAGAATGTGTCTTTTGGAGTGTGTCCGAAAGTCATTATATTGCTGTATTCCAAAGCCGTCAAGGCATGAAGTAAAGTCCCTTCTAAAAGCATTGTTGATGCTATCCAAGTGAATATTAAAATCACCCAGCAATAGTAAATTTGGGGACACAGAACATAAAGTTGTTAAGAAGGCAGAGAATTCCTGTAGGAAGGCATTATTTGGCTTGCATGGTTGATAAATAGTGGCGAGGATGGTAGGAGTTGGGCCCTTGATTTGGAGAGCAATGGACTGAAATGAAGGGTACACAGGCACAGTAATAGGACACTTTCCACTTTTCACTGTATAGTATTGCCAGGCCACCCCCTCTGCCAGAGGTACGGGGTTGTGATGTGTAGACAAACCCAGGAGGAATAGTTTGATTAAGGTGTGAAAAGTCATTAGCTGCTGCCATGTCTCAGTCTAGCAAAATAAATCGAATTTACGATCATTCAGTAAATCATAGAGCAGAGGTCCCTTGTTGGTCAGCGAACGGATGTTAAATAACCCAAGGGTTAGATTGCTGATGTGAGGTTTGGTGTTAGTTGACCTGGCTGGATTAACTAGGACACTATGATTGACAGTTCGTCTGCACCTGTACTTGTGCATTGATTTGCGATGTAAAATAATAACAGGAATTGGGAACCAGTTTATCCATTTTTTTGAGCCGGGCTACGTTATCCCATCCCATAGGACACTGTGGAACAACATCACACCAGTATGATGAATTGTGAGTGCAATTAACATCCGAAATGAAAGATCAGTGTTTCACTCACCACAGACTGCGAGACAGCGCATTATCTCACCGACACCTGGGAGATGAAGGCAAAAGTCTTCCACACCAGCACAATGCCGCTGCTAACATTGCTCAGAGACTGACGGACACAATCAGTGAGTGGGGCCTGATGGTGTTCTGCGTTATACATGACAATACCAGCAACATGAATCTGATGATGGGTTTGTGTAAAGATTTCAACCACGGCCTTGACTGCATTGGACATACATTATAGTTGAAGATAAAGGCAGGGCTGGATCTAGCTGAAGTAGCAAAAACCATTGATGTGGTGTTCAGCCACTTTTGCCACTCTGCTGTGGCAACAAGTGCTCTAAGCAGAGACAGGCCCAGCTTGGGCCTGTGAAAGAGAAAAGGCTCCAGACCGACTGTCCCACGCGTTGGAATTGCACCTTTACAATGCTGGAATTACTTCATGAGCAGCGCATCCCTGAGCAAACCAGTGACGTGTGGTCAGGGGAGGCAGGTGAGGCCTTGCCTCACCTGTTATGGAAAAAGACTTAAAAATGAAAAAAATAATAAATGTTATATTTGTCCAGTGATTTGCACTATAACGTTATTTTCTATCTAACTTTACCAGTTTCGGATTATTTTTAATTCAAAATCGCTGAATTTTCACATGTACTGATCAAACACTGAAAAGAGACGCGCAGTGAGGCAGCAGCAAGACGAGCCTCACCATGGATTGCGCAATGACTCGGTTTACTGCGCTGGCATGCTATGCAGTGAGACAGTACAGCTGTACAGCTGTCTCTCTGTATGTCGCTATTAACATGTTCAAACACTTTTACTATATGAACTAAATTTCCATAGTTTAGCTGATGATATAATGTAAAAAGTCACTAAGTGAGGCACACAGTTCTCCGGCCTCATGGCAGGGGGCGCTCCTGATCCCAGTGATTCTTATTACGACTCATTAGCTGCAGAATAAGTGACAGTAAGCTACAACTACAGTGAGCAAGTCGGCAAGTCATCCGTTTATAATAACGTTTTTTAAATTAAATGTGTTTTTTTGTGTGCTACAGTTTGTATGTGTAAAGAAAGCTGATATGAGATTTTAAACATAACCTGTTAACTGCTGCCAATCAAATGGTGAATAAGCTACTCTGTAGGGTTCATATGTTTGTAAATCTGATTGTGATGAAGTCAGTGCCTCACCAGACATGAACCTCACCGCACGTCACCGGAGCAAACCATACTCGAAGATGAGACTGTCACCAAATCCACCGCCAGAAAAGCCCTGTCAATGCGAGCCTCACAATGGGAGCTAATCCAGCAGCTACTGCCTGTGCTGAGACCCCTGCCAAAGGAAACTACGATCATGTGTGGGGAAATGCACGTCGGGCTCTCATTTATCTACCCTGTTATCCTCAATCTGGTGAATGGGGTGCTGAAAGTTGAAGAGTCGGAACTTTAAGAATGCGGTACTAAGTCAGCTGAAAACCAGGTTCAAATTGGACACTGAGGACGACTTCCCAGATTTAAACGGTAAAGGTATCCCTTTGGCTCTAGCAAACTAGTCGGAACTACTTTCTTCAACACCAAAAGTGGGCGCAGTAGGGGAAAAGCCACTGCTGATGCATGACACTGAAGGTGAGGATGCCATACAACTTCATGTCAAAAACCCTGAACTATCCCTTTAAAGACCTCCGTGTCCTTCCAGAGAACACCAGAGCGGAGGTTAAAAGCCACCTGATTCACTACTCGCTACTGCGAGATGGAGAGACACAGCAGCCTGCAGCTACAGGTAAATATTATTCATTAATATCATAGCTGTTAGAGTGTGTGTGTGTGTGTGTGTGTGTGTCTGTCTGTCTGTCTTCTGTCTGTGATGTGCGTGCGCATGTGAAAAGGTAATGTCCGTGTTTTAACATATTTGCAAAATTGGATAGCTAAACTTAAATTCACTGAAACCCTGAACTCCAACACGACCGGCACTCTGGCTGTGATTTTATCTGCAGGTGTCGATGATGCCACTGTTTGGGCCTCACTACACTAGTAAAAAAGTAAGGATTCACAGCACCTGTCCAAAGGAGGTAGAGGAATATTTCCAGTTGACCCGCATCTCCACGACAAGCAACCCTCTGTGACTGGTGGGCGCACAAGGAGAAGCAGTTCCCCCGTCTGGCAAAGCTGGCCAGAACCTACCTGGCTTTCTCCCTAGGAACATGATTACCCGTCAGAGTTTACACCCGACTCATGTGGATGCCCTTGTTTTCTTGAACGCAAACCAGGAGCGCAGCCTGCGCAGGAATAGGATTATTAAAGAGGAGGACTTTGACAAGAGCAAATAACTGTTTAGCAAGCAGGTACAGACTGACTGGAATATTTTGCTTTTTTGCACTTTTGTTATGGCGTTGCACTGTGGTGAGTAGGCTAAGTTTTGCATTTTTCTCTACAACATTTATAGCCCATATTTTCTGCTAGCCTAAATAACCATTTGGGTAAAATGTGTTATTTCAATAAACAACGTCTGTAAACTTTATGCAACCTGTGGACATTTATGTTTATTGGCGAGATTGCTACAATTGTTTCACAAGTTGTATCCGATATTTCAAACAGTTTGAGCATGGGGCATATTCAGAGCTTTTGAAATAGCATCCAATGACTGAAGGTGGATATAACTTGGGCCCTCTGCAGTGAGGTGAATGCTGCATGGCACGCCTCCCTTTCTGCAGCAGCTGGAACAGGGGTGCAGCAATGCAGGAGAACCCCTTCACAAACCTCCTGTAATAGGAGGACAGTCCCAGAAAGCTCTCAGATGTGATCTGATCCACAATTCTTATGACTAGTATATTTTCTATTTTTATAGAAAATAAATTAGCCCAAAGATAAGTATTACAAATTAAACTGATTATATTATTTTAGTAGTTAGTAATAACTACTACAATAATGCATTATGTGCTATATTACAATTATTTAATCAGTATTTTCAACATATCTTTATTACATCCATTAGCCCTGACGTTAAAGACCGTTGTTACGAACCCAGCTCGATAGGGAAAAGGGAAAGCAACACACACAACCGATGGGAATGGTTGTAAAATTACAGTGGTATTTATTATAGTAAATTAGGACAATGTGGAAATGAATACATAAACCAACAGAAAAGGGCCGCAAGGCGCTGATAAATCAATAACCAAATATAACAAAAAGAGGACTCCTTACAAATAAAATGGAGCTAACTGTCTCGTGTATTCAAAGAACAATAAACAACAAATCAAATATTCTACTCTAGCACTATACAAAACAGAAATACAAGTGATCAGCACCCCTAAACCTAACAGGAAAACAACGTGACACAAATAAGAAAGAGAGAAGCTATCCTTACCCTGGCCCAAATCTGGGTAACCAAAACTGCCAGCGTCTGGAGGGCACACCGGACTTTTAAAGCTGACGCTCGCTGATTGGGGAAGCGGCGCACCAATCAGTCTCATCCACCAGCCGCCAAGGGTCTGCTTCACTGGTCGACTGCAAACAGTGGAGCGGAACACACACAGAGGAAGGGGAGAAACCATGCAAACGGCCTAGGGCCGTAACACTGTGTAAAGTGAATTCAGTCATTTTTTTCTTCTAAACACATTAAATAGCTCATAAATGTATTTCTCAACAATGTGTAAAAAGCATTTCAACCATTTAGATTTGAATTGTGGAGCTAGGCTTCACAGACTGTGTTTCAACATTTCTGTGTCAGGATTTAATAGGCGGGTCTCAGAATCAATGCTGGGTTACGTAGAGCGGCGAAGGTTAGCATAAACCCGCCTCTGCTGCTGTAGCAGTATAAATACATTCAGCGCATTAGCCTCAGTAGTTTTCCCGCTCATTCTCGAGTCTTGGATAGCATCAATTGAGGTCATTTTCAGCTAGCTAACTAACTAGTCATGACTCCTCCTCGTGTGTGCATCTTCACTGGATGCCACAGTGTCCAGGGTAGTGGCTCCATTAGTTTATTTAAGTTTCCAAGTGATGAAGACGTACCGACCGTCTCCCTACCCGGCTTACGTCCTCTCGTCCCGCCGGCACTGTTACTGTTTCTATGGTAACAAGTAACAGCTGGAGTTAGCATATATTTGCTAGCTTAGCTCAATCATCTGAACAACATACACCCATAAAATCACAATTCGGCACATTTAAACAAAATCAACAACAGCTGTCACAGTCCTTATACTCTTAGCTAATGTGTTGTCACATGTTAGATTGCCAGAACTATATAAATAAGCGTTTCAGTGGTGGTTGTTTTTTTTACATCCTGTCATACGCAACAGCAAACCACCAAAAAACTTTGTGTGAATAAAATTGAGCCCCTCACCACAGATTGACATAGACAAACGAAACTCACTAATGGACATCATGTCAAGACGCACAAAAAAGTCTCTTGGACACATACCCTAACACCAACAGGAAGTCGGCCATTTTGAATAAAATTGTTGATTTTAATGCAGATTTTGCCATCATATTTGAACAAACTAGTCCTAGAGATTTCATCCCATCCACTTCAAATTCACACCGAATCATCTCATTCCTGGTTGCTGTGGTGATGCGACGAATTTCGATGTCTCGCTATGAAATTTCAAACCCTCATAACTTGACTCCACATGGTCTGAGCTTTTCCAAATGTCATATGTTTGTTCAGTGTCCTGGTCTTAACACATGTACAGTCTCATATTTAGTGACAGTCATAGCGCCACATACTGGCAACAGGAAGTCACTTGCTCATTCTTTCACTAATTACTCCCATAATCTTAAGTATTTACACCTGACAGTGACTCAGCTGAGACATAAGATCAGTTATCAGAATCTTTTCTGAAGAAGCGGACAATTTCGATGCTTCGCCATGAAGAAAGAAGTCCTTATAACTCCTACAGACATTGTCCCATCTACACCAAATTCATCATGCATGTAGAGGGTCCCGCCCTGAACACATCTATGCATCAATACTTTGTCAAATACACAGCGCCACCTACTGGACACAGGAAGTCAGCCTCATATGACAATCATTATCAGATTTATATGAAATTTACAGGATGTGTTCTCCACATCATACACTACAACATGGCATATAATTGGTGCGTGATCTCTAGTGCCACATAGTGGACACAGGCAGTGTGACTTAGCCCCATCACACACTGTTCAATAAAAGCCCAGGTGCCAAGAAGTCTACGTGCCCACTGTGTTTGCCCTGTGACTGCAGTATGCACCGACATGCACGTACGGCACATTTTGGACAATTTCGATGCTTCGCCATGAAGCAGGAAGTCCTTATAACTCCTACAGACATTGTTCCATCTATCCCAAATTGATCACGCATGTAGAGGGTCCTGCCCTGAACACATCTATGCAGCAATACTGTGTCAACTACACAGCGCCACCTACTGGACACAGGAAGTCAGCCTCATGACAAACATTATTATTCGATTTATATGAAATTTACAGGACGTGTTCTCCACATCATACACTACAACATGACTCATGATTAGTGGCTGTGTGTGTTACTTTGTGGCTGTTTTCTAGCTCCACATAGTGAACACAGGAAGTGATATTTCATCACTTCATGCGACGTCAAATAAAAGCCTGCATATTAAGACGTCTACGTGTGCGCCCTCCGACTGAGCTGCAGCCCAACATGCGTGGGGGGGGGGGCCCGTTCATCGCTGCTCGCAGCTTTAATTGTATTTATAGTTCACTGTTGAATGTGTGCACTTTCACACATTACACACACTGTACATTTACTACATTTACTGTTTGTTTCTGCAAATACAGAGTATTGTTTGTGCAATGATGAGCAATTTAAATGCACTACCCTTTTATTTGGATTTATATAAAATATTTGTAATTTAAAAAAAAATACTTTAACGAACTGTAGTCCCCTTCGTGATGGTAAAGCAAGCATATCTGTCCATGTTCAAAGATATTTTAAGGTAAACTGTTGATCTTCATTTGTAGAGCCAAGATAATTTTATTTTTTGAAGACTTCTGGATGTAACTTTTCCCTGTAGCCATTACATTTGGTATTGCTACGTAAGTTGATCAGAAAATAACAAGATGTGACAATTGACTTGCTGCCTATTAATGCTGCCCCCCCCCCCGAGAACTGTGTCAGGAGCCGCCACTGCTGCTCACTGAGCAATGCACATGTTCTCTCAATCTCTCTGTCATCTTGTCTTCATCTATCTCATATTCTTTCATCTATCGTCTCATTATCCTGTTCTCAGTCTTGAGATCACTGTCTTCTTTGTGGCAGGTCATACCAGTGATCAGGTTCTTACAGTAGGTGTGTCAGTGCTTTTGTGTGAAGATAAATGGAGAATGGTAGTGTAACATCAGAATTGTTGTTCCTAGTTTGTGTTGTTCTAGGGAGCGCTAAAAGTGTGATACACACAGTGGAAGTAATGCCAGCTATACCTGAATGTTATGTGAAGACAGCTTGTTCAATAAAGTTATACAAGTAAAAAAGTGAAGCTTTCTTTTTGATATCTGCAAATCAAAGTGGGTTTCGTAAGGGAAGGAACACAATGGACTCTTTGTCTCCTTGTCTCTTGTCACTTTGTTTAGAATACGAAATTAGGAAAGCACAAGCAAATAAAGAAATAGTAGTTGCAGTATTTTTCATTGTAGAAAAAGCATGATATGCTACGGAAGGAAGGGCTACTCATTAAGTAGAGAAGTTGGGTGTAGGAGGTAGAATGTTGAATTTGGTTTCAGGATTCATTCAGGGAGATAAATACAGGTGAGGGTGGGTGTTGAGCACTCATAATGTATACACTGTTCTAGTGGAACTCCACAAGGGAGTGTGTGCAGCCCAATATTATTTCATATAATGATAAATTATATATTTGAAGAGGTGGAAAAAGCAGTAGGGAAATCATTGTATGTGGATGATGGGGCCCTTTGAGTAAGGAGAAGAAAGAGTATTTAAGAAAGAAAATGCAAAGGGCAATAGGGAAAGTGCAGAAATGAACACTTATAGTGGGGCAAAAAAGTATTTAGTCAGCCACCAATTGTGCAAGTTCTCCCACTTAAAAAGATGAGAGGCCTGCAATTTTCATCATAGGTATACCTCAACTATGAGAGACAAAATGAGAAAAAAAAAATCCAGAAAATCACATTGTCTGATTTTTAAAGAATTTATTTGCAAATTATGGTGGAAAATAAGTATTTTGTCAGTAACAAAAGTTAATCTCAATACTTTGTTATATACCCTTTGTTGGCAATGACAGAGGTCAAACGTTTTCTGTAAGTCTTCACAAGGTTTTCACACACTGTTGCTGGTATTTTGGCCCATTCCTCCATGCAGATCTCCTCTAGAGCAGTGATGTTTTGGGACTCCCTCCAAAGATTTTCTATGAGGTTGAGATCTGGAGACTGGCTAGGCCACTCCTGGACCACTTCTTCGTTGCCCGGGCGGTGTGTTTGGGACCGTCATGCTGAAAGACCCAGCCACGTTTCATCTTTAATGCCCTTGCTGATGGAAGGAGGTTTTCAACCATTCATTCTTTCCTTTACACGGATCAGTCATCCTGGTCCCTTTGCAGAAAAACAGCCCCAAAGCATGATGTTTCCCCATGCTTAGGTATGGTGTTCTTTGGATGCAACTCAGCATTCTTCCTCCTCCAAACACGACAAGTTGAGTTTTTACCAAAAAGTTCTATTTTGGTTTCATCTGATCTCCCAATCCTCTTCTGGATCATCCAAATGCTTTCTAGCAAACTTCAGACGGGCCTGGACGGGTACTGGCTTAAGCAGGGGGACACATCTGGCACTGCAGGATTTGAGTCCCTGGCGGCGTAGTGTGTTACTGATGGTAGCCTTTGTTACTTTGGTCCCAGCTCTCTGCAAGTCATTCATTAGGTCCCCCCGTGTGGTTCTGGGATTTTCGCTCACCATTCTTGTGATCATTTTGACCCCACGGGGAGCCTCAGATCGAGGGAGAGTGTCCATTGACAGCTCTTTGGTCTTGGCCATAGTGGAGTTTGGAGTGTGACTGTTTGTGGTTGAGGTTGTGGACAGGTGTCTTTTATACTGATAACGAGTTCAAACAGGTTCCATTAATACTGGTGACGAGTGGAGGACAGAGGAGCCTCTTAAAGAAGAAGTTACAGGTCTGTGAGAGCCAGAAATCTTGCTTGTTTGTAGGTGACCAAATACTTATTTTACCGAGGAATTTACCAATTAATTCATTAAAAATCCTACAATGTGATTTCCTGGATTCTTTCCACCCATTCTGTCTCTCATAGTTGAAGTGTATCTATGATGAAAATTACAGGCCTCCCTCATCTTTTTAAGTGGGAGAACTTGCACAATTGGTGGCTGACTAAATACTTTTTTGCCCCACTGTAAGTGGGGGTTTAAACTCCCTATCTATCAGTGGCAGAAGCTCAGGTAATATGCTTTGCAAGGTGGCATGAACAAGTTTCTTTGAAGTTATATGGGCAGGTACTGGAACAGGTTAGGCAGGTCAGATTTCTGGGAATTATATTGATGAAAAGCTCACTTGGGGACAACATATTGGGAAAATAAGAATTAAATGTTAAAAGGCCAATAACTTGTTAAGATGTCTCTCAGGACAAGGCTGGGGAGCAAGCAGAAGATCTCTGTTAGTGCCCTCATGAGATCAGTCTTGGATTATGGCTGTTTAGCATACATGTCTGCATTAGAAACAAATTTAAAGAAATTGGACATAGAGCAAACACAAGCCATATGTACATGAACTATGAGTACATGAGTATTTAAGACATCCCCAGTATCTGCACTGCAGATAGAAGTGGGTGACATGCCTCTGGAAATTATGAGAAACAAGATCATGTTGGCATATTGGGTCAGTTTGGAAGGGCACAGAGCATCGCATATAGCAAAAGCCATCCTGCAGGAGTGTTGGGAACACAGGAAAAGTCAGAAGTTTTGGGTGGATAGGCAAAGAACAAGCACAAGAGTTAGGATTATTGGGATTAAACATTAGTACAACAGTTTCAATGTCAGTCATACCTCCGTGGAAACTCAACACTCACTAGATATGCAATTACTGGAAAAAAAACAAAAACAATCTCAATAAAGTACCGGTATGGACAATGGTACAAAACTATATCAATCCACAATATCTGGATTAAATATTAATTTTTACAGATGGTTCAAAAGACCCAGAAACAAGACGCACAGGAACAGCAGTTTTCATCCCAAAATATGAAATAGCCATCAAAAAGAGGACATCGGATCATCTCTCAGTGTATACAGTAGAAATGATGGGGATATCATTGGCATTACAGTGGGTGGAGGATAACAGTCAACACAATGTAATAACAGCAACAGATAGTATCTCAGCACTTGCCAGTATTCAATCAGTGGATTCATGCAGGCAAGATCTTTTACTGGAAGTATCTTGTCAAAAATACAGACTACCTAAAGGAGTGGATATTTCTTTCCTCTGGATTCCTGCCCATGTAGGAATTGAAGGAAATGAAGGCACAGACATATTGGCCAAAAAATCACTAAAATCAAACACAATAAATATTGTTACATACCGCTAAGCAAGGACGAAGTCAAATCTATTGTTAGGAAACACAGGTACAGAATCTGGCAGGAAAATTGGGACAACAAGAATACAGGAAGACACCTATACAGTATACAACCACAAATCAGAAACAGTGAAATACGTGGCAGGAACAGGTAAATATTAGAAAACATTGCAGACTTCCGGTTGAACGTCGAGAGAAATGGCAGAGAAATAGCTGAGGTAGTACAGAAACGCAAAAACTATTTAGAAATTAAAAAGACCTTAAAGGATAAAGGCATCAGGTTCCAGACGCCCCTAACGAGGATCAGAATCCACTGGACTGAGGGACCCCGGCTCTTCAATACCCCACAAGAAGCAGTAAAATAGATGAAGAAAAGAGGATTGGATGTCCGAGGATTGGAAGCTGATGAGGGGCGCACGGTGGAGGAACGTCACAGTGGCAACGAGTCGGAGAACCATGGACGCAAGGTGAATTAACCCAACGCGTGAGCGGAAGGCTACAGGAGTTTCGGAGATCTGGAGATGAAGAAAACAACTGAGAGAAATAGGAAGTTCAGGTTTGAATAGGGTTTCATTCTAATAATAATAATAATAATAATAATAATAATAAAAAATTGTATTTATAACGCGCTTTTACAAGTGCTCAAAAACGCTTTACAGAGGACACATATATAGAACAAAGTGGAGTAAACAATGTAGAAGGTTCTCCGGCAGCGGAGAAGGCTCTGTCCCCCCAAGTTCGGTGCTTGGTCCGAGGGGGTAGGGCAAGGAGATTTCCCTCTGAGGATCAGAGGGCACGGGAGGGGGTGTACTGGTGGAGCAAGTCTGTGAGGTAGGTGGGGCTAGGTTGTTAAAGTTGAAGTATGTAACTCTGACAACAAGCGTTTAGAAATGGTACTGCGGCCCACATTCAAAACACTGGAGAGAGCTGTCTCTCCTCGCCCCCTCCCTGCCAGAGTCTACTTCACGCGGGTCGCCAGTTGTTGGACGTGATTGTTGGAATTATTGTATAGAAGTTATCTCATATTTACCCTTTCTATGATCATTAACCTTTATAGTCTACACGCATGCTGTTTTAAAGTTGTTTTTCAGGACCTGTGACTGACCTGTGACCCTGCTCAGGACGTCTTTGAAGTGTGTGTCCACCTGTGACCGATATGTGACCGATTTGTGACCGATTTGTGACCCCCACCCTTTAGAGCAGAAATGACTGTGTAAATTAGGGAAATCCTGAAACCAATAAAAAGAAAGGGTTTGGCAAGGTTTGCCCAGAACGGGTTGGGGATTGAAACTGAGCAGATCCCTGTCCGTTCTCCTTGCAAGTAGAAACTCTAATCCTGTTGTCTTGTCTTCCTTTGTCTTATATTTTAAGTGTTTTAGTTTGCCTGAACCTGACAGTGATCCTGCATATCCTCCTCCGTATCAGCGGGTGCAGCTGAGTGCTGTATGACGTTGTAACCGTCTCCATGTTTCAAAGGCATCTCCTATACATACCCTTGTTTTGTTTCTCAAATTGTCACGACGTATTTGAGAGTCATAACGAGGCTTTTTTGGTTTTGTAACATCAGACATTATCTGCAGTGTTCCTAGCTGCAGCTCAGTGGCAACTGGCAACCTGGCTGCTGAAACACTACTGACTTGGTGATTGGTAGCTAGGTGGTGGGTGGAGCATCAGTACTGACTTGGTGATTGGTAGCTAGGTGGTGGGTGGAGCATCAGTACTGACTTGGTGATTGGTAGCTAGGTGGTGGGTGGCGCATCAGGCCAAAACACAGAATGACAACATAAACATTACTTGAGAGCTGCCACTGAGCTTTTTCTCCAGAATATTCTGGCTGGACTACTACTGTCAGAGATATCAGTGTTTGAAATGAACATGACTCCTTAATGTCTGGTGACATTTAGGGCAATTTTATGATTACTTAGAATATATTTGTTACATACAGCTACTTTAAGTGATTTGTGGATGAGCAGGAGGATTTTGATTGAGATATGTTCTTGGGAGTGGGTGAGCAGGTGGGCAGCGGAGTTCTGAATGTATTGGACTTTATTGAGGAGTTTGGATGATAAGCCGTATAAGATGCTGTTGCAGTAGTCTAGTCTGGATGTTATAAAAGCATGAATCAGGGTTTCGGCAGCAGAGAAGGTGAGTGAGGGGTGGAGACGGGCAATGTTCTTGAGGTGAAAGAAGGCCGTCCTGGTGATGTGGTTAATGTGGCGGTCGAAACTTGAGTTGGCTGTCAAAGATGACTCCAAGGTTCTGGATGTGAGGGGAGGAGGACAGAGTACAGTTGTTGAAGGTGAGGCTGAAGTTTTGGGTGGTTCTGGTGTGGGATGTGGGACCAATGATGATGATGTCCGTTTTGTCACTGTTCAGTTGGAGATAGTTTCTTTGCATCAATTTTTTTATTTCAGTGAGACAGTTGCTGAGTGTGGAGTGTTGTTGGTGATGGTTTTGGTGGAGATGTATAGTTGGATGTCGTCGGCTGTAAGGGACCAAGCTGGCTAACAAAGGAGACAAGGTGGTTTTTTAAAGAATGAGGGTTTTTATTTTACCCAAAGTTTACAAAAAAATAATACAAAAAACAAAATAAAGTTCTGGGCCCATAAAAGAGGTCAAAATAAACAGAACTCAAATATAATCAACTTAACCCTAACAGAACAGACCTAACAAATGAAGACACGAGGAACATATATACTGGCTGATCAGACCATAAATGATACAATAGGGATGACAAAAACAAACAAACATTACCAATGAAACAAATAACTACAATAATTCTCCCCCCAAAAAGATTAACTCAATTATATTAACAAACCCAAAGATACCTAACTAAATATTCAAATAAAGAGAAAATAAATCAATATAAACTAAATTCCTAAATAAACAGTTCCCCCCCTTAAGTAGCAGGACATGGTACAACCCAATCAGCCCAGGCTGGTATTTAACAACTCCTTCTCCTGTTGTCCATCCTTTGCCTGGGCGTGGCCAGATGTCTCCAGGATCAGCAACCCCAAACTGGTAACTTAAAAAAAAGAACAAATTAGAACTAAGGATTTTACAAAAGTTAACTAAATGTGCGCGCTTACAAATAGAAAACTAATGTATTCCCAAATGTGAAATAAAATGAATACTTTATAAACCAAATGCGTGTTATGAAATTTTGTAATGAAAAATATGAATTAAATGATGAAAAAGAATGAATTAAATGGAAAAGAAACGTGTAAGTGTAGTGGGAGTGATACCAACTGAGTCCAGTTGTGTGGCTGTGAGTGCAGCCATCACACACCCCTCCCCTTCAAAAGTCCTCGCCAGAACAGCGAGACAGGTAGTCTGCCGTGGAGTTGTCTTTGCCTGGGATGTGATTCACCGTAAACCGGAATGGCTGCATGGCAAGGTACCATCGGGTGATTCGTCCATTAGTGTCTTTCATTTTCTGTAGCCACTGTAGCGCTCTATGATCCGTCTCCAAGGTGAACTCCCTCCCCAGCAGGTAATATTTGAAGGAGTCCAGGGCCCATTTAATCGCCAATGCCTCCTTCTCCTCTCCTTCTCTCGAGTAGCGGACCTCCCTGGGCAGAAGCTTTCGACTGATGTAGGCCACAGGGTGTTTGTCACCTGCAGGTCCCTGCAAAAGCACAGCTCCAATGCCCCTCTCGGATGCATCAGTTTGTAAGAAAAAGGGTTGATCAAAATCTGGGCTGTGGAGAACTGGGTCCTTACTTAGAGATTGCTGGATGTCCTTGAAAGCTGCAACTGCCTCAGCCGTCCACTGCACCTGATTCTTGAGCCAGTTCTATCAGTCAGTGGAGCCGCCCTGGCTGAGAAGCTGGGTATAAACCGATGGTAGAAACCAGCCATCCCAAGGAATGATCTGAGCTGCTTCCTGGTCTGGGGGAGAGGACATGATTCAATGGCATGGACTTTATGAACTTGTGGCTTTATCAACCCACCTCCAATGGTGAAACCCAGGTACTCAGTTTCCCTTCTGGCAAAGACACACTTGGCTGGGTTGATGGTCAGGCCAGCAGACTGCAGGCATCCAAGGACTTCCTTCAGGTGTTCCAAGTGCTCCTCCCAGGTGGCGCTGTAGATGACAATATCATCTAGATATGCACATGCAAAATCAGACATCCCATAGAGTACCTGGTCCATCAATCTCTGAAATGTTGCAGGGGCCGCATGCAGCCCAAATGGCAAGACTGTGAACTCAAAGAGCCCCCAGGGAGTCCGGAATGCAGTCAGCTCCCGAGACCGCTGGGTCAGGGGCACCTGCCAGTAGCCCTTACACAGGTCAATGGTGGTCAGATATTTCGCTTTCCCCAGGCGCTCCAGGAGATCATCAATCCGTGGAGTGGGATATGAGTCAAACTTTGAGATAGAGTTCAAGTATCGGAAATCAATGCAAAATCGTATTGTTCCGTCTTTCTTAGGGACCAGCACCACTGGGTTACACCACTCACTTTTTGATGCTTGAATTATTCCCAGGGAGAGCATAAGGTCCACTTCCTTCTTCAAGGACACCAGGAGGCGCTCCGGTATCCTGTAACTCATACGCCTCACAGCTACATCAGGTTTCAATACAATGTCATGTTCGACCAGATTTGTGTATCCTGGGTATTCTTGAAATATATCAGGATTAATTAAAGGTTTCACCTGCGATTGCTGGGGTTCAGAGAGATGGCTCAAATCCAGGTCCGTGGATATTGGTGAAGGCAGGTACTGGTCATCCACCTCCTCTTCCTCCCTCACAGCCCGAATCAGCAACACCTCTGCCCCTTTCTCAGCCCTTGGAACCCACTCCTTGAGGAGGTTCACATGCAGCACACGACTGGACCGCTGATGCCCTGGAGTGGAGACCTGGTAAGTAGTGGGTCCCAGCTTCCTCCGGACTTCAAAAGGCCCCTGCCACTTTGCCAGCAGCTTGCTGTCACTGGTTGGAAGCATGACTAAGACCTTTTGACCAGGGTCAAAGCTTCTCTGTCTGGCTGACTGGTCATACCAGGTCTTCTGGTACTGCTGGGCCTCCACCATATGAGTCTGGGCCAGTTCACTCATCCGCTGCAGTTTTTCTCTCATCTGAATGACATAATAAATTACATTAACCGGCTCCTCCCTCCCCTGATCCAGCTCCCAGGTCTCCCTCAACAATGTCAAAGGTCCCCTCACCTCATGACCATAAAGGAGTTCAAATGGTGAGAACCCAGTGGAGGCTTGGGGTACCTCCCTATAGGCAAAGAGTAGATAAGGAAGCCACTGATCCCAGTCAGATCCTGTCTCATTAACAAACTTACGGAGCATCTGTTTGAGGGTTTGGTTGAACCGCTCCGTCAGTCCATCTGTTGCCCAGCAGCTGGTAGACCTGTTTGAGGAGAGTTGACATAAAGTTAGTGCCCTGGTCTGTTAGAATTTCACGAGGGAAACCCACTCTGGAGAAGAATTGAACCAAGGAAAAAGCTACAGTTTTTGCTTTTATAGATTTCAGTGGGAAAACTTCTGGATATTTGGTGCCATAGTCTGTGATGACCAACATAAATCGATTTCCTGTTTTACTTTTTTCCACAGGGCCAACAATATCCATCCCAAGGCGTTCAAAGGGGGTAGTAATGATTGGGAGAGGTTGGAGAGGTGCTCTAGTGGGGCCCCGAATTGCTGTCTTTTGGCACTGAGGGCAACTCCTGCAGAACTGGGTCACATCTGAACGTAAACCTGGCCAGTGGAAGTGGCGCTTAATGCGAGCAGTGGTCTTATGTTTCCCTAGGTGGCCAGCCCAGGGAATAGTGTGGCCCAAGGTAAGTACTATGTCTCGGGCTGCTTGCGGGACCACGAGCTGTTTAACCTGGCCATGCTGATGGTAAAGCACACCATTCTGCAGGAAGTACTCCTCCCTCCTACCATCAGGCTCTGCCCCTGGCTCCCCATCTTCAGCTCTCTGTAAACAGTTGGACAAAGTGGGATCATCTTTCTGCATTTGAATTATGTTAGTGGGTACCTGAAACCCAAGGGGCATGTCTGGAGTGGCCTCCTCTGGTGGTTGTACAGCAGTGCGCTGGAATTTTTCTTGCCTTCTCTGGCTACGGGGCTTCCGAAACTTCCCGGGTTGTGTCTCCAGCTCGACACCATAGAATGGCAAGGTACTGAGAGCAGGGGAATCCAACTCAGCAGACTTGGCAGCTTGTGCTCTGGTGAGGGCAACATTACAACTCTGGGTTGAGTTTAACAGGTCGAATAGCACTGGAAAATCATCACCCAAAACTACTGGGAAAGGCAGGTTGTCCACAACACCAACATTTAACAGATAGACCTGCCCTTGGACTTCAATATAAATGTCAGCAGTGGGGTAAGGCTTCTCATCACCATGCACACAGCAAATAGGAATAGTTTCAAGAGTGCAGATCATGTTAACTGGTACATATTGCCTGTGGACCAGGGTTTGCGTACTACCAGAATCGAGCAAGGCTGTGAGGGTTTCCCCATTAATCTTGACAGTTGTCATTTTCCGGGACTGATTACTCCTGAAGTCAATGTCAATATTTTGGCGAGGAACATAACACATGAGTGAGTTTAGCTGGATTCTTTGGACACATTGGTTTGGTATGGCCCTCCTGTCCGCACAGGTAACAAGTGGGTATTTTATTGTGAGACCTCAACGCTACATGCTGATTCTCCCTTGCAGGAGGCTTACCCACACCTGGTGTTGACCTCTGGTGGTATTGAGGAGGTGTAGGCCTGCGAGCGTCCTTTTGAGTCTGCCATGCATTATTAGTCCACGGCTGGCTCTTTTTCCGGGCAGCAACAAACACATCAGCAAGAGTGGCGGCCTCAGCAGCTGATTTTGGACCATGCTCCTTTACCCAAACCTGTAGCTCAGGACACAACATTCTCAAGTATTGCTCCATAATAATGATCTCACCAATTTGCTGACTTGTTTTACCTTGCGGATGAATCCATTTTCCATACAGCTCTTTCAGTCTCACATACAGCTCCTGGGGGCTCTCATCACCTCCAATTTCCAGGGAACGAAACCTTTGCCTATATGTCTCAGGGTTAATGTCATATTTTTTCAAAATAGCAGCTTTTACCATATCATAGTCAAGAGAATCATCAACATCCATATGAACATAGGCTCCCCTGGCCTTACCAGTCAGCAGTGGAATGAGCCGAAAAACCCAGTCAGATTTTGGCCACTGACATGCTGCAATTCTTTCAAATGTAATGAGAAAATGTTCAACATCATCATTTTCTGTCAGTTTCTCTAGTCTGGGCTCATGAGACATTCGGGACTGACCTGATGAGACAACAGCAGGATGTATTGGTACTGATGGAGCTATGGCTTGGGCCTTCTGACCCAGAAGTCTCAAGAGGATCTGGAGATGTTGAAGAGAGCTCTGGTACTGGGGACGTTCGTACCTCCACCTCCCGCTGCAATAACTGAAACTGATGTTGTAATACTTTAAAGCGATGCTCCTGGCGTGTCGCATCCTCCTTTAGTTTCAATTCATGGGCCTCCTGCTTCCCCTACTAGTCAAGTCTCTCAATGTTGTCTCTCTGACCTCTTCACCCTCAGTGCCTGATGCTCCCTTTAAAGTTGTACCTTTCATCTCTGTGTCATCGTTCAACTGATCTTCTGGTCCTACATATGTCTCTCCAATCCCTGCCCGATTTCCTCTTTTAGATTTTCCTCCACGCTGCATGCCTCACAAAAATGGCAAAAAGGAGGGGAAAAAACCAAAAAAAAAAAAAAACACACCTGTCTCCTACACTGGCTGATCCCACCACTGCCACCATATGTAAGGGACCAAGCTGGCTAACAAAGGAGACAAGGTGTTTTTTTAAAGAATGAGGGTTTTTATTTTACCCAAAGTTTACAAAAAAATAATACAAAAAACAAAATAAAGTTCTGGGCCCATAAAAGAGGTCAAAATAAACAGAACTCAAATATAATCAACAATAAAAATAATCATATACTGGCTGATCAGACCATAAATGATACAATAGGGATGACAAAAACAAACAAACACTACCAATGAAACAAATAACTACAATAATTCTCCCCCCAAAAAGATTAACTCAATTATATTAACAAACCCAAAGATACCTAACTAAATATTCAAATAAAGAGAAAATAAATCAATATAAACTAAATTCCTAAATAAACAGTTCCCCCCCCCCCTTAAGTAGCAGGACATGGTACAACCCAATCAGCCCAGGCTGGTATTTAACAACTCCTTCTCCTGTTGTCCATCCTTTGCCTGGGCGTGGCCAGATGTCTCCAGGAGCAGCAACCCCAAACTGGTAACTTAAAAAAAAGAACAAATTAGAACTAAGGATTTTACAAAAGTTAACTAAATGTGCGCGCTTACAAATAGAAAACTAATGTATTCCCAAATGTGAAATAAAATGAATACTTTATAAACCAAATGCGTGTTATGAAATTTTGTAATGAAAAATATGAATTAAATGATGAAAAAGAATGAATTAAATGGAAAAGAAACGTGTAAGTGTAGTGGGAGTGATACCAACTGAGTCCAGTTGTGTGGCTGTGAGTGCAGCCATCACATCGGCATAAAAGTGAAACTGGAGTCCATGATGATGGATGATTTTGCCAAGGGGGAGCATGTAGAGGATGAAGAAAACAACTTTAAAATATGAACACATTGTAATTGTATAGTTCAACATGGAATTGTAAAGGCCAGGCAGTTTTAAGCACCCTGTAAGAGATAAAAGGAGGGAAAAAAGAGACAATCTTTACTTGTTTTCATAAGTAGCTATGATTAAGATATTATAATACCCAAGGGGATTGTATTTCAGTTTATTCATTCACTTTTTATTAGATTCAGAGCTTGAATGCAAGGCCACAGCTGTCCTCCCAGCACAAAGGCTTCTAAAATGTATCATTTGGACTGTACATACTATTCAGCCCCTCATTCAGTGTATACGAGGATAGATTATTTTCTTATGAATACAGTTGATAGATTCAGAATAGAAGAATGCAAGATAGGAGTAGCAGGTTTATCA
Organism: Scomber colias; assembly: GCA_021039105.1. Lineage (NCBI taxonomy): Eukaryota > Metazoa > Chordata > Actinopteri > Scombriformes > Scombridae > Scomber > Scomber colias. The sequence goes on from JAJDFG010000083.1 coordinate 1,730,881, forward strand.
GACCATTGCATACCTGACACTAAACATGAACAGCAGGAAAAAGTACACAGTATGGAGAATGAACGTTAGTACTAAATAATCCAGGAATGGTTGTGGACATCAAAACAGGAATAAATACATACAGGAAAGAAAATGACAACGGGGAAGTGGATGCCACTACTCTTGGGATGCCATGAAAGCGGTTATGCGGGGAAAACTAATATCTCAAACAGCATATCACAAGAAAGCTAGACAAGAATTATACCAGATAAAAATTAAAGAGCTAAAAAACTTAGAACATTGACATAAAAGCTTAAATGATCCAGGCTTACTTAAACAAATCAAGGAGGTGAAGATAAAAGTGAATGAGATGCTAAGAGACGAAGTAGAAAAGAAAATGAGGTTCCTAAAATAAATTTACTACGAATCGGGCCCCAAAGCTACAAATTTACTAGCTAGGTGATTAAGGAAGCAACAACTCATGAATACAATCCATAAAATCAGAGATCCTACAACCAATGTACTATTGTGACTATAAGATATATACAACCGTTCTATAACTAAGAGACTTGAGTCCTTTATGGCAGAACTAATTAACAAAGACCAATTTGGCTTTATTAAGGGAGGCCAAACGCAAGATAATATAAGGAGGACTCTGCATATAATTGAAGAAGTACAAAAAAAGGGAGAAAGTGCACCACTGCTCAGCTTGGATGCAGAAAAAGCCTTCGACAGCGTCAGCTGGAAATTTTTGTATCTTTGGCTTTAACATAGACTTAGTTAACGTTATTAAAACACTTTATAAGGATCCAAAGGCCAGAATAAAAATAAATGGTAACCTCACTGAGTGGTTCAATCTGGAAAGATCTACCAGACAGGGCTGCTGCTTATCACCCGCCAGAATAACTTGAGAATCCTGAATGTACCTGAGAAGGAGGAAAAAGACCTGTCAATGATCCCCTCTTTGATTAAACTCTTTGAGGAGAAATGGAGCCTGACACTTAAGGAAGAGGATTTTGAAAGAGCGCACCACGTTGGAGTAATTAAAGACAACACAAAATATCCTCAGGCCATTATATTTAAACTTCATCATTATCAAAAGAAACTGGAGATCCTGAAAATAACCAGAGGGAGCCAAGTTGGATGCAACTTCAAAGTGGTGACAGACATGTCAATTCAACTCTGCAGGAAGAGGGCGGAGCTGTGGCTGTTAAGAGAACAATTACATCGACTGAATCTCAAGACCTACATTCGGCAATCTTAGTGAGTGAAAAGTTTCAGATCCTTAGAAGAGGCCAAGGAGGAGCTGAAGTGTACACACCCATCCATTGACTGACTGATATTAAAACTGTGATATTTAAGGCACGGGCAAGGTAATGGTATTGATCTTATAGCCTAAAGTAATATCCGTGCCATGCAAAAGTAGCCTAATGGATGGTAATTTTTCTGCAATGTTGGACAAAAGCTGACTGCTAACTGATCAAGGATAAAGGGACTGAATAAGGTGTCAGACACAGCGCTTGGATCGGGAGGAAGGAGGAAGCTAGATTTATTTATTTAAACATAGAAATATGAACAGATTAACATATACAGACTTCTTTTTTGGTTTGTAAAAAGGGCCATTTTTTGAATTTGTTTCTAGCCACCTGTGTTACGGCCGTAGGCCGTCTGCATTGTTTCTCCTCTTCCTCTGTGTGTTGTTCCAACCCACTGTTTGCAGTGGATCGGTGAGGCAGATCCTTGGCAGCTGGTGGATGAGGCTGAGTGGTGTGCGCAATTCCAATCAGAGAGCGACAGCTATAAAAGCCTGGTGTGCCCTGCCGACGCTGGCAGAGAACTCACCATTTGTACTGCCGTGGATGGAGGATTGTGTCGATAATTTGGGCACCATCTAATATGTCAGTAAGCTGTACCTGTTTAAAGGGTACTGGCAAGTGCCATTGATGGAGAGAGCAACCAGAATATCCGCCTTCGTAATCCCTGATCACTTCCTTGAATACACCATCATGGCTTTTGGCATGTGTAATGCGCCTGCCACATTTCAGCGGCTTGTGAATACTGTTTTGTCGGGTCTGTCAAACTGTAATGCGTACTTGGATGATCTCATAGTGTATACACACTCCTGGGGGGAGCATATACAGGTCCTTGAACAGGTGTTCACCCGTCTCGCTGGCGCCACTCTCACCCACAACCTGGCCAAATGTGACTTTGGCGAGGCCACTGCCATCTCAAAGTGTCCCGTTCCCCCTGACAGGAAAGCCCTGCGTAGTTTCCTTGGCATGGCCGGTTACTACCGCAGCTTCTGCCGAAACTTCTCCTCCGTGGTCCATCCCTTAACCAATTTGCTCAGTCCAAAGTTTGCATTTGTTTGGACACCAGAGTGTCAGCACACGTTTGAGAGTGTAAAATCTCTCCTTACTCTCACCCCTGTGCTCGCTGCACCTGACTTCACAAAACCATTCAAACTCGAGGTGGATGCCAGTGCGGTGGGCGCAGGAGCCGTCCTGCTGCAGGAGGATACCATAATCCACTTGTGTTCCTGATGCGCATGTACAATCAGAACCAGTGCCTCATGCACTGGGCGCTGGCCATGCAGGATTACAACCTTGAAATTCGGCACAAGAAGGGGAGTGAGAATGTTATTGCTGATGCCCTGTCCAGGTTGTAGCAGGTGGAAAGGTAATGTATTGTTGTTGGCGGTGATGTATTTTGTTATGTGATGGTCTGCAAGTGGGGGGGTGTTACGGCCTTAGGCCGTCTGCATTGTTTCTCCTCTTCCTCTGTGTGTTGTTCACCCCACTGTTTGCAGTGGATCCGTGAAGCAGATCCCTGGCAGCTGGTGGATGAGGCTGATTGGTGTGCGGCGGTTCCAATCAGAGAGCGACAGCTATAAAAGCCCGGTGTGCCCTGCCAACGCTGGCAGACACCTCACCATTTGTGTACTAGTCATTCTGTGTAGTGGCGTGTGTTTTGTTACCCATATTTAGGCCAGGGGTAAGAATAGTCTCTCTCTCTATATATATACACATTTGTGTCACTTTGTTTTCCTACACTAGGTTTAGGGGTACTGATCATTTGTATTTCTGTTTTTGTTAACAATAGAGTAGTTAGTTAGGTTTTTGTTTTAGAAATATTTTGATTTATTGTTTATTATTCACTTTATTCACGAGACAGTTTGCTCCATTTTATTTGTAAGGAGTCCTCTTTTTGTTATATTTGTTTATTGGTTTGTCAGCACCCGGCGGCCCTTTTCTGTTGGCTTTAGTATTAATTCCCACTTGTCGATTAAATATAATGAATACCTCTTTTATTTTACAATCATTTCCATCGGGTTGTGTGTGTGTGTTACTTTCCCTTTTCCCTTACGAGCTGGGTTCGTAACAACCTGATTTTCCCTTTTCAATCGCATTTGTAAAACGGATGAAATTTTTGATGAGAAACAGCTGAGGAACTACCAGCTGGAAGAGGGGAGGAAGGAGGCGGGGGAATAGTTGAGGTGAATCGGTCTAGTGCTAAATTAATTAAAGTGTTAAATGATTAATAAATATATAAACGCAATGCATTAACCCATACTGGATGTCCACTATTATTTCAAAACCTATAGGTAATTTATTTCCTCTCCTATTATTTTATTATTATTATTATTTATTTTTTTAATTAATGTAGTTTTTTTTCCTCTTCTACCCTTCTCCACGTTCAAAAGAAAGGGATATGAGTACTTTAACGTGTCTAATTTAAGTTTGATTAAGTATGAGGAGGAAAGAGATAGGAAAAATCAGACAAACAGGGTTTTTGTTGGTATTAAGTTGGTAGAGAGACAGGCGTTTTTGTGGGATTATGTATGAGAGTAAAATCCTGAAGATGTGAGTTGAGGATGAAAATTAGTTAAGACCATTGTTTGGTCATGTTCCTAAGGGATAGATTTGGGGTTGAGCGTGTGTCTGTGTGAGCGAGAGTTTTTTCTTTTTTTCCCCTATTCATGTGGGTTCTAAAATGTTTTATATCGAGATTGAGTTGGGTTTCCTTGTTAATAGATGACACTATTTTGCGGCTCCTTTCTTAAAGCTCTTTAAATTTGATATAGATCATGGCATATAAAAATTTGGTACAAACTCTTCGTATTACCTTTCAGTTTGCAACCTGGAATGTGAATGGTTTATAGGAAGGTACAAAGAAACATAAAGTTTTACATCATTTAGGAGAACTTTCCACTGACATTGTTTTCCTGCAGGAACTTAATTTTAAAGCTGGACAAATCCAATACCTTAAGAGACAATGGGTGGGGAAGGCTTTTGAGGCAACATTTTCTTCCAGAATCAGAGGTGTGGGAATATTAATTAACAAGAGGATACCATTTAAACTAGTCTCCCAACATGCAAATATTTATGGTAGATTTTTAATAATTAAATGTGAAATGTTGGGGAACTCTATACCCTCATTAATGTTTACAAACCCCCTATTTCAGATGACTTTTTTAAATAAAGTGCAAAATGTGCTAGACAGTTCACCAACAGGAGTGATTATATTAGGGGGAGATCTGAACAACATATTTAGCTCACATGATAGCTCATCCAAGAATAGAAAAATTAATCCACCCAAAAAGCTTTTGAATTTTCTTTCAGTAAATGAATTGCAGGATATTTGCAGAACTTTATATCCCAATACATTGGATTACACATATTTTTCACATCCACAAAACAGTTACAGCCGAATAGATTATTTATTTATATCTAAGACTGGATTAGACAAGGTATTATTAAGTAAAATAAATTATATTATAATATCGGATCATGCTATTGTCACTTGCATTCTGTCTCCAAAACAGAACACCCAGCTTCATAGGATGTGGAGAATGAATAGGAAATATCTAATGGAAACCGAATTTATAAAATATGTTAAAAGTCATATAGAGTTATTTATTCAAAATAATCTAGACAATGGAGACCCTCAAGAAACGGACCAGAAATTGGTATAATTTCCCCCCCATAATAAAAACAAAGTACAGAAAAATAGAAAGACATACATAAAATGCTAGAATAGAGCATTAAATATAAGATTGCAGCATAAAATAATGTTTAGCTTTAAAATCATTAAAAGGACATAAAAAGGAAATAAAGATAAAAAGTGCTTTAAAAGAGCTCAATCATAAGCACAGGAGAAGAGAAATGTTTTTAACCTGGATTTAAAAGTGTTCACTGTTGGGGCTGATTTCAGTTCTGCTGGTAGTTTGTTCCAGTTGTGTGCAGCATAACAGCTAAAAGCTGCTTCACCATGTTTAGTTTGAACTCTGGGCTCAACTATCTGACCTGAGTCAGTAGATCTCAGAGCTCTACTGGGTTTATATTCTACTAACATGTCATTCATGTATTCTGGACCTAAACCATTCAGTGATTTGTAGACCAGTAGCAAAACTTTAAAATCTATTCTTGGCTGACTGGGAGCCAGTGTAAAGAGTAATGTGCTCTGATATCTTTGTTCTGGTATGTAAGAGGAATAATGTTAGGATATGCAGCAAAAAAGAAAGCAAACTTGGACAATGAGATAAATAAATTGAAGGAACAAATTGGTATTCTAGAAAGGAAGCATAAAATACAGGCTAATAGGATCTTGGACAGTTTATTATGTAAAAAAGCAAATGATTTTAGACATAATTCAAACAAACTTAATTACATTTCTTCTAACAAATCACGTAAACATTTAACCTCACTAGTTAAAAAAGTTTTAAAGAGACAACCCATATCTGTAAAAAATGAAACATTAGACACAGTATACAGGAATAATAGGAGGATTAATGATGAATTTAAATCATACTATGAGAACTTATATACATCAGAGGAAAAGGGCTGTGACCCTCTTCCCTTTTTGGAATCACTCAATTTGGAACGTTTATCAACAGAGCAAAAAGAGGAACCTAATAAAGACTTTACCTTCATAGAAATTGCAATTAAAAATATTTCTTTAAAAAAGCACCAGGAATGGATGGCATCCCAATAGAATTTTACATTTTGGTCAAACATAAATACTATTTATGGAAGTTGTAAATTTAGCACGAAAATGTCATACGTTCCCACAAACAATGTATTTATCAACTATTTCTGTTATGCCAAAACCAGGAAGAGTGTGCAATAGACCCATTAGTCTAATAAACTGTGATAAAAAAATAATTACTAAAGTCATAAATAATAGACTACTAGAAATTTTATCAAATATAATTCACCATAATCAAACAGGATTTATACAAAATAGAGATCTAAAAACAGATACCAGAACATATCTTTGGTACACTATGCAAAGAAGTATAACAAGGATTTAACACTAATGGCAGTCGATGCAGAAAAAGCTTTCGACCAACTCGAAAGATCCTATTTGTATAAAATGCTAGAGATATATGATTTCACAGTGAATTTTATTAACATGATTAAAACTATTTATAAATCACCAAAAGCACAGGTTTACACTCTGATCCTTTTGAATTAATTAGAGTTACAGCTCAAGGATGCCCTCGATCGCCTTCTTTATTTACAATAGCTATTGAACCTTTGGCGCAAAAAAATCGTCAAACAGAAAAAATAAGTGGCATTACAATTGGTAAGAAACATTTTAGCTTATTTGCAGATGATTTTTTGCTTTACTTAAATGATAAAACACTTCCATACCAGTTTTAATTGAAATTATAAAAGAATTCTCTAGGTTTTCAGGATACAAAATGAACGAGGAAAAAACAGAATTACTGGTTATAAATAACACTACAAATGTATTGAACATTTTTAAACAATTTAAAGTAAAAACACAAAATATAAAATGCCTGGGTTGTTATATTAGCTCAGATAAGTCACAACTGTATAAGGATAACTTTCTTCCATTAATTAAAAAATGTAAGCTAGATGTTGAAAGGTGGTCAGACTTAAAAATTAATTTGATGGGCAGAATAAATCTTTTTAAAACAATGTGGTTGCCAAAATTTTTCAGACTATCTCTATTACTCCACCCAAATCTTTTTTTAGGGAGTGAATTCAATATTTTCTTCATTCATCTGGTCAAATAGAGCTCACAGATTAAAGAAGAAATTACTACATTACCCCAGACATGAGGGAGGTTTAAACCTTCCCAATCTGGAATTATATTATAAGGCTGCTCAAATGTTTTATATTGACCGGATAATTAATAATAAAAACGAAGAACCTTGGATAGATTTTGAAAACGCTCAGTTACAACCTAATAGTCTACTTTTAGCTCTCTTTAAAAAAAAAAGAATTAAAACAGTGAATTTTATAATTAATAGTACATCAAATGCTTGGAAACAAATAAAAAAGATAACAGATCAAGAAATAGAGATCCCCAGACATGTACACATTTGGAACAACTCATCAATAACTATCCAAAATAGTCAACTGAACTGGGAGACGTGGATAAAGGGAGGAATTCTTAAACTATCAGATATTATCCATCAAAATTCAGTAATTCCCTTCCAGGATGTGAAGAATAAATATAAACTGAAAGACATAACATGTTTTAAATATCTGCAACTGAAAAACTGGATAACAGAAAACTTTAACTTCAAGAATAGATATCCAACTGAGGTGAGGGAAACCCTAACTAAAAGGGATAAAAAAAACACGATTGACAGGTGCTATATATAATATCCTTAACCAGGCTGAGAGTAATGATGATCTGCTTCATAACATATTTAACAAATGGAATATAGATTTGGGCACAGAAGATGCAGGGAAAAAATGGAAGGAATGTTTAAAACTTACATACAAAATCACTACGAATGAAAATTTACGACTAATCCAATACAAACTGATGACAAGAATAGAGACAAAATTCACAAGTTTGATAACAGCTCCTCTGATAAATGTTTAAAATGTGGCACGCAGAGCGACTCCCTTATTCATGCCTTTTGGTATTGTGAAAAGTTAAAAGTTAAAAGTTTGGGAGAACATTGAAAGATGTAATATTTAATTGTAAAATTGTACTTTCTCCAAACATTTGCCTTTTCCAAAATATCGAAAGAATAAAATATCCGTCTGGATGGCAAATCCTTTTTTCATCACTAGTTTATAAGAAACTTATTTTACAACATTGGAAAAACAAACAAGCACCATCATTCCAAAAATTTAAAAACATTAATGAAATTTTACCTGTGTATTGAAAAGACAATGTCAGAATAACAATGTAATAAAGTTAAACAATTCAATGAGATATGGAAGTCAATTTATGATGCTCTATAAAATGAAAGGAGCCACAAACGCAATATAATACACTAATCATATTAATTATCTAGAAAGAATTTTAAGTTACCCATTTGCAAATATTTTACTTTATTGTATTTATTTCTCTTATTAATTAATTAATTAATTAATTATTTATTTATTATGTTTATTTATTGTCTATGCATGTAATACATTTATTTATTCATTTATTTTTCCTTTTCTGGGTTGTTTTGTTGTAGTTTGATTCCGTGTTGCTCTGTGCGCGTGTGTGTGTGGAGGTGGATGGGCTTGGGTGGGGTGGGTTTGGGGGCTGGGCGGAGGGGATGGGAGGAGGGTGGCTTTGGGCTTTTGGGGTGGATTGGGAATGAAAAGGATGATGTGGGGATGACTGTAAAGATCCATTTTCACTCAATAAAAAATAATTATGGAAAAAAAAATTGAAATGGGACAAATGAACAGAGTATAAGTCTCACTAGTCATTCAACGAATGTATCTAAATGGCATGTTACCCACTGACACTGATGTTCTATGCAGTTATATGATAAAAATCAATACAATTTGAGTGATTTAAAAAAAAAAAGAAAACTTTGCAGACTTTTATTGGGTGCTGTCTATATGTTGCTGACTCATGACCTTGGTATTTCTTCAGTCAATCGATCATGAGTAAAATAGTCTGCGTGTTCCCATGATGTACAGTACACTATATTTGAATGGAGCGGTGCCTCCACCACTCACTGACTTCATGCTCTAAAAAAGCTACGCTGACCTTTCTCTTATCTGCTGAAGGTCACAAACACTGTGAAAACAGTTGATTGATCACTCCGGAAAACAACAGCAGGCTTCAGTGCAGCTGAGTCTTTTTACTGTATTTCACTTATATACATGATATAAGTTCTATTTTAGCTATAAACACTAAAGAAATAGATTATTGCAGTGCAGTAAGTAAGAGGATTCAGTAATATGTATAACAGAGTGAGGATAAAGATAAAATGTGACACTTCTTTTCAGGGCAGATTGTTTCATTAACTTGAGTCCAAGAGCAAAAAGAGCATCATTATATTTGTTCATTAGCCTCTCACTGTGATCTTGTCACCAAAAAATAATTAGAGTGAAGTTCAGTTGCATCTAAAGTTATTTGAACATTGTTGGAAAATTCTCTGTGAGTGTGTGTATGAGAGAAAATTCAAGTCCAAGTCACCATTTTAATACCATAGTTCTATATTTCAAAAACACACATATTAATATCTTAGACTTAGATTATAACCACTTTAATGGAATCATTGTACCTTCGGCATCATTTAAGTTGCACATTAATAATTTTTCATATGTATTTTTTTAATATAGAGGAATAAAATCCAGTGATGATATACAGCTGATCTGTCATTTTACCTCTTACTACAGTATGTTTGCAGTTCGGTCTATCACTGTCAGTTACATTGATACCTGGACACATGATGATGCAGGGAAGACTCCTAATGACACTTAATACCTCTGTTCTACTGCTTATAAAATCAGGTATATGAGAAAAAAACATGTTCAGGGTTTGCAGTGATTTTTAAATTGTTTCAGGATTTTTCCTCAATCGATTTCAAGAAACAAACCCAGAAATCACAGTGATTACTGGACAGCCCAGTAAAGACTGAAGTCAATTTATTGACTGCTGATAGACTCTAAAAGCTGCAGCTAAGCTTCACATTGACCTTATTCTGCTGCATTTAACCTTTTGAAGAGTGTCACAGCTGTGTGATTGATCCCCTGCTTCCCTGACCTCTGTGACTAAAGAAGCTAAATGTGTTTTTGATCCTCTCATGTTGACCATTTCAGAAAACAGATTCCATTGCATGCCACTTAAATCCAGGCCTGGACTGGGACAAAACTTCGGCCCTGGACTTTTTGGTCCAGAACGACCCACTCCAATCCGTGTGCAGATACTGTGCCAACTCGCGTTGATGTACATTTAAACACACAAGCCCTTAATAACAGTAGTATACTGAACAATATCCCTTATATTCTGGAGACTTGAATTAGTTTTAACTGTATAATGTGAAACTGTTTAACGGGCAATAAACCATAAACACTGACTTGAAAAAAATATGTAAAGCATAAGCTATATATGTGTTAAGTTGTGTTCTGGCAATATTTATTTATCAAGAAGCACAAAGCCGGTACGTTGTCTTTCTCTAGTTTATTCAGTTGTCTGCAGACGGACTCCTTGCTGTCTCAAGCGTGAGATGGCACAGCGAGCCCGGAGCAGAGGAAACAGTCAGATTATATACAATACATTATCACAGAAAGGAAGACTTTGTTCTATCATCAGAACAATGTCAGCACAAAACAGGCCTGATAGCGCTGATAGGATTTCCGGCGTACCAACGTGTTTGCGAAAAAAAAACAAAAAAACAATCAGCTGTTTAAAAAAATATTTAAAATAAATGGTGCATGTTTCAGAAAAATGAATGTCTGGTTGTTCATGCCCTGTTTAGTCAATGGTTAGGCTACAAATCAATTCCTAGTTACTTTTGAGTATTATAATTGTTATGAATTCTTCAAATCAAAGGACATTTATTTATGCATGCTTTTATTTTGAAGTAGGTGGTTTTATTATGAAGGCAGTTATGCAGTTCCTCTTCTTTTCCTCACATTCTCCACTCGACCATAGACATTATAATAAGAGGAGACATATCACTGAAAAAATCGCCCATTGAAATGCATAGGGAAACTTCGTAACGCCAAGATGGCCGGTGTTTGCACATGTCCCGCCTCTTCCGGTGCTGTTGCTCCAATCATTTTGCTGGTCCTACGCGGTCACGTTTTTTGCGACACTTGGAAGTCATTTTCAACAGAGACATTTTAAGAGGAGGCCTTTGGAAGCATGAACAGCTGGAGCAGCACAAGCAGCATCGACTGGAAAACTTTGACTACCAACGAAGAATGGTATATATTTAAACTATACTGTAACTTTGATACAACCGTTGTACAATGTAGTTTCTGGGGTTTTTTTGCCGTGTTTTTCGTTTCACGCGATGGTGAATTAGTTAACTGTCGTTAGCTAGCTATGCTAGCTAGCAACTTACTGTGTTATCGATACGAGCCGTGTAAGTGTTTGTGTTTGGTTTTAGTATAAATGATAAAATATTAGCTTTTGACACATTTTTTCTAGACATTGTATTACTTCATTGCTAACGTAAGACATAAGAGTTTCATGTAGTGTGCAAGCTGACTTCTATAAGCGTCAAAATGAATAGAACCAGTAGCACTTGTGCAGTAATTGAGGATTGAAGACAAGACTTTTGTCATTGGTGGAATGATTTTATTCATTTATATTAATATATATACTTTCTTTTTCTGCTATTCTTTTCGTTTCGTTTTTTTATTTGGGCAGCCACTTGATTTCGTGCCCTTATTTCGGCCCCAAGCCTGCACATGACTTGTAAATTGCCTTAAATGAATTTATTTAAGGCAATAGCCGCGATGGCCTTTGAATGAGTCGGGTGCTGAAGTATTCCAGCAAAGGCCCCGCTGAGTTGCAGGGCCACCTTCACTCTCTGGGCCAGCCCTTTTGCTGCCCAGGCTCTTGGCAGCTCCCTCTTAATAATTGATTTGCATCTTGCGATGCAGGCCTGGAAGGCCTCAGAAGGCTCAAGGAGGCTGGCTGAGGCGTGGAACTTTTTGGCCATAATGAAGGAACCCTCCCTCGTTGCAGTGCTGTAATTGTGCTCTGTATTGTTTCTTTAACCAGCAGCCTTTCGCATTCCCAGCACTGGCCAAGGTCAGGTTCTTCCGCCACCTTTTTGGTGACCCACCCAGCAACGTAGGTCAGCGCTTCCTGCTTCCCTTCCTGCTCCACTGGATCGCTGGCATCGGGGTGAGGGATTCCCTGTGATGGCCAATGCCAAAGTAAGTCGGAATTAATTTGTTTGTTTTTGATCATAGAGGTTCAGCCTAATGTGTTATTCTTGTTGTATTTGGTCACATCACATTATCATTACCTGCTCAATGCCCTGCTTGAGGGCCACAGTTGAGGTCAACTGTGAGTCAGCCTAGAGCATAAAAACACATTCCAAATGTATTAGGATTAAGTGTTCAGTCCCTTTTGACAGTTGGAAATGTTGGCCATTATTAAGCCCATTTTACTTTTTTAGCTTTCTAAAAAACATTTTTTTTCATGACATTGCATGTTTTAGATTTCTTGGAGATTTCGGCATTGATCTTACCTGCAGCAACTGAGTTGCATCATCAGGTATGCAGTTTGTGTTGCACCCTTGGATGCCGATGATGCTGCACACTGATGCACTCCTCTGAGCTGCAGAAAACTCCCTGGCCATGGGGTGGAACCTGTGTCCTCCCTTCCCTCTTATGACCGAAAAGAGGTTCTGCAAAAATCGGTAGGTACACCATTGTCAGAAAATCTGAAAAGCATTTGGAAATAAAAGGATTCTAATGTTGGCTGAATAATACCTCCAGGCAATCCTGGTTAAGCCCTCACTCCTCAGCTCCTCATGTAGCTTGAGGACGCTACAGAGGCTCAGTACCAAGCCTGAGTGGCAAGGCGGTGATCTTTTGCCCCTGGATGGAAGGATGTAATAATATCTAATGTCACCATATGCACTTAAGAAACGTCTTTTGGAAGACAGTGGTGAAAGATGTAATGTGTGCTTCTTCAGATATCTTTTGCAATTCTTCTAGCCACAACTCACCCAAACTTCCATGTACGTATCCATGCAATGCTATCATGGAGGAAGGTTAGCCGGCCCGAATTGGCCACCAGAGGCCTCCTCCACCACTAATTGTTTTCACACAAGTCAAGTCAATCTCAAAGCCATACACTCGCATAACAAACTCTTCCCACATACATCACAGAAAAACATATATAGACAGCAACAGTCAGACATCAGGACTAAGCATTACATAGGACAGAAAAAACAGTTATGTCATTGAATATGTACATGTTTTTGTTTAGTGCTATGATGACTGAGGGGACAAAACTTCTTTTGAAATGGGCTTTTTTCCAGTCCAGTACTCTGTATATTTAGTTTACCTTGAGTTTAGGACATCAAACAATTGGTCCATTTTGTGAAAGAAATTGGCTGTGTGAAGAGCCTCCTCAGGTAGAGTCCTGTGGACAATCATGGTCCTCATTCCTTGAAGGGGGGAAATCAAATGGTTTAGTATGTTTTATGCCATGGGTGGGAAACCTCTTTGACATCAAGGGCCACATTAGTTTTTATAACTTGTTTTGGTGGCTGGACAATTGATTTTTCAATTTCAATTTTTCAACCGCAGAGCTGGCCAGATATAGACAGAATTACTAGACGTCAGTCATATTTAAATTTCAAAGATGGGCTAACTGATTACTAGGCTACATTATATGTGAGCGGATATCTAGCAGGAGCACCAATAGCCCGGGTTTACGCATATGTAGTTTTATTGTTGTGTGTTTATTTTTGCACAGAATTTACCAGCTGCGACAGAGTGGCTGAACACCTGGGTCGCCAGTTTCACCCTCATATTTGTGAACAGCGGCAGATGTATGTGCCGTTCTGTAAGTTTGGGGGCCATCCGGATCACATCCTTCTTATCCTGGAGGTAGAAATCCTCCAGGTGCCTCCAGGATACCTCATTCTCTCCAATCTAGAGGACCATAATTGAAGGTAATGGCGGTATTTCTCAACTCTCAACATAAATAAAATCCCATGGTGATATCTCCTAATTCAGTGCAGTGACACAATATACACTCTGTTACAAACTATTGAATCACATCACTTCATGTCAAGTGTCTTTTTACTGTGTTGATGTAATGATGTTCATTCACTCTGAATTTCAGTGATCATGTGGAGAGACGTTATGTGACCGTGCTTCTACCTGGTCAACAAAGGATTCTAGCACTCTGCGAAGTGGAAGTTTATGGGTACCGTGCCCTGACTGGGGGGAACCTGGCACTCCAAGGAAAAGCCACACAGTCATCATTGTCTAGACATGTTATGGATAGCCATACACAAGCTCATGTTCTTTAAGGTGTTGACCTTTTCCACCATACGGCACTCCAATAATGTAGTCTTAATGATATGCTTAGCCTACTGTATGCAGCCTGTCAGTATTTGGGGTACTATAGTTATGTAAAAAAAAACATGAATTACGTTTATGGGCTGTTTTTTTAGGTTATTCTGGATGGACTTGATGAGGTGAGGGACATCAAATATTAGAGCAATCTACCTGCCCAGATCAATGCAGTGTGATTCCTCACTGTCTGCAGTAATGTCCAGTGAGGCTCCCAAGATCTTCATGGCCCTAACGTTCGTCGACCCCTGGTCACAAACGACGCATTTCACCTGAAAGTAAGCCATATTTTTCATAATTTTCAGTATTCTTTTGAAATGTGGTCTTCATCCAAGTCACTGTTGTACACAAACAAATAGATCATTTACAGAATGATTGTATGACAAAAAACTGCGTTAGTCAAGTGATGGAGAGGAGGTGTAAGGAGAGTGCTCTAGTATTGCCTTTTGTGTATACATTAGTACATACACTTAGTCCAGAGACTTCCACAATGTCGATTGCCTCTCTCAGCCTTGCAGCTATGTCCTCATTGGCCATTGCTGACTTGGACAGGAAGTATCCTATTGCCTACAAAATAAATGCATGGTAGTAACATGCATTTAGTTAGTTAACATGGTAGTGTTCTTATAGTGGGCTATGTTTTTAGAAATGAATGTGTTATTGACATTTTCATGTCTATATTGTTTACTACCTGCTTCCATTTGCCACTTATGGCTCGAACCATGAACACCATGGTTTGTGTTGCGGTCTCGCCAGTTGTGGTAAGGCCCTCAATTGAATCCAGCCGGCGATTGTACTCGACTTGGTTTTTGATGGACATCTCGTCCAGCACAATGGAGCAGATTTTCTCTGCCTCTGCCATCGTTGCCGTTTTGGCTCTGATGTTCGCCAAAACTCCAGCGAGAAATCCAGGCTATGGAATTAAGTGTTTAATTTCAGACATACAAAGTATGTGAACCCCTTTTCTGTTTTTTTGCATTAGTCAATAAATGTGATCTGATCTTCCTGTAACTCACCAGTATGACTAAACACACACAAAAAAACATGGTATACTGCCACTCGTAAAGACATGTACCTCAAAACTCCCCAGACTGCCCATCAGATGTCGTGACAGGGTGGCTGTGGAAGGCAACTGGAACGTTGTCCTGAGTTCGTTGTAGCACCATGGACTATGGTGGTACAGTCGCAGTGCCAGGTTTTTCTGCTCTCTTGTGTACCGCTCGCCATGTTTTTTTTGCCCGTGTTAGGGCTATCTGGCCATCCAGCAATGTTTTGGTCTTTTTTGGAAGGCAGTCCGTAGCAACCACATGGACTTCCTTTTGCTGATGTTTAGATCTGCACATGAAATTGCTACAATGAATGATTCATAAAAATACTATGTGTAAGGCATTCTCAAATTACATCTCTTTGCCAGCCTATCCTGTGCATAGCTGGGATTGTGGGTTATGTCTGTTACTACTGCATACTTTAACTTCAGGTTTTTTATCTTGTTGGTCATCCTGTAGCGGTACTGACGCATTTTGGCCCTTTCCCTCTGAAGCAACTTTCGCAGGTCTTTGATTGTCTGCAAAAACATCTGGTTGTCAATTCTTTCATTCGGTAAATGCAGATTCTATGCATATACAGTTGCTGTCTTGAATGCCCTTTTTACCTTATCTTTCTTTGCCAGGAGTGTGTGGAAGTCCACGGACATTTCTTCCTGAGCCATCACACCAGTTGCTGGGGTTTTTTTCCCGTTCCCACACTGTACTCACGAGAGCACAGTCTGGGTGCTGCTTTTTTTTATCCCCCTCTCTCCTCGTTGTTCTTTCCCCTCTTTTCCCCTCCGTCCTTGCTCAGTCATCCGGTTCTGTCTTGTTATGTATTGTATGTTGTACGTACGGGTGATTGCTGAAATTTCGCTGTACTTGTACTTGTACTTGTTATAGTGACAAATAAAGCTATTCTATTCTATTCTACTTGTAATGTTTGAATCTGGAACCATAATCCAGCAAATTAAACTGCTGAAAAAAATATATCCGATACATTTTTATTTTTTTTTACTTCTTTTGCTCAGATCTTTCAATCAACCTCCGTCCTGATCAAAACTATTAAATGTATGTGTATGTATATTAGGATTTTAATATTTTAAATGGCAATTTCATAAATGGAGTAAGTTTTTTGCAAAAAAACCACAAAAATATTTTCAACAGAAGAAATGATTGGAGGCCGGAGATTTTTATGTTTTATCACAGTCTTGGGTATGTCAAAGATTAGTAACAAAATTTAATAGTCAGATGAGTAAATCTGCACATACTACCATGCAGTTTTTTGCTCAGATTGAAAGATCTGAGCAAAAAAAGTAAAGTTGCCCTTTTTTGCATATTCATTGGCCATTCTACTAATATGGCTTGTTATTTCAAACTCTGCCTAGATGACCAGATTTCCTCACTGCTGTGACATGGATTGGGCAGTGGTGGTGACAGAAAAGGTATGTAGATATTCTACTCATTACGCTCATAGTATCTTGATCACAAAAGTATTAGTTCTTGAGCCACCGGGTTGGTCGGTCCCATCTGTCCATTCGGGGAAAATACCTTTCAAGATGTTATGATACCTGTGCTTTTGGTACCATTGCATGTGCAGCATTGACAGTAGTTTTTGTTTTCATTACCTCTTTCTTCCTGTCGCACAGGGGTTTGCTGCCGGGAAAAGACTGGGACTGCATTTGGAGCCAGACGTTTTCTTGCACCCTTAGGAAAGGAATATTTACTTTAAAACGGAACTGTTTTACTAATGTATATACTTCCTATTGCCCCTTTGATGTACGATATGTGATAAAATTGTGTGATACACAAGATGTGTGATAAATTGGTCTCTTGTTTTTTTGGATAAGGGCTTGCACCCATCTATCCATGTAGTCAGAAATTGGTAGTTGGTTCACATGACTGTCATGGTGTGTGTGTTTGTGTTTTGAGTCTTGTATATCACAAATTTCTGATTTGTACTTCAGTACAAAGTCTAGTTTATGTCCTATGCTAATATGCCTACTAAAACCATATCGAACCTGCCAGATGTAGACATACTTTACAGTTTAGGTCCTTTGGCCTGAAATGATCTTCGCAGACCTCCTGTGTTGATAAATAATATAATAATAAAAAGGCTTCCTTAGAATATAAGTTATCTTTTAATTCGTTTGACAGAATGCATAGTTATACAGGCATTTTTTTTTCTTTACATGCCATTACTCAAATAAGCTGAAGCGGTTGTAATGTAATACAAAGAACATAATCCACACCTCACATACATAATCCCTAATTCTATTGTGCTGAAATGCTTATAACTAGAATTGTATCCATCCCCAGCACCAATATAAAGTATTTGAAAATGGTTTTGGTCATTAAGTGGTTATCCTAGCTAGTTAACATTTTGCGCACAACCAAGTGTCTCTGGCACAACGCCCAGTTTACGTAATGCAACCAATGACTTACCTTCTGTCATCTTTCGGTAGGGTGAAAAATGAACGCCCACAACCCACTCTGTTGTCACAGCCATAAAAAGCACACAAACGTGGCATTTTTTATTTTGGAAGACAGTAGCTCCTATACAGACTAATGGCAAACTGATGTTTCATCCAAAACAAATGACAATTGCGCCAATTTTTAGGCGCAAAACACAACATACTATTCATGATACGCACCCGATTTTACATTGTATTACAACACTTTATAACACATATCTTACACACTTTAAAACACATGATCAGCAGTTTATACTGCTTTGTGTACATATATTTTTTAATGCTTTATCCAAAATTGTGGCATGATCTGGGAAAGTTGACTGTGAGCAAACTCCTGTCTCTGCTGTGAGGGTGTGATGACGTCTTGCTGTCAGTGCCTGCCGTAAATAAAGACTGTCGTGAAGTATTGCGCATGCGCAGTCCAAGATTGCCTGTAAGGAAAAAGGCTTTTAAAACGTTAATTTGATACCAAACCATCAAACCCTTTCAGCGATTATAGTTTGATTTTCATCGTGATTTCAAAACGTGTTTTTTATGTCCCTCAGACCTCGGAAAATGGAGATACAGCTCTCTCCCTATTCATTTAGATAGCTGGTTGGTCTTCCTATGGCCAAATAGCTGCCCGGAGGCGTGGCCAATTTTGCCGCCGAGTGAGACGACTTGCCTTAGAAGGACTTTGACTCGACATGTTTACAGCGGTGCAGCAGTCACTGACGATGTAAGTTGTGTTCATAGGGAAGTGAAATGAGAGTGTACATGTTACTTTCCTCTTCTGATTGTGTTGTTAGTTGCTGGTGTATATTTACACTCTTTGAAAGTCTGTTTTTACTTGTTAGCATGATCGCGATTTAGCATCATTTAAGCTAACTCAGTTGTGTGTATGGCTGCTAACTTTCATATTACACCAGTTTACATGTATATGCAGCATGATTCAGGGTTAAAGCAGCACTTATGAATATTAGATGATTGATACTGATATAAATGTATTTTTATTTACTGTTAAGTGTTATTCACTGTATTTAATTTACAGCAGTATACAATGATAAATCAGTCCTTTTCTTTCTTGTTATAATTTCAGAAACTGTTCTGTACCCAGAATACATCGTTGTACCCATACAGTTCTACAGTAAACAATATAAGGGCAAATTCTACTGATGTCCTGCGTGCTTTCTGACCGAAGCCCTGCAGTGGTCAATTAGGCAAACATCAGCATCAGAGGTCGCATTCCTCAACAATAATGACTGACCTTTGCTGGTATGGCTGTAGTATTCGTAGTCTCAGTATGCTATACAAGCAATACGGATCCCGTCTGACAATTACGCTAATCAGGGCATATACCATGGCTTAGGCTCCTCCCAGGGAAAAGGTTCCATTACAGCACATTTGACCTCAAATTAAAATACAAAGTAAAAGAAGCCCAATAATAAAAAAAATTAATAATAAAAATAATAGCTGAGTAGTTATTCACTAAACAACTATTTTTGCAATATCTAAGCAGTTTCTTCACATTACATCTCAAATCTGAATATGCCATCGGATTGCTCATGTAGGAAAACCTACAAAAGCACATTTAATTCATGTTTTTACCTTTAGTCAAAAGGATACACTGAAAAATAGATTTCAGCCTGGCGGCGGCGGCCATGTTGGTTTTCTCAATTTTGAGGCATTTTGGGGCATTTTTGAGCTTCATATACAGCAGATTTGGATTCAGCACCCCTTAATACCCCTAAAAATGTTGTATATTATAAATATTCACAAAATGCCTTCGGGGTCCTGATTTTGTGAATACTGACCCTGTTTATATAGGTAGAAATGATTGTGAAAATCGCAGATCTACATGCTCAAACCACATCACATTGCAACATGTGAGTTGTAAACTTGCAGATTTGTAATTATGTGGCATCCTTTGATGAAAATAGTGGTAAGTCGTTAATAAAAGCAACTAATCAATTAATCAGGATAGTATATCAATATGGTTATTGTTTTCCAATACTTTAGATAACTAAATTTAGGCCTAGTTGTAACACACTACACTATGCAGAGTTTGCTATTTATTATGTCATGTAAAGTTCATAGACAGTTAAATAACCATTCTGAACATGTAATGAGTGTTTACTGTATACACACCATGCTGGCAGGCTCACACCTGCTGAAACCTGTATCACCACTTCCACATGGTGGAGAGTCTTCCTCAACCTGCTGCTGCACCACCATGGCAGCCGGAGCCTCACTCTGACACACCTGCTGCTGAGAGGAACCACTGCTGCTAGCTCAGGCTACGTTGGCCCCCGCAGCAAACATTTCTGACAGTTTTTTGCTCTTAGCAGCGAGGGTTGCGAGAGCTTTTCTTTTCTCCGTTTTTCAGCTCCGCCTTTTAATTTTTACCCACATTCTCCATTTTGTAATCCTTGCTATCACTCCTGTCAGGTAGGCACAGACCACAGTTCTTGGTTACAGATGATTTTATTAACTGTTAACACACAACACAATTAAATATGTTTCACGAATATACAGACACATATGACACAGTATAAGGAAATGAAAATACCTCCCCCTAAGGGAATGAGTCCACAATGCGACAAAACTTCTTCTTGCTCATTTCTTGGAGTGTTACATCAAAATAAGATCGTCACTCAACAAAGAACAGAAATTATTTCCTCTTGGGCTGAGGTGTTGAATAAAGAAATTAATTATGCATAAAATTTAACAGTATTGAATAAAATATTATACAAAGCATAAAATGACAACATAAATAATATTTATGGCAGTTAAACTCGCTTTGTTTTTCATGCGCTGGTGTGTTGTTGTTTCTCTCATTCTCTCTCTCATCATGACTGCTTGTCATTAAAGGTGATTGAACGAGGGGGGGTGACTAGAACATGCGTGGGTGGGACTCCTGGGTCTTTGTAGCCTATCATAGGGCCATTGGGCCAGGTATTCTTTAGACAGACAAGCCAATGGGCCTCTGCTGTGTCTACAGGCTGCAGTGGAGCTCTGTCAGCCGGTGCATGTCTCTGTCTCTGGGCCGGGAGAGTTACCATGTCAAGGCGCAGTAAAAACTAAATGAACAAATTAAAAATAAAAACGGGCAGCCATCAGCCCATTCTTGATCGGCCAGGTACTCCCAATGGCCAATCCACTCGTGCTTAAATCCAAATATGCAAACATCACAGATAACACTTACAGTATAAACCCAAGAAAGAAACTTGTTATTGGACTGTTGCAGCATTTACGTCAACTTGAGGCGGCAAATAGGTTGAAAATCCTAAAGCAAATACTGAACCTCCACTTCTTATAGGGCCTGATTTACTAAAGGTCTGTGTGTGTAAAAACGTGTGCAAACTTGACATCACTTGCACAAAAATGTGCAAGCTGATCTACTAACGCAGTGCACTGAGGCTTGTGTAAAAAGGTGGTGGTTGTAATAAATATATATAAGAAACAAAACCACCAATAAGGTAACTTGTGTTCTTTGATACGAGGATGAGCAGTACTTAAATATTTATTGTACCAAGATATGTACAAAGGATAAAACTTATGGTAGCTCCTGGAACCAAGAAAAACAGCCAGTAGTGTGCACTTCATAGACAGGGTTATGTCAACTGCGAGCAGCCTCCCCAACAAACAGTGAACTGGCCATAGGCACCTGTGTCAATTAACTCAAAACATGCATGTCAATACACTCAAACTAAGACAGTGCTGAACTCAAAATAATAACTAAAGAAAGCACTTAAACAAACATGGAAATAAATATTGAACATACATGTAAATAAACAAAATACTCAAACACAACAATGATTTGAACTGCAGACAGCAACACAACACAGCATCGTACTCAGTATGAAACTTGTGTCTTTTAAATGTGCAAGATAATATGCTCTGTCCATTTAGTATGTTTACCATAATGAATATGTAATATGGGGCATTTCTACACCAGTGTGCAGAATACAGGAAGGAGAAAATGCAAATATGTTACACATGATTTACCAAAGCTGAAGGTAATTTTGCTGACGGTAACTCTATCTATATACAATACCTTTGAAGGGCCAACGCCGATGCAGCCTGCAAGCTTCTGCACAGTGTTGTGTCACAGCTACAGACAGCAGTTAGGTATTGTCAAAGTCTTTGGTGCTTGGACTCTGCAGGGAGATTTTTTTTAATTGAAAGACGTCAGTCCTG
This sequence comes from Scomber colias, assembly GCA_021039105.1. Taxonomy (NCBI): domain Eukaryota; kingdom Metazoa; phylum Chordata; class Actinopteri; order Scombriformes; family Scombridae; genus Scomber; species Scomber colias. The sequence continues at coordinate 1,752,811 of JAJDFG010000083.1, forward strand.
AGCAGTAGCAAGATAGATCTTCCCATGAGTCCAGACTATAGTCCAGATTAATGAGAAAAAACGGAATTTTATCAATTTTTGAAAAAGGCTGTAACATAACAAAATGTGGGGAAAGTGAAGGGGTGTAAATACTTTCCTGATGCACTGTAGGTCCCTGGCTGGATTCAAACCAGGGGGGTTGTGATTATATGGCATGCGCTCTAACCACTCAACCACCAGGGCGCTCCAAACCCCCACAAAACTACTTGTTTCTTGATCCATTTGGTTCAACGACATCTGGAAACTCTAAAAGCATGATTAAATTACTTTATCCCCATTCAAGTGAGTTAGGGACTTCCAGTAGATGAGTCAGCCAGCTCATCTCGTGGAAGTCCCTCTTGACTGGGGAAGGACTCTAGTGAGCTTGCTTTATGGGCCCAAAAACAAATAAACACATTTATTTAGCACATTTAACACATTTATAAGACATTTTTTGTCTTCATGCTCTATACTGAGCATTTTTTGGGAATAAATGGGCACCCACCTAAAATGGGTTATCCACTTATTTGTCTTTGCAGTTTTCACTGACATGGCTTTCAGATATTGACAAATACACATGTCAAAATTATATTTGATCTTTTTGTTGCATAATCTGCAATACAGCAAACACTTGTTGATGTTAAACAGGATGTAGTGCTGTTTGAAATACAGACATACAAAGGTCAACACAGAGGCTGACAAAGACCATATGGGATTAAAAAATGAATTCAGAGCCTAATACCTTGAATCCTCCTCTCTACCCCAACCGGCTGAGGCAGATGACCACGTTGAGCCTGGTTCTGAGGTTTCTTCAAGTTAAAATGGAGTTTTCTCTAAGTGCTTGCTCAAGTGGGAATGTTGGGTCTCTTTAAAATTAAACCTGAAGAGCACAGTTTAGACCAGAGGAATGTATGTCAAGTGTCTTGAGATTACTTTATTGTGATTTGGCGCTATACAAATACAGATTGATTGATTGATTGATTGAATCAGACAATCAGACAGCACATCAACTGGCCAACTCCTGTATCGATAGTTTCAGTGACTCGATAACAGTGGACAGAGGGGGTAAATACTAATATCATCTTAGATCTAAAGAGAACATTGATTGATTGATTGATTTGATTTAATGTACTCTTGGAAAGCTGTTCAGCAAATTATAATTAACTAATGTCAGGTTCAGGAAACCTAAAACACTTAAAAATATAAGACAAAGGAAGACAAGACAACAGGATTAGAGTTTCTACTTGCAAGGAGAACGGACAGAGATCTGCTCAGTTACAATCTCCAACCCGCTCTGAGCAAATCTTGCCGAACCCTTTCTTTTTATTGGTTTCAGGATTTCCCTAATTTACATAGTCATTTTTGCTCTAAAGGGTGGGGGTCACAAATCGGTCACATATCAGTCACAGGTGGACACACACTTCAAAGACGTCCTGAGCAGGGTCACAAGTTGGTCACAGGTCAGTCACAGGTGGACAGACACACTTCAAAGACTTCCTGAGCAGGGTCACAGGTCCTGAAAAACAACTTTAAAACAGCATGCTTGTAGACTATAAAGATCAATGATTATAGAAAGGGGTAAATATGAGATAACTTATATACAATAATTCCAACAACTAATATTCAAATACATTATTAGGGTGTAAATTCTAGCGAAAAAAGTCAAGGTATCGTTGAAGTTGGCCGAAGACAGTGCTGAAATGCAGGTCAAGAGAGGCAATATACGACTTTTTAGAGCTTGAGGAAAACTAATGGCCACGAGTTGGCACAATACTGCGAGTTTGGAGAGACTAAAGATGAGGAAATTAGAGGCTGCATCATTATTGGCTTCCTGTGATACCGTTACTAGTCTTCCAGAGGTCTGTAACTACACAAACAAGATACACATTAACAGTCGTAAAAGGAAGAAATGCAGTGAACTTAATGACACATGGCAATGTTGTGCAGCAATGATGAACAATGACAGAGAAAGCAAAGTGTTGTGGATGGATCACAACACCTGGAGTGTTTTGAGGGAAAGGTTGGAGCAGGGTGGGCTCTGTGGTGGGGGATGGCGGTGTTGTGCAGATAGGAAGAGCAGTGGGGGTTGCTCAGAGCTGAGTGATGTAGTCAGAGGGGTGTAGGTGAGTGGGGGGATGGGTAACATACCAGAGGTGCCAACGACGGGGTTTGCAGCAGTGATGACTGGGCTGGGGGAGGGGCAGATGTCTCCTCAAACCTGTCGAAGAATGAGTTCTGATCATTCACCCACTGTTGGTCCCCCCCAGCCTGGGAGTTGGGTTCCCTGTGGCCAGAAATGGTTTTGAGGCCTCTCCAGACTCCACTGATGTTGCTCTGCTGCAGCTAATCCTCGATCTTCCTCTTGTAGCAACGTTTCCCCTCCCTGATCTTTCTTCTCAGCTCTCTGCACAGCCTTCAGCTACTCCTTGTTTCTTCACCCAAAGACTCTCTTCTTCTCCTTAAAGAGAGTCTTTATGTCAGGGTTAATTCATGGTTTGTTGTTCGAAAAACACTGTATGGTCTTGGTCATGTAGTCTGTGATGCAGCTTGTGAGGCTGTCAATGTCCTCCCCATGAGTTCATCCCACACTTGTATCAAAACAGTCCTTCAGAGCCTCATCAGCTTCATCGGACCATCTCTTAACAGAGTGGGTGACGGCTGGTTGCCTGTGCACGAGAGGTTTGTACACAGGCAGGAGGTGAACCAGATTGTGGTCTGATCTTCCCAGGGGAGGGAGGGATGATGAATTGTATGTCTCCTTGGCATAGAATAAGTCCAGTTTTATTGTGTCTGGGGTGGCATGTCACCTACTGGTTGTATGTGGGCAGTGTGGAGGAAGGAGAGGCATGATTAAAGTCCCCAGAGATAAGGAGCAGGGACTGTGGGTGCTGTGTCTGCAGCCTGCTTGTAACAGAGTGAAGCACAACTCAGCCTGCATTAGTAGAGAGGGAATATACACAGCTAAGACAATAGCATGAGTGAAATTCCTCAGCAGATAGTGAGGCCTCATACTAACTGCTAGCAGCTCAATGTCTTTACAGCAGAGTCTCTCATTAATAAATAATGCAACCCCTCTCGTTTCCTCTTACTGCTCTCCACCATCCTGTCCGTCCGTATCAGCTGGAAACCGTCCAGCGTGGCATTCGTGTCCAAGGTCACCACGGTCAGCCATGCCTCCATAAACACCATGATGCTGCTCTCGTGGTATACACGCTGGTGCCGGGTCAGCACCGCTAACTTATCTTAACACCTTATCTTATCATCTTATGTTTCCCATAATGATGGATGGGAGGACGGTTTTATGGGCGCTCTGCTCTGGCACAGCTGCCCTGTCTCCTTCTCCTTCTCACTTCGCAGGGGACATCAGGTCTCTCCTCGGGCAGCACTGCAGCGTTACCCAGCACTAACAGCTGATCCCTACTGTAAACAATAGGGCCAAGGCTGCACGCGGGATCACCAGACACGGTCGTAAATCAGGAAAAAGGCCACCAAAAACACAGCAACCTAAGTCTCCATAGTTCACTGGTTGTAACAAACGAACACACGAAAAAAAAAAAGAGAATAGAAAATGAATAAGATAAACTAAAAGAGGGATAAGCTCAGTAGTGAGCAAGAGTCTTTTTATTTTAGTCTGTGCGGTTGTACCACTTCTCTTCCTGAACTCATTTCTATGATGCCAGGCGTGTTTTGCAGTTTGGCCACAAGCTCTGAAACTGTCTCTGTAGATATGTCCATCTGCGGTGGGCATGTCTGCATCAGAGATCCAACCAGAATCCATCTTGTCAGAGCTTTGCTTTGTGATCTGCGATACATTTTCTTTACAGAACAACCGGCAGGTTATACATGACAATCCACATGCGGTAAACTAAGTGTCCCCTAGCCCATGACCCAGAAGCTCTATAAGCCTGCCCCAAGGCAACCCTAGTGTATCCGGTGGCAATGGATTACATTACACCACTACTCCGGCTGTAATTGAGCAGCCAGATTCAGAAGATGTTGAGAGTGGCTTGTGAACCTGTGGATTGTGCAATTTAAAATAGACACTGGAGCAGACATCACTGTAATGTCACAGATTACATTTAATAGACTATCACAACACACAAGATTAGTCACACCACAGAAAACCCTGGGGGAGAAGTGAGGTGTTTTGGCAAGTTTCTGGCCACAAGTCAGGATAAAGGACAGACATACAGTTACTTGGCAACTCTTATAAAGGGTCATAACCTGTTGGGATGAGGTGTTGCCAAGAGGATGGGCCTGGTAAAGAGAGTTGATGGCATCAACACAGACATGCTTGGTGATATGCTTGATGATATAGGCCTGCTCCAGTGTGACCCTGTCAAAATTGGGCTGAAAGCCAATGTTGAGCCCTACTCTATGACAAAGCCTTGCTGTGTCCCATTTCCCCTCCCGACAAAAGTTGAGGCACAGCTGAACCATATGCTGGCCGTGGGCATTATAGAGGAGGTCACTGATCCCACTGATTGGTGTGCCCTGATGGTTCCAGTTGAAAAAAGAAACAAAGATATAGCTCCAAAGCTTGCTGTAGCAAAAGTGTTCTCCTCTTTGGATCCTTCATGTGGATTCTGGCAGATCCCCCTGGATACAAGAAGCCAACAGCTGACAACATTCATAATCCAAATTGGGAGGTTCTGCTTCCAATGACTGCCGCTCAGAATCATGTCAGCCCAAGAAATCATCCAAAGACAGATGTCAAAACTGTTAAAGGGCCACGAGGGAGTTGACATGGTAATGGATGAGATACATATCTTTGGCAACCAAGGAAGAGCAGGACAGTGTCTAAACACAGTACTGAGGACAATAGGACAGTGGCTTGAGGCTGAACAAAGCAAAGTGCCATTTTGGCAAGTCTGAAGTACAGTACTTTGGCCATATCATAAGTGCAGAGCATGGGACCAGACCCTAACAAAGTGAAAGCTATCACGCAAATGCCAAGTCCAACAAACACTGAGGAGCTAAATCAGGTTCTCAGTTTCATTAACTATGTAGGGAGGTTCCTGCCTGACCTCTCCATGAAGATGTATCCAATTGTCAGCCTGCTCAAGAGAATGAGTGAGTGGGTATATAATAAATCCAACTATAAAACTGGCATTAATACAGATTAGCTAGTAGCTTTGTTACAAGAACATGATGAAGAGTTAAAGCCAGTGACATTCTGCTCCCACACACTTACTTAACTCGGTGAAGAATACTCCCAAGAGTGCTTAGTGGGTGTGTGGGCATGGGAACGTTTCAAATGTGTGCATGGCATGACAGCTTCTGTCTGCAAACAGATCAAAAAACCATTGGTGCCTGTCATGAACACATATGACCTTGACAAAGCCCCTCCAAACTGCCAAAGACTTATCGTGTGCCCTTTAAGGTTCTATGTTGTAGCTGAGCACATCCCTGGAAAACACCTGATTGTTGCAGATACCCTCTCCAGGAGCCCACTAACTGAAGTGGGTGACAGGGGCACGGACTTTGAGGTACAAGTACATGTGGAGTCAGTAGTAGCTAAGGCACCTGTCTCATCACAAAAACTCTGTGCAAATCTGTGCAGCCCACAACAGGATGTAGAACTGCAAAAGATCATAGGCTTCATCAGGAATGGATGGCCACCCAAAACATCACTGTTTCCATCTCTGCATGGATATTACTCTGCAAAAGCACACCTCTCTGAGACCGATGGCCTAGTGTTATACCAGGATAGGGTTGTCATTCCTGCTGCACTAAAAGCTGATGTGCTAAAACACCTGCATGAAGGACACCAAGGACAGACAAGGTGCCGAACACGGGCCAGGATGTCACGGGCCAGGAGGACAGGGGGAGATGTAGTGATTTGCGACTCTCATAAAAGGCAGGTAGTGATGTCATCAAGGTGTGCCACTATTATGTAGCTTAGTTTTAGCTAAGTTTACGGCCACTGGAGTCACAGTCTGTTCATTCCCCAGCTGCACATGCTTTTATTCCCTTTTCTGCTGTTTTTTTTTTGGTTGGTTGGTTGTTGTTTTTTTTGTTTCTCAGCATAATGCTGAAATGCTGAAATCTCTGAATCATTCACCATTTTGGAAAAGAGAGACAGGAGAGTTTTTTTTACATCATCGTTGTTATTTCAGTTACCTAGCAACAATGTTCTGTTGACTTGATGTCAACCACTAGGACCCTTTGAGGAACACTTCCACACTTCTTTTGAAAACAGCTTATTGCAAATGTTAGCCTATGAAAGGAAAAAAATCAATGAACCGTCAACACCTATAGTGGTCACACACACACACACACACACACACACACACACACACACACACACACACATTCCTAGTCACAGACATGCGCAGTACACAACAAGCTGCACAAACTGCACACTAACACATTTATAGAGGCTACATGTGCAGCATGCTGACACAGTCCTCTGACCCGGCTCTTTGTTGTTTTTCCAGATGGCAGCTGACACATGCTCATCAAACACTGCTCCACTTCCCACCCCATCAGTGTAAAGCCGAGCTGCATGTTGATCTCAGTCAGACTAAAAGGAACCCTTCATCCTTGAAGTTTGAATTTTTTTCGTCTCTGGCTTTAAAGCAGCTGCTTGAACTTCTTCCCCGGACCCCCTCTTGGTTCAGCTAAACCTGTTTTGGGGGAAATTAGGAAAGTGTGTGTGTGTGTGGGGGGGGGGTGGGGGGTGGGGGGCATCAAGCCACAGTCAGATGCCAGGAGAAATGATGGGATAATTTCATATGGAAATGAGAATGCAGTCATCCAAGGAAGAGATGTTGAGAACAGGCACTAAAGGGTCTGCAGTAATTGAATGTCACTCACAGGGGCTGATGGTTGGCTACAGTTTGACATACAGTCTAATTACTTCATTGGAGATTCATGTCTTTTTGAGGGAAATGACTAATGAAAAAAGCCTGTTCTCACCCTATGTATCTTTTTCTCCTGAGTCATGTCCGATGGGGATATGATTCCTGATGTCGCCAGTTGCTGCGTCACACCACCTAGAACGCCAACCAGTATTCCCCTCAGTTTGAGATACACTGTAAATTACTCATCAAGATCAAAACATGAAACTTCAGCTCAATTTTGTGAATGTTTGATGATTCAATATTATATGTAAATAAATCAACAACTTGAAGTTCTAAGCTAGCCACATTGTTTAGTTAACTCACGGGTTGAAAAAGGGGAGAAGGGACTAACACAAGAGTCAGATTTAATTCCTTCTTTCTATTGCCAAAAGCTCATGAAGGCTCATGATTTATAAGTGACATTCCTTCATCCACGCAAAATTGGCGGGGCAAGAAGGGTCACTGTGTGCACCACTGTAGGAGGCAAGCTAACTAACTTCTTTCCTGGATGTGCTTGTATCAGTCAGTCACATTAGCTTTTTCTTTCACTAAACTGTTCTGTTTAGGATTTTGTTTACCATTGTAGACCATTTAGTTGCACTGAGGGTATGGGGCTTTGCAGTCACTGGAGCCAACTAAGCTAACAATGGTCAGTGTACTCCCAACTGTTTTTTTGTTAAACCTAGTAGAGAGAGACAGGAAATGGGAGGCAGAGAGGGGGCAATGACACGCAGGATAGGACTGCTCGGTGCAGGATTTGAACCGGAGTCGCCTGCAGTGAGGACTGTAGCCTCAATATATGGGGTGGGTGCTCTACCCACTGAGCTAAACACCGCCACTGACCTAATCAAACTTAAACATTTAAATTTTGTTTTTTTTTTGTTTTAGTGCACCGTGCTTAAAAAAAATGTTAAAGTTATGCACATTTTTAGTTTCTCCATACTTAATTATTTTGATTCAATGGTACTTAATTAAATAGAAATCTAACTAAAAAAATATACTTGTATATAACCCAAAAGCTAATGAAATTTACAAGTTTAAACTACAAAACAAATAACTTAAATAACTTTAAAAAAAATAACAGCTGTACATTTTCTTTTTTCGTTTATTCAGTCTTAAAATTGTTTTATACAAACATGTCAGACCATCAACAGCAGTAATTTTTTAAAACCTTGCTCTAGCTCAGAGGTGTCTAACCTAGTTTTACCACCTACCCAATAGCTGTAAGTTTTGTTAACCAGTGAAATTACCTGGTGAAGTATTTAGTTGGAATGAAAACCTACATAGACACAGCACAATTAAACACCTCTGCTCTAGCTACCAATATAACTAACATCTTGTTAAACTCATTTTGTGTATAGTTGTGCATTTCTCTCTCTCTCTCTCTCTCTCTCTCTCTCTCTCTCTGTGTGTGTGTGTGTGTGTGTGTGGTTGTATGTGACTGTGATTGTGTGTGAACATATGTATCTCTACATATCAAACAGAAACAAGAGAATAAGGAACTGAGCATCTTTAAGTGCTTAATATAAAAAGTATGGCCTGATTTCTTAAAACAGCAACAGCCATGACCATCAAGTGCAAGTGAAATTAAAACATATATTTTTAAAAAAAAGTAAATGAATAAAAAAATAAACTTATAACACAAAATCAAGACATCAAATCTATCCTGTTTGTAAAATCCTATAAAAACAAAATATGAAAAAGGCACATCTCACATCATTTTAAGATTCAGAGCACCAAGTTGGTATACAACCGGTAAGTATAAACAACAGCAACTATTTTTTGGTGGGCAAGACATAATCCGCCAAATGTAAACAGTTTCAAATGGTTTGAGCAACATGGTGTTCAACAACATACTATAAAGTTACTATACTGGGAACCCCAAAAACACATCAACATGCAGACAATGATGCCTGGCTCATCTGACTCCTCCACCTGAAAAATACATAGAGGGTGCAACTGTAAGGTTAACTTGAAGAAACTCAACAACTGCATGTACACTGGCCACTTCATCAGGTGCACTTGTGTAACCCAATTCAATCCAATACAACAGCTCTCCTTTAAATTCTACGTTTATGGATTGTATACATTTTCAGTTTCGGTTGACATTGTCAGAAAGGTGATAATTCTACTTTATATTTAGGGCCCAAGCGCTGACCAGCGCGAAGCCCTATTGTATTTGTCCGGATTATTAGGGCCCGAGCGCTGACCAGTGCAAAGCCCTATTGTATCTGTCCGGATTATTCTTCTCTTTATTATTAGGGCCTGAGCGCTGACCAGCGCGAAGCCCTATTGTATCTGTCCAAATTATTATTATTAGGGCCCGAGTGCTGACCAGCGCGAAGCCCTATTGTATCTGTCCGATTATTTTTATTATTCATCTTTTTCTTCAGACAAACATCCTTTTTGCCCCCCTAAACGTGCCCCAAAACTCACCAAAGTAGCGCAACGAAACTCAACACACATGTCTGGAGTGGGTTCATTTAACATCCTATATACTTCAATGGGATGGGCGTGACTTAACGGCTCAATAGCGCCCCCTTGAATATTTCAAAATTGAACCTCAGCCTTCCTGATTGACATAGTAGAATGAAATTCGGTAGGTTTATGTATCATCTCCAGACGCACAAAAACACCATTTGGACCCATACCCTAAGGCCAACAGGAAGTCGGCCATCTTGGGAACAATACTCAATTTTGGTGAGTTTTTTGGTCATTTCCAGGCCTCATAGTTTAACAAACTAGTCCTAGGGATTTCATCCCATGCACTTCAAATTCACTCAGACACATCTTGAGACATTGGAGATGAAAAGTTATCAAAAGCTTTTCCCCAGTCCTGGTTGCCGTGGCAACACAGCGAATTTCGATGTCTCGCCATGAAATTTCATTAAATCTCTAGGAGGAGTTCGTTCAAATACGATGCGTGGAAAACGCCAAAATCGCACATATTTTTCAAAATGGCCGACTTCCGTCATGGGACTTTTTTGTGCATCTGGACATGATACATATATATACCAAATTTTATTAATGTACATCAATCTCTCACATTGTTATATTAATTAGGGGGTGCTATTAAGCCATTTTGCAACGGGCATTTTTGGCGAACCATAAAATATCACATTTTTCGCCGGGTTTCCGTGAGTTTTGGGGCACGTTTAGGCTGTCAAAAAGGCATTTGTTTGGTATGAAAATAATAATCTCTATGATTACAATACGGCCTTCGCACTGTATAGTGCTTGGAAACAAACAGCGCCAAAATCGAAAATTCATTTCAAAATGGCCAACTTCCTGTTGGAGTGAGGATATGGGTCCAAGAGACTTTTTTGTGCGTCTTTACACGATACATATGTGTACCAAATTTTGTTTGTAGCCATGTTTCTGTCACAGCAATACAGTTAAGCTGTAAATGTTGTGTACATGAAGCCAAGTCTGATACATGTTTAGCTAGATTTTGTACATTCATCAAAAAAACATTGAATGTATTTGTATCCAATTTGTGCCTAATGTTATTTCCTATCAAATATTGGGGCATACTCTGCATAGCATCCTTAATGTTGTCTTTACAATAAATGGCCTTATCATCAAAGTCTTGAATCACCAACCCTGACAAATTCCTAACACGACTTAAGGCCACATACGCCTGACCTGCAGAAAACACCTTCTTGAGACACACCACAGCACTATCTACAGTTATACCCTGTACCTTATGTACAGTACAAGCCCACGCAAGTCTAAGTGGAAACTGACGACGCATGCCACCTATTTTAGTCACCCTCTCTTCCTCTGCTTCAATGCCGATGGAACCCGCTACAACTAACAAACTAATAGCGCACTGTTTCCTCCTCTGAGCACCAACATTATCATCAACAAATTTAACAAACACTCTGTGAGGAAACTTTTTCTTCTCTAAATGAACTATGTCCGTCACAAAACCACACACACCATTAACGAGACCATCTGACACATCCACATTTTTACACAACATAACACGTGCACCCTTACCCAATGACAACACTTGGGGTAAACACGTGTTATATGTTTTTGTGTGATGGCCACTCTTCAACACTAACTCACCTGTTTTTTTATCATTTACATAGTCCTGAGCCTCTATTTCCTCATACTCAGGACATGTCTTCAACAGTTCCGCATCATTGTGCTCATTTACTTGTCTATTCGTTGGAAAAATGTGTAAAGCTGAGCTGACTTCACCGGTTTCACAACGCTTTAATATTTCAATGTCGCTATTCAACATTGCCGTCCCTTTTGAACGAGTTCTAACCCGATTTAACAACGACGCAAACTCACCATCTTTTTGTCTAACTACTTCTGTCAACTCGACAACCTTAAAAAGGCTCGACCACAGGTTGACTCCAAGTTCCTCTTCATAAAGAGGTTTCCCTCTAACTGGAGGCAACTGGAAAAAATCTCCTACAGCGATGACACACACGTTCCCAAATGGAGCCAAATCACCAGTCTGTTTGATCTGTGTCAACAGTCTGTGATCAACCATCGATATTTCATCAATTATTAAAATTTGAAGATCACTATATTTAGCACGCAAAGAGTTCACCTTTTCCTCACCCAAAGGTACGTAGGGAATGGCGAACATCTTTGCCAATGCTAAATGTGTGATGAATGGTTGTTCCATGTAAATTGTACGCAGCAATCCCCGTAGGAGCCGTTAACAACACACAAATATTGTCAGGTTGACGACAGACTGTTGACAACAACCTCATAGCCTCATACTGAATGGCTTTAACCTCTTAAGCCCGTCAGACCCCATGTGAGGGTGCAAGGCGCACTCTCGACATAAAAACGTCTCCAGGGCAGTCAAACATGCACCAATATAGTCATATGATATACCGTTTTGTTCAAAAGAATCTCAGCTATCGAGCCAGCATAACCATTTACAGCGTAACACAACTCAAATCAAACGACAAGCAAATTATTGCATGAAGTAGTAACAGCCGTCCTCCAGTTACGCACAGACATGCCCGCAGTCACCGCGGTCCTACTATCTGTAATTTCACGCTATCCATACAAACGAAACATCAAATAAAAGCTGATTCCGGCAGTGTAACTCCCATCACTGTGCGTTTAAAACTCGCGGAATAAATCGCCAAAGAAAAATCCAAAACAAACTCCCCTCTTCAAAGTTCCACTACAAATTATGTCATACCTTCGCTGTTTTTGCGGTGAAAAGTTGTGTCTGGTCGTATAAAATCCCCAGTAACAGCTACTCCAATATCTCTGGATCATTTTGAGACCATTCAAGCCGCTTTCAATTCATTTTTCTGGCGTGTAGGATGATTTGAAAATAGTTTCCCTCCTCGTCCTCAATTTTCACACGCGGTCTTTGTCTCCATCTTGTGGTTAAATTGTACTATTGAGACAGATTTATCCAACTGCACAACTTTCTTGAGACTGTGAACTTTCATTAGAGGGGTCAACCATCCATTTTGACCAATCCGTTCCCGAGATATTGATATGCGCAACCAGAAGATTGCTGAGTGAGCTGTATAAAGGACCCGCGTCATTACGCAACTGAGACTGGAGCTAGACCGGAGCGGATTGATTACAACAACAGCGACTTTTTCCGACTTCAAAAACAGCTGTTTAGCTTGTTAGCTTGTTAGCTTGCTTCGGACAAAACCATGTGGGGACAGAAAAAACATTTCACCGTGTCAGAAATACTGGAGCTTCTGACAAAGGACAGCAGGTCTGCAGCAATCCCCACCGACTGTGAATCAGAGGATGATGACCTGATTCAAAATTATTCGTATGTGTGTGTGTATGTGTTTGTGTGTGTTTGTGTCTGTATAAATATATATATTTGCTGTTTATTGGTATAGACATTGTTATGTACAACATGTTTAGTTTCATATTTTTATGCAATGTTACATTCATATTTGTTATTTAGTGAATTGTTATGTTCATTTTGTATTTGGAACATGTTTGTATTCATGCAATTTCCTCTTTTCAAGTGATAAATCTGCTCAATTTTGAGTCAAACTGCATGGACTTTGTATGGTTTTCTATGACTGGGAACATGTATTGAGGTTGAGTTGATTTTTCAAAACAAAGCCAAAAACTGTTATATTTTGATAAAAGGAATACCTCTAATGACATGTAAGTAAAAATAAATGAGTTTCACAGTTTGGCCCCTGAGAAATTTCAAATGGCACAGACGGTACCCAAAATGTGCCAAACTATGCCAACATGTATCCAAGTGTACCTGTCTCTATTCGTGTCTCTCTAACTTTGCTGTGCTTTACTTTATCAGCCTCAAACTAGGCACAGGTAAAGTTCAGATGTTGTTCTGTGGTATTCCAGTGTTTTTGGCTTACTCAGCATGATTTAGAAGGTGTTATTCACTTTGAAAGTGGACATTTCTGTCAGGCGGAACTGAAATCTGAAATTTCTGTTGTGTTCAATCTTCATTTACTCTGACCCAGTAACATATATTCTGATGCTTTCACTTCTGCAAACATCTCACAAGTGTTCCCTTTATTATGATACCAAGATTGTTCATATAGACCTTGTAGTTGCAGAGATATACTCTATTCATTTTGGGTATTTTGGGTCATTTTCAGGCAGCACCCTCTGAAAGAGGCCCAGTGATTAGGAGGTTAATTAAATGGCTCTTTCCTGTCCCTGCACCACCTGTAACAAAAACATGAAAGGGATGTGGCTTCTTCCCTCTAACCCTATCTAAACACCACTGCCTAACCTGATAAAAAACACACCGCTGAGTCGCATTTAAAGACCTAATAAGAGCCAAGCCATCAGTCCTACACAGAATATTACTCCTCTTTTTTATATGAACCACTTGTTCCCTACACACTGCTAAGTCTGGGACATTTTCATGATCAACATCATCACCACCATCTAATACCTGCCCTTTCTTTCTCTCTTCCTGTTCCTGTACACACTCTAACCTCTCTACCTCCTGCTCTGGGCACAATTCACCCCAGGCATCTTCTGCTACACCATCTAATGCTATATTTTCAAGGATCTCGTCCAACTCGTCGGCATTAATCTCAAATTTGCTTCTATTTAAATCTACGACATCCTTGACCGAATGCATCGTCCTATCACTAAACCTAACACGCATCTTTATAAAACTGTCCGTATGTGTCAAATTTATGAGTCTTTAATTGCTCATCGAAACGATACGGTAAGAACAACTGCAGGATGCTCTGATAAAATAATTCCGGAGTTTTAGTCTCAGAAAAGCGCGCATATCGAATTACTGCAGGTTCAGTTTTAGTTCTTTTTGCGACAAATCCGCAATCATTTTTTAATTGAATCTCATTTTTGCATTTCTCATTTTGGCACGAAGTCCATGACGATCACCTAGAAAAAATAAAATAAAATAGAAGATTTCATTACAAAAGTCTTTTCACAATCAAATTAATTTGTGGCACAAGCTGCTGCCACTATAAATTCCCTCAACACAGTTTAGTCAGACACAGTTCAATTAACATTTTTTATTGCCACACAAAAACTTGCTGGTGCTTTACACCGGGCTCTCCACCGCAACAACAGACTCGCCAGCCTTTTTCTGCTCCGGTGCTCCTCCACTCTCTCTGTGCAGCCACCACGCTGTCCAGCACCTACTACAGTGTGAAAGGAGAGCTTGATTAGTCAATTAACCCAACTGTACCAATCAACTCACCTGGCGCTGCTCCTTCCCAGCCTCTGTTTCCTACAGCTGACTGCCCAAACCAAGCTCACCTCCATGTTATAATTATACAACCAATCATAATAACAACAATAGTAATCATTGTAATGACAAATGTGCTTACCTTAGGCCAGCGTGTGCAGACCGTGCACAGGAGCTTGGCGAAGTTGACCCGGCCCTCGTCCACTGTCCGGCTTGCTGTCAAGTTGTTGCTAGGAGCCATGAGACAGACCAAGTCAGGGGTCCGAGGTACCGTAGAGTTCAGCACCTCGGTCCTCAACTGAGCTGCACAGTCCCCCGGCGTCGACATGACAGCGAAGGACAGGCACCCCTCCGGCATCGGCACGACACCATCTGTGAAGCTTCGCAGATACGAGGCACCGACAAGAAGGACCAACTGAAACAACACAAGATATATATTTTTAAATAATGGAAATAATTACTCCTCGGATCAAATTGTTTGTTATTAATTTCTAAAAATAATAATACCTTCTTGTCGGGGGCATAGGCTGGAAGGACCAACTTGTGCTGACGGCCGGTCAGCTCAGAGGTTGGCCACTTCCTCACCGTGTGGTGCCAGCCGGTGCCACGGCCTAGATAAACCAAAACCAAAAACAACATCATTTACAACATATCCAAAACACAACACACTTTCCCAATAGGAAAATTGTGCAAAACAGTTTACACCTTCCACATATGAAGGAAAATATTCATTAAAATAATAGTTGGCTACATACGTGCAAGGGTGCCACAGGGAGGCTGCTGGGGACCCAGCATGACGATCCGCTGCTCCTCCACTCGCCTCCTGGCGGCCTGGGAACGGCGGAAGGACTTCATACGAGGCATCTGAATGATTAGAAAGTTTATATACATCAGTAACAAAGCAGCAGAGACTGTATTTAGACTCAAGCTTAAAGCACTAAGCTCAATAAACAAAACCCTTAGTATTAACTGTTTAGGTAGCGAATTACGCAGCTGTAATCATCTATGTATATTTTTGTGCATTTTTATAAACATAGCTTTTAAACATAGAAGGACATGCTAATTACAAAGTCACAGTAAGACACAGTTTAACAGGATTGATATCAATTTAACTAACTGAACAAAAAAGCTGTGTGTGTGCTCTGTCCCTGCACTGATAATAATAATAATAATAATAATAATATTATAATACAACATTTCATAAATAAATTTCATTTACATTAAGTTAACACAGAACAATCAATACATGTATATATACACACTTTTCTTTTTTTAGCACATTTATTATATCTGCCAGTTTAAACCCTGCTGTAACAGCTTCACATGAAGAGAAATATCCATCCAGAATAAACCAAGCTCCTCAAACACACAATACACATCCAATCTAACTTTCAGGAGGAAGACCAACAACAAAATAATTATAATAATGATAATAATAAAATAAATAATATAATAATAATTCCGCTCCATGTCACTGCGGTGTGCCACACACACACGTGACTAAAGTCTGTAATCAATATAACAGCTTAAATTCATTTAGTGCTTGGGCCCTAATTAAAGCTGCAAGCAGCGATGATCGGGCCCAAGCTCCCCTGCCACGCCACGACCGAGTGAGACTTGCCATGACGTATCTTCAAGGTCTTGAGATGACACAGAGTCAAAATGAAGTCGGTCGGATTAGGAGGAATTCATTAAAGTACGTGGTGTGAAAATTGTATCAAACGTGCCAAAATTGCAAATTCACTTCAAAATGGCCGACTTCCTGTTGGAGTGAGGGTATGGGTCTAAGAGACTTTTTTGTGAGTCTTTACACGTTACATATGTGTACCAAATGTCGTTCATCTATGTCAATCTGGAGGGAGGGGCTCAATTTCCTTAATCTTTTATGGGGTGCAGAACCCCCATTTGGCCAGCTGTTACTGTTTAATGGCGAAACAGCAAAACTCCTCACATCGCCACAAAGCAACCAAATCCCTAATCAGAAAGTTTTTGATAACTTTTCATCTCCAATGTCTCAAGATGTTTCTGAGTGAATTTGAAGTCGGTCGGATTAAATCTCTAGGAGGAGTTCGTTAAAGTAAGAGGTGTCGAAAACACCAAAATCGCATATATGTTTCAAAATGGCCGACTTCCTGTTGGAGTGACGTCATGGGTCCAAGAGACTTTTTTGTGCGTCTTTACAAGATACATATGTGTACCGAATTTCGTTTGTCTATGTCAATCTGACTTGAGGGGCTCAATTTTTTTTCAGTTTTCAAGGGGGCGCTATTGTATCCAGTAGGTGGCGCTATGGAGCAGACACAGTATTGATGCATATATGTGTTCAGGGTGGGACCCTCTACATGCGTGATTAATTTGGTGTAGATCGAACGATGTCTGTAGGAGTTATAAGGACTTCCTGTTTAATGGCGAAGGATCGAATGGCGAAGGAAATTGTTGGCGCCGCCACGGCCAAACTGGAGTTTTTGATAACTTTTCATCTCCAATGTCTCAAGATGTTTCAGAGTGAATTTGAAGTTGGTCAGATTAAATCCCTAGGACAAGTTCGTTAAAGTACGAGGTGTGGAAAACGCCAAAATCGCACATATTTTTCAAAATGGCCAACTTCCTGTTGGAGTGACGTCATGGGTCCCACAGACTTTTTTGTGCGTCTGGACATGATACATATATATACCAAATTTCGTTCATGTACGTCCATCTCTCACATTTTTATATTCAATAGGGGGCGCTTTTGAGCCATTTTGCCACGGCCATTTTGGCGGACCTTAAAATATCAAATTTTTCGCCGGGTCTGATGTCTGTGCAAATTTTGGTGACTTTTGGGGCACGTTTAGGCTGTCAAAAACGCGTTCGTTTAGGCAGAACTATGATAATAATCTTTACAGATACAATAGGGCCTTCGCACTGTGTAGTGCTTGGGCCCTAATAAAGCTGCAAGCAGCGATGAACGGGCCCTCGCTCCCCCACGCATGTCGAGCTGCGGCTCAGTCGGAGAATGTAGCATCACCAAGGTCTTATGTCTCAGCTGAGTGAATTTCAGGTGTAAATACTTACGATTGTGGGAGTAATTAGTGAACGAATGAAGCAAGTGACTTCCTGTTGCCAGTAGGTGGCGCTATGACTATCACTAAATATGAGACTGTACATGTGTTCATACCAGGACGCTGAACCAACATATTAAATTTGGGAAAGCTCAGACCATGTGGAGTCAAGTCATGAGGGTTTGAAATTTCATGGCGAGACATCGAAATTCGTCGCGTCACCACGGCAACCAGGAATGACGGACAAAAAATCTTTTGATAACTTTTCATCTCCAATGTCTCAAGATGTTTCTGAACGAATTTGAAGTGGATGGGATGAAATCTCTAGGACTAGTTCGTTAAAATATGAGGCCTGGAAATGACCAAAAAACTCACCAAAATTGAGCATTTTTCCCAAGATGGCCGACTTCCTGTTGGACTTAGGGTTTTTGTGCGTCTGGAGATAATACATAAACCTGTCGAATTTCATTGTTCTATGTCAATCGGGAAGGCGGAGGTTCAATTTTGAAATATTCAAGGGGAATATTTCCAACCAGGAATTACGGGGAGAAAAGCTTTTGATAAATTTTCATCTCCAATGTCTGAAGATGATTCTGTGTGAATTTGAAGTGGATGGGATGAAATCTCTAGGACAAGTTCGTTCAAATATGATGGCAAAATTGGTATTAAAATCAATATGTTGATTCAAAATGGCCGACTTCCTGTTGGCGTGACGTCATGGGACCTATAGGCTTTTTGGTGCGTTTTGACATGATGAACATGTGTACCGAGTTTCGTTTCTCTATGCCAATCTGTGGCAAGGGGTTAGATTTTTTTGATTTTGCAGGGGGCACTAGAGAGCCATTTTGCCATGCACATTGCAAACCATAAAATATCAAATTTTTTGCTGGGATTGGCTGGCGTGCAAACTTTGGTGAGTTTTGGGGCACATTTAGGGGAGCAAAAAGGCCGTTACTTTGTCAGAAGAAAAAAAAATCCGGACAGATACAATAGGGCTTTGCTCTGGTCAGCGCTCAGGCCCTAATAATCTCGGCAAATACAATAGGGCTTTGCGCTGGTCAGTGCTCGGGCCCTAATAATCTTGACAGATACATTAGGGCTTTGCGCTGGTCAGCGCTCGGGCCCTAATAATAATCTTGACAGATACAATAGGGCTTCGCGCTGGTCAGCGCTCGGGCCCTAAAAAAAAAGAGAACAATCCGGACAGATGCAATAGGGCTTCGCGCTGGTCAGCGCTCGGGCCCTAATAATAATAATCTGCACAAATACAATAGGGCTTTGCGCTCGTCAGCACTCAGGCCCTAATAATAATAATAATCCGGACAAATACAATAGGGCTTCGCGCTGGTCAGCGCTCAGGCCCTAATAATCTTGCCAAATACAATAGGGCTTTGTGCTGGTCAGCGCTCTGGCCCTAATTATATATAAAGACTAATACTCGATTAGCAACAGAAAACACATTTGTGATGCAACATGCTCCGTTGAAATACATTGTTGAGAAACATGGTCACATGCAAAGTGATAGTTCTTACCCACAGTGAATAGTGGCATTAGCTGTTCCATTTGAATGTGATATATATTCAAAATTTGGCCTAAAAATATGTGTGAAGAGTGGCAGAAAAGAGAAAGACAGAGTCTGTGTTTTACCTGTGATTCAATCCGAAGAGTCGGCCATTTCCCCAAGAAGTCCTTCACCTGTGGGTTTTCCTGAATTATCTCCTGGCGGCGAAGGGCAAAAGTAATCTGCATTAGCATTTCTATCAAGCGTAGGTTTTGTTGACTCTTCTCAACTTCGTCCATAATCTGCAGTCTCATTTCTTCCAAACTGGCCTGACTTTCTCCCTTGGGAAAGTTTGGAAGGAAGTTCACTTCAGTTCGTCTGGCTCTTTTTATGTTGGAGTGTGGGTGCTCTTTGTCAGGGTTATTTTTGCTCCTTTTACCTGCATTGACAGACACCCCCAAACATCCAGACCTTGACAGTTTGCCACGATAATCCCCCATTTTAAATTTCAGGCTCTTTTTCCATCCATACCATCCAGTCACACTTCCAGGCTCTTTAAGACAAGGATGAGCTGTAACAAGAGATTCAGCTGCCATACCCACATCCTTGTCACTTGGGTAAGGTTTGAAGTTGTACATCACTGCAGCCATGTTCTCCAAGATGTTGTGCTTTTGGGATCTGGTTAATTTCAGTGTCTTTCCAGAAGTTGCAAAGTCACTGTTTCCCTCTTCAAGCACATGCTCCACTTTATAAGAAAAAGTTGACACAGGGAAGATGTCAGGCCAGGACTTCTGACGCTGGCTTATGGGCACAAGAGGGAGGATGTCTGTATCAGAAGATGCACATGAGTTGGTATCAGTTTCTGATCTGATAATTTTCAATGTGCCCTTCTCTGGTAACTCTTGAATATCAACTAGACAGCTGAGTTGTCCACCAAAGTCAGGATCCTCATAATGTAAGGTAAACTCAAAGTCCAGTCTTGGCTTGACTTTTTCTCGCAGTATGTTGATTAGCTCTTTCACCGACTCTGGTCTTTATTGCAACATCTGTGGCAACATAAACACGCAGCAGAAATTTTTGGGGTTCTGCCATCTTCTGAGGGACAAATCTATGTATGAAGATTGATATGGAAAAATAAGTAGATTTAGTATAATTGATCAAATGCATACAAAAATGTAACAGCTAATTATCACCCTTTACATACTGGAAGTTGTTAAAATATGATTTAAAATCTACTAGTTAGCATTTTTTTTAAATCACTAGATGTAAATGTACTTTCAGTCAACAGTATGAATCGTTTGGGCGTCAACAGCAATTTTCCTTCTACACTGTATGCAGAGAGGGGTGAGTTGTCATTGAGCTCTGATACACTGTGGACAGTTACATTGCCTGGGTAAAGTTCATATGATCTCAGGTGTGCAATATAGTGTGATTTGTGTCCTTGGCAAAGAAAAGTGACATAATTGTTAACAAGGAGGATCTGCTGAATTTTGCTGAACTGAGGCAGTCCCGCTCCTGCCCCACAGATACAAACTTCAGTACCATCAATAATGATTTTTGATGTGCTGTAAATCAGATTGCAGTCTGTTTTTTGCTTAATGTGTTCTTTTGCAACATCAGGAAGCTCTGAAACCAAGACAGAGACATTTGATGTCTGCTGATGTGGTTTAAAGAATGATGGTGCACTGAGGTAGTAGGCCATCGTGCTGATGCCTAGTCGCCAGTGTTTTTAAAACATTCTTAAAGTTTAGTGTGTCATGTACTACACGCTTGAAAAAGCGGTGTTTGCCCTCAAACCGCATAGTCCACAAATGGACAAGAGGCCCAAAACACTGAGATCTGGGTAGTGTTCAACATAATGATGTTTAGGGAGCAGTGTGAACTCTGGGAAAACCTCCTGAAGCATGTGTCTGTGATCCTGTATCTTAGTCTGCAAATACTGAATAGATGCGTCATCAAATGTTGGGGACAGCACAAGCTCCACAATATCTTTCAAATCCATCAATACAGTCCAAGCACCATCTCCCTCAGGGACTGTATTACCAATCCTCAATGGGAGTAGTCTCAACAATGTGCTATTTTCGTGGCCACTGCCACCAATGGTCCTCTTTGCAGCAAAGTTCTTTGAAATAGGTAGCGGTTTATCAATCTTGTCTGTGTGTTGGTACAGGAATGACCCAATTTTCCAGTTCAAATACTCAAGAGTAAAATATTTGAGCCGAATCATTTCCTTAATACATAGGGCCAACTCAACAGGTGCAATACCCTCAAAAAGATCATGCAGTAAATCAGCTAGTAAACCAGTGATGGTATGAAAATACTGCAACTTCTCTCTCAAGATACAGTCCCCTTTGACACCACACTGGCTTTGACCACCCTCTTGTGTAACATCCTGCACATCACAGTCATGACTGGCTTTAGTCCT
Source organism: Scomber colias (assembly GCA_021039105.1). Lineage (NCBI taxonomy): Eukaryota > Metazoa > Chordata > Actinopteri > Scombriformes > Scombridae > Scomber > Scomber colias. The sequence goes on from JAJDFG010000083.1 coordinate 1,774,307, forward strand.
TAGACTAAATTCACCACCTCTGACTTCGAGAGACTGAATTTGGTCTTGTTTGGCCTTGCAGAATCTACAAATATATCCTGCTCTAAAGGACTACATAAAGCCTGCCAATTAGTGGGCTGCCAGATTATCAGACACAACACATAAAACAGTGCCACGGACTGACTGACCAAGGCACTCAATGAATACACCATCTTCTTCAAGAATGCGAAGGTCTCGTAGCAAAGGACCAAGTACTCTTTGATAGCCACACCTCTTAAGATCAGGTACTTTGCATAGTGCTGCTAGCTGAATCACATACAGTGCTGATCAGTATTTAACTGGCAAATCAGCAACCCCCCAGTACACCGAACAGAGTTTATGGATTTTCCTTGAAGTGCCTAGTGGATTTGCAATTTCAAGGTCATCAATGTACAAAATCAGTGGCAGTGACAGCTCTGAAGAAGACAACAAATCATTCTCTTGGATTACATGAGCCATCTTGATGGCTCATGTAATGGCCTTTTTCTGAGCTCTTGGTTTCCTTGATTCTGTCAAGGATGTCAATATGTTTGAACATTTTCTGGATCATCTGGAGCACAGGGACATAAACCACTGTGCACCCAGGCTCTAATACATACTGCACTGGCATTACCACAGGGTAGTTTTTCTCAATAAATGTTTTTCTTCGTTTAGTTGAGGACAACTCCTCACCTTTAGCTGTGGCACTGACAAAAATATTTGTGTCCATAACAGCATCCACCAAATCATTCACGATTGCTTCAGTAGGACAGACATGATGCCTCTGTAGTATCTCTTGTATAGTATCTTTGACAAGAGGTTGAGACAGGGAAAATATCTGAATCAGGTGATCAACTATTTCCTGAGATGCCATGTCAGAAACATGAAGGACAGTTTGCATCTTCAAGAACAAGGAGGACAAATTATGGTGTAACTGGGCCCTTAACTGGCTGGTGTCACCCCAACTGTCAGACTCAGGAAAAGCGGATGTGCCTGCATGGTGATACTGAGCAGGATCCTCGTCCTCAAGGACAGCAGTGTCTATGACTGGTGCACTATCATTCTCTGTTGATACAATGTCATCACAAAAGTTTAAACTGCCTTCATGTGTCCTACTTTTGTGTGCGTTAAATGATGAATAGACATTTGTGCGGTAGTTGCAGTCCTTAAATGGGCATGGTACATTCTCATGGTTTTTTAAATGTCCCCTTAAATGACTGAACAGTGTCACCTCTGAGGAAGGCTGTTTGAAATCACACAATGGACAGGTAAAAAGTGTATGTCTTACTTGTGCTCTTTCACCTGCACCAGTTCTGCATGTGTCTTTGTGGACATGTGATAAATGAATTTCCAATGCATTAAATGACAGAAATGTACAAATACAAGAGTTGTGGAGACATGGCAAAAGGCTAACTCTTGAATAATGACTATGCTGTAAACAGTAGTGCCTAAATAAATGGGCCCCGCTGTCTGAGGTGACAGCACACAACTTGCACTTCCACTCCATTGAATCATTTGACCACTAAAATTCCTTATGCTGCAGACTCATTACTTATAAACTTAACATACTTAATGTTCCTGCATGTGAAATGTGTGAGTTTAAATCACTGATTACCAGAGAAAGGTCATACTTGTTCAATATTTGGAGTAAGTTGGTCCTGTGGGCACAGATAAAACAATACATATGAAACCAGTCAAATTATGCACTCAACCTCTTTACAAATTAATGATACAAAATTTCAAGTGTTAATGTAACTTCCCAATAAAGTTGCTCTCTGAGTCTGGTGACAATGTAGGTCTTCACATGCACATAAAACACACAGCAAGATATTTAATTTTTAAGAGACAATTTTGACTGATTTACTCAAGAACAGAAAAAGCAAAAGTAATGGGAAAAGACTGGGTTTTATAGATACTATTACAACTCACTTTGCAAAAAAAATAATCAAAGTCTTCAGTGTCCATGCATTCACTGCTGACTGCCTAAAATAACTGATCTAGACCAGGTCTGACCCCCCAAACAGTGAAGCACTTTATGACCAAGAGTGCAAATAACAATGTTATCCGCGTCAACGCAGAGGGCTACACGCAGCTATGCCGTCAGTCCGACACAGAAGCATAAATCAGCCTTAACCATGACAGTTTTGTAGTAAATGTAATAATTGTAAATTTATAGGCTGCATGCAGTAATGTTTCATGTTTTAGTGCATGCAGCCTTATTTTATGCCTTACAACAATGCAGCAAGGAAACTTACTGTAAGATATACATTCAGTGCAGTGGAAGAAGCCTATATAACAAAGGAAAGTCGTTGTTTACCGTAGGCTCAAGTTTACATGGGTTATAATGTGATCATTAGAAATGACGATCATCAATACATTATATGGAACATACATTGCCTGTGCCTCCAGTGTTTCTTTTTAAATCTTAACACAGAAATACTCACTGTAAAATCAGATGATCGTATCATATTATATATCAGGTAAGGTCATTCTGCAGTCTGATATTATACATGTCAAACACTGGCATTGACACATACAGTACGTATCTCACTGTGAGGTGAACCTTTTGATTGTTGGGCTAATCCAAGTGATCTGCGGCTATATTTTGCGGGGTCAGTTTATGGCATACAAGCAAACAGGAATTATTTAATCCAATCATGTCTCATAGCATAATGTCATGATGCAGACTCAAACTGTTCTGCTGAATATGCTCCATGTAGAGCACCAATATGGGCCAAGTTAGTTTAATAAGTGCCCTGGGGGTGAATATTGCTTCTTTTTGTCAGAATAATAAGGCATTTGTAATTACACGTGGGAATGTATGCATGCTTGTTGTGTTCATGGACAAGAAATTATATTAGCAGAATTTCATTACCTTATTTTTGAGATGATTAGTATGATTATATCTCAGGTAATCAGTGCTGTTGTAATTGCAATAGACTGAGATGATTTCAGCTTTTCAGAGATGACGCGGCAACCCACAAGACATTTAACAGGCTTGTAATCTGCAGTAGGTGTTTGTGTGTCCATCTCTCTCACAGACAAGCAGATTTCTAACTCCTCAGTCACCACTGAGGCAAATCTTAGTTTTATGGTGTGTTATGGAGTATTGTGTTCCTCCACTCCCTGTCTTCATTCCACAATTGTTTTTTCTTATCCTGTCCTCGCAGACCAATAAAACTTTATTGATATTTTCATCCACAGTGACATGTTCCTCTTGGGCTCACTGAATCCACACTGTTGAGAACACAAGTTATTAAGCCAGGCCACCCAAGGGGACAGGCAATATAAACCAGAGAAAGAAGGATCTGTGAAATGACTGGTGAATGAGGGGTGAAAATCACAGGAATACAAAGATGCGTGTTTTACTGTCCAACAGACACCATGGTCCATGATAATCTTTTAAAAATGGTTCCACTGATCCCTTTGCTGATGGCAAATGTGAAAGCTAGTAGCACTAAATTAGTCAACAGTCCACCAATGGCCTTTTCATTAAAATTAGAATGACTTAGTTACAGTTACTAAAATAAATTGGATCATATGCAACTTGACCGTACATATTTTGCATGGATTTCATATGTTCTGTAAGGACAAATCATGCAGAATGACTTATTTCTTAACTAAATAGCCAAAACAAAGAAAAAACTAAATGAACAATATCCATATAAAATACTCCAAACTCATTATTCCAAATATTGTAAACATAGGCTAGCTTTTGACCACATTCCATGATCTTGTTAAGCAAATAGACCTTGTTCATGCGACCTATGGTTAAGGTACTGTATACAAAGACCTCATACATCAAGTAAGTGAAGTTCCACACTTAGCTGTGATAATGAGTTAACTTGCAGCAAAATACTTTGGGATACAGTCAAGAACTCCAGAAGAAACTGGCTAGTATACTTATTACTTATATTCTATCATGGATATGTGTTTCCAAGGCTAACAATAAATTACCATGCTCAAGAAATAGATGAATTTTGTTTGACCTGAATATGCACCAGAAACAGATATATTGTAGACTTCATACCATGTTTTGTATTCCATCACATTTCACACTATGTGCATTAAAAACCTTAACAAATGTCTAAGAACCTTTATACTGGAGGCAAAGGCGGGTGATGGCCATCGGGAGTGTCATGAGTTGTCAATATTAAGTCATGCAATGTGCACGGCGAGACACTGAGAAAACTACACAATTTACATATTAGGTGTGTGTAATCCATGATGTATTTATAGCACTTTCTTGCTGTGTATTTCTCAGTCATGGTCACTTTTGTGGTCCAGTTCTTTCTTATCACTTCCCATTTTGCAATTTAAATCAACTCCTATTTCAGTATTCTACAACTTCCATGGTTGTATATTTTAATTTAAAATTATAACTACAATATATTATTTTCTTAGTTTTTTCTTAAAATGTGGAATGAAGCATGGCCTGCTGGGAAAGGGAGAAAAGGGCTGATCCAATGAATGAACAGTTTGCAAAAAAAGTTTTTCAAGTCACAGTTCACATCTACTGCAGCGAATATTTTTCTGCAAGTGAGCACTATATAACTAACTTAAAAATCTCCAGTAATATGCTGTGTATATTTGTGAATTTGTGACAAATCTGCTGACGGAAGTACAACGCAGCTGGAGCTGTTCGGTAAGGAAACCAGTTACATTGGAAGTTTGACATAACCGGTGAAAAAATTCCTGGTCGATTTCAAGGCCTCATTCCGCCGCTGACAGGAGGGTTATTCCAGGAATCCAGTATTGTAGTCCATAAAGTTGAGGGAATAAAATTATAAAGAGATTATTGGTGTCTTATATGGATCAAGCTCTAACAAAAACAAAACGAAAAAAAAAACAACTCATAACTCATGGGACACAATAGCATCATCAAACAACCCATGTGTATAATATAGGCTTTCAAACTTATCCAACAGAAGCCAAGGTAACCCTGATAACACATATTGCTACTTTTTCTGATCATGGGGGAATGATCACAGTTTATTCTATATTTTTTGATTCAGTACAGCTGATAATGATCTTATCTAAAGAAGTGGAACAATTTCCCACAGCCCACAAAATAAATCCATCTTTCCCCTCAGAGCAGGGACTGTAGCAAATATATAAACATGCAAATTAGGCCACGGCATCATCTGTAGACTTTTAGTGATGTTTAATGCAGAAAATAGCATTTTGCCTTGGAAAAGAGTTGACAATACTTTTCTGCACTTATATGAATATCCATGTCTGTGGTATAGACTATGGTATAGTATGATTTGTGCTCTGAGCCTTATAGAGTTTGGGTGTGTCAAAGTGTGTCAGTGAACATCCATCCATCCATCCATCCATCTTCTTGCCGCTTATCCGGGGTCGGGTCGCGGGGGCAGCAGTCTAAGCAGGGAAGCCCAGACTTCCCTCTCCCCAGCCACTTCGTCCAGCTCTTCCAAGGGGACCCCGAGGCGTTCCCAGGCCAGCCGAGAGACATAGTCTTTCCAGCGTGTCCTGGGTCTTCCCCGGGGTCTCCAACATGTCAGTGAACATATCCAACACAAAGCTTACTGCTGTAAACTTGCATTGTTTTGTATCAAAGTCCAACTAATGATTGTGAATTTTGCATGGCGTTGCATGAGGCATTACTATCTGTATACAGCAGATAAAGAGAGACACCACTGCCCCCCTATTATATACAGTAATGAGTCTAAAAATAGGCTCACAAAATGGGAATTACAGTAAACAGTGAACAAATGACCATTCATCTGATGGATGGAGATAATTGCCCCACTCAGCAGGTATCACCGGTGCAGTGCTTATTAGGCATTATCTAACATCCATCAATGCCAGTCTGATTTTGAACATTTTGGTCAAATTTGCACGGGTTCATATTTTAACACTATGGCTTTTGAGAAAACAAGCAATGAAATGCATCCATTCCCTCTGTGTCTGCACGTTATACCAACTTCCCTCTCTATTCACTATGTACCTGCACCTTCAGTCACGGTCCAACCCTGATCATTCTGCATCCATGCTGGGTCCTGGACAGCCCTTTATGACCTTGGACTGTTTTTATTCTCCTCTATTAGTGATGAAATTTGTGGACAACACAGTCTTAGTCAGTCTGCTCCAGGATGGAGAGGTTGACCATGGGCCAGTTGCGATGGACTTTGTGGAGTGGTGTGACAGCCATTTCCTCAAGTTAAATGTTCAGAAAACTAAGGATCACAACCAGCTTGTCCAACTTTGATCAAGAGTAGAGGAGACTGGGGACAGTTGCAACACTTTTTACATTACTCTCAGTTACTCAGAGACTATTTGGACTAGGCCAACCAAACCTTTACATATTAAACTTACACGTCTGCTAATTACCCATACCATTTAAAGATGGTTACATATAACACATCAATCACAATATTGATTTGAATAAAAAAAATCAGATGTTCTTGGTGGGCAGAAGGTCTAGCTGAGCATGTGCAGTGTGCGTGTCATCACTCTAGCATGCTTCTGATTGGAGAAATAAGACTTGTTGCAACCGTCCCCTGTTGCAACTATCCCCAGTCTCCCTATAGCTGTGGAAATATATTTATACTTTCTGCGCAGACTAAATTCTTTTAATGTTGACAAGATTTTAATGGTTTTATTTTATAAAGCTTTTATTGAGTCCATTTTAACGTTTTGCTGAATTTAATTTTATGGAAACTTGTCAATAAAGAACAAAAATCGTCTGTAAAAAATTGTGAAAGAAGCCAGTAAAGTAATAGTAATTGGCATGCAGCAGCATTCTCTCTCAGAGATCTTTGACAGGCTTGTCTTAAAAAAAGCACGGTCAATCTTGTCTAGCACTGATCATCCACTTTTGGAGGAATTCATTCCCCTGCCATCTGGACGGAGATTTAGGCCTCGAGCACGAACAAACAGGTTCAAATTTTCTTTTGTCCCACGTGCAATCAATACAGTTAACCTGTACAACCCCTAAAAACATAATTTCTTATTTTTATTCGGATTGAGATTGTTCTTATCAAGTTTGGTTGTGTTGTATGTCACTGTTTATTTATCTATTTATGGTTGTTGTGTTAGTTGTTTTTTGTTACTGTCACTGCAAACCAAATTTCCCCTCGAGGGACAATAAAGCTCTGAACTGAACTGAACTGTAAAAGGCAGCTCTGGCGTTACAGAGGGCCTTCTTATATATTTTAGGACCGTCTTTGCCAGGCTATATGAGATTCTTCTTTTGGTTTGGTGGAACACCATATTCTTTCTGAAGTTTGCTTTAATTGCAGAGTTTGAGAATTATTATAATTATTGCTCTGGGTTGTCATCGGTTCGGGCTAATAAATTTGGCCATATTTCTAGATATGAGAGCAGCTCCATCCAAAGTGGGATGTATGCCGTCTCTCCTAATCAGACCAGGTCTTCCCCAGAAAGTCTGCCAATTATCTATGAAGCCCACATTATTATCTGGACACCACCTCAACAATCAGCGGTTGAATGATGACATGCGGTTATGTACATGTCATCACTGATCAAATTAGGCAGGGACCCAGAGAAAACTACGGAGTCTGAAATTGATTTTGCAAATGTACACACTGACTCAACATTCAACGCACTTGAAGGGCATTGTATTTCAAATTCTCATTAGGAGCTGAGCCCCTCAAAAGGTCTGATCCTAGAATCGCCCCTGGCTGACACTGATGAGAGGGCAGTGTTGACTGACACTATCAGAAAACCATCTAGTACAGTAAATCTGACTGAGCAGGTCCAGCAAGGCAGCGCAACATGATTACTCAGATAGATCATCTTAAAGTAGCATCCCAATACATCACAGAGGATTGTTGAAAGGATTGAATAGATGTTTTCAACCTTAATCTGTGCAGCGAGTTGAGCTATTTTTGAGTTATGCCACCTAAGCCATGTTTTATTATTTTCTCTCACTCCCATTCACAATTTTTTTTTTAATTGTTAATTTATTTTACTTTGTCATGTTTAAAAGTCACTGCTACTGACATAAGTTTTGTTTGAAGAAACTGAATTCATGTTTTAAAAAACAGAAACAGAGTGATGACGAAAGAATGATGACATACTAATTGTTTTGTTTATATACACTATCTCTTTTTCTATTATTTTTGTTTTGTTTTGTTTGCATGAACATCTGTACAAGAAATTATTCATGGAAATTCTTGTGAATTTATTTTGTAAATGATCGGAAAAATAAAACTATGATCTGAATTAAAGGTGCAGTGTGTAATTTGCGTTGTTTTTAGCGGTATCTAGCGGTGAAATACTAGATTGCAACACTCCGCCGCTCACCCCTCCCTTTCCCAAAATCTTTGACGCTACGGTGGCCTTCGGGGACAAGCTATTTGCTGAAGTCAGAAGCTCATGAACGAGCATGAGAGACGCTCAGGCTTCAAGCATCTCTAAGTGATGAGGTGACAATGTATTTAGTTATGTAGTGTATAATGCTAAAAGTTATATCTCACGTAAGATAGCAATTATGAGTGTTTGATTGTGCTAGTAATACATGCTGACATTAGCGACATAATGCTAAACAAAGCTAACGGTTATTTTATTGTAAGGTTTTGTGTTGTTGATAGCGAGATAGCGCTGGCAGGATACACGTTTTATTATATGTCTGCAGAGTGAAGTATTGGAGGTTAGAGGAAGAGGGCGAGGGCGAGGGACGGATAGAGGTGCGGCTGCAGGCAGGACCAGGTGAGGCGGGATAGGGAGGAAAGCAAACACCGGCAGCAAGGGAAGAAGTGGAAGCTGGAAACCCTCCAGAGGGACCAGAGGGACCGGGGGGGGCGTGCCTGAGGTTTGTAACATTATTTAATTATAGTCCTATCCGTTCTGCACGGTATTAACAACACACAGTGGTTTTTAGATAACAGCTCTGTTCTTTACATTACTGTAGTCTATTTGACGTGTTATCAGTGTAACATGAGTCATTGTAAACATCAGCTACACTACTGAATGATTATATAAATACCATATAGGACCAGTATCAAAATGATTGTTGTAGACATGTTGGAAAACGCTGGACAGCCCAGTCCATATTCTGCACTGATATTACCATATTTCCAACATAATATCATGAAACTTATAACTTTAGGTTATTTACATAACCCCGGTTCTCTGAGTAATATGAGTGAGATGTCTCACTATGGGATGCACGCCTCGCTGCAGCCCTCAGAAGCATTTATCTCATTACGCCAATCCTGATTGGCTGGTGAACGTGTCCGTCCGCCACAGGTAGTCCCACCTACCTTAAATAGCTCATGCGGACGGCACCACCCTCATTCAAGATAAGCACCTCTTCTCACTCGCCCAAGCAAGAAGGGTAGTCTGGTGAGACATCTCACTCATATTACTCAGAGAACCGGGGTTATGTAAATAACCTAAAGTTCTCTTTCATAATATTTCGTTCGATGTCTCACTATGGGATATGGTTGCTCCCGTATTGCCAGACAAGCTTATCGAGCGTCCACCAACCCACAGGGAAAAATGTACTCTGTTCCAATCAGGACAGCAAAACCGCGCGTGCCACGCACGGAGCGGAGACGTCCAGCATATAAAAACGGACAAAAGTGAGAGGCGAGGACCAACTCGCTGCAGCACAGATGTCCTGAACAGAAACTCACCTGAATAAGGCCCAGGATGCGGCCAAGCCCCGAGTCGAGTGCGCCCGCAGACCCACAGGTGTCTGCAAACCCTGACTCGTATAAGCCAAAGCAATCGCCTCCACGACCCAGTGGGACAGGCGCTGCTTTGTGACAGGTTTCCCCTTATGAGGATTGAGTGCGCACCGCACGGACTGGACATAACGCATGTGACCGCTGCTCTCCAGGTGAGGCAGCAAAGGCCACAAGGTCAATAGGAGAACATGAGCCCACTACCTTAGGCACAAAGGCCGGGTTGGGCTTCAAAATCATCCTCACATCCCCCGGGAAAAGCTGAGTGCATGATGGATGCAGCGAAAGCGCATGGATGTCACTAACCCGTTTAGCCGAAGCCAGAGCCAGTAACAACACTGTCTTGAGAGACAGGTGTTTCAAGCCTGCTCCCCCCAGCGGCTCAAAAGGAGGACCCTTGAGCCCCTCCAGAACCACCGCCAGATCCCATGGTGGCACCAGCGGTCTGGACACGGGGAGAAGCCTGCGCGCTCCCTTCATAAAACGGCAAACCAGCGGGTGCTGGCTCGCTGTTTGTTCCCCAAACCCCACGTGACAGGCGGCTATAGCTGCCAAGTACACTTTAACTGTGGAGAAGGCTTTTCGTTTGTCAATCAGGTCCTGTAAGAATGACAATATCACACCCACTGGACACTGAAAAGGAACATGGCCATTTCTGTGACACCAGTCCTCAAACACTCTCCACTTACAGTCATACAGAGACCTAGTGGAAGAGGCTCGAGCACTTTGTATAGTGGAAATCACACGCTGTGGGAGTCCCACAGCTGACAAATTGAACCACTCAGGGGCCAAACCCACAGCGCCAGGCGTTCTGGGTGCGGGTGGAAAACAGCGGGAGCTGCCAAGGTTGCGCGCACAGCAACCGATATATCTCCGCCAGCCAATGCGAAGCTATCAGAATCAGCGCGTGGCCGTGGTCCCTCACTCTGGATAGAGTGGGAGGTATCAGGGCCAGGGGAGGGAACGCGTAAAGAAGCTCGTGCGGCCAGACGTGCGCTAGTGCGTCTATGCCGAGGGGAGCATCCAGGCTGCGCAGAGAGTAAAACAGCGCGCACTGCGCGTTTCCTCTTGACGCGAACAGATCCACAGCGGCCCGACCATAACGGGCCCATATCTGTTCCACAATCTCCGGGTGCAGAGTCCACTCTCCGTATACCGGCGCGCCCCTGGACAACAGGTCCGCGCCCGTGTTCAGAGCTCCCGGGACGTGCGTCGCCCTCAGGGAGAGGAGACGACCGCAGCTCCACAGGATCAGTCTGCGTGCCAGCATGTGCAACTGACGAGAGCGCAACCCCCCTTGGCGGTTGATGTACGCTACCGTCGTCGTATTGTCCGTCCTCACCAGGACATGATGGCCCATGAGAGACGAAAGGAAGTGTTTCAGGGAGAGGAACACCGCTGAAAGTTCCAGAAAATTTATGTGAGACCGCTGGAGGTCCACACTCCAGCTGCCCCTCACTGACCGGCCCTCGTGAATTCCGCCCCACCCTGTCAGGCTGGCGACCGTAGTGACCACCTTCCTGGACAGGACAGAGCCCATGGGCACCCCGCGGGTCAGAAAAGACGGGGCTCGCCAGTGGCGCAGTGCCCTGACGCACCCGGTGGGACAGCAGGTGCCGCCACCGCGCTGTTTATTTTTATAGTTTTGGCTTTTATTCGCTGTGCCCTCGGCACTCGGCCTGGATGCGACAGCGGGACACATTCTATTTTCTTTACGAAAACTTGTGTGTGTGTGCGTGCTTGTGGACATGGGAGAGGGGCAACCGCTGAACCCTCTGCCGTCAGATGTCCGTCTCTCCCGGTCTGCTCTGGCACGGTCCGTGGCAGCTGGGAGATGGGGGCGTGGGGGGCCCCGGAGTGCACGCTCGGAAGCCAAACAGGTGGAGCTGGAGAACGGGGAACTTCCAGCTGCATCACCGGTGACGAGAGGGGCGGTCAGGCCGCTCTCTTCTTCTTCCTGGCCTGGTGGCTGGTAGCTTGCGCGGGCTGTGCCGGCGGAGCTGTAGCTGGGGCCGAGGGCTTCTTGAACCAGCCGGGCCGCCCGGGCACGGGCGGCGGGGCGGGCTGAGGCTTCGGATGTTTCGGATGGGAGGCAGCCTGCGCGAAGGATTTACGCTGCGCAGGTGGAGAGGGAGCTGGGGGCTTGCGAGGGAGGCAGAGCTTGAGAGCTTCGTCTTCCTTCTTTTTGGCTTCACACCGTTGTTGCATCGATGCTAGGGCGGAACCAAAAATACCCTCCGGGACAATGGGCATGTCCAGGACGTCGTCCTTCTCTCTGTCTGACAGGCTGGCGAGGTTGAGCCACCGCGCTCGCTCCTGCAGAACCATGGTCCCCATCGCTCTTCCCGTGGCCTGGACCGCGCAGCGTTGGACACGGAGACACAGGTCGGTGATGACCGGTATCTCCTCCCACGCAGCTGGGTCCTGAGTTTGCGCAACATCCTCGCACAACTCAGCCTGGTAAGCCGTGAGCAGCGAGAGGACATTGAGCGCTCTGGCCGAGAGCGCCGCCGCCTTGTACGCTTTCTCAGTCAGGGCTGACTGAAAACGGTCGGACTTGGACGGCAGGCTGGGGCTCCGGGAGGACACCGCTGACAGCTGGGGGTGAAGGTGAGCTGCAACAAGTGGCTCCATCGGAGGCATGCGGAGCAGACCCAGACTCTCCATCGCCTCACAGTCGAGGGACGAGGCCCCGGGAACCGGGCTCCGGCTGCTGTAGGGGCGATCTCTCCATGAGCGCGCCACCTCCTCCAGCAGCTCCGGGAAGACGGGGAGAAGTTGCTTCGTCGCGCTCTTGGCCAAGGGCAATTTCTTCCCCTCATAGCGTGATCTGGTGGTCTCAGCTACGACAGCGGGCCAGGGGATGCCCAGCCGGGCAGCAGCGCGTTTGCACACGTCGAGCATGTCCGAGCTGGGGGAGGGAGAAGCTGGTGTGCTACTCTCATCTCCATCCCGAGAGTTGACGGAAGCCGCGGGCTTTGCAGCCCGAGCCGGCGTGATGAAGATGTCATCCTCTTCTTCATCCTCTGATATGAGGAGATCCAAGGCGCCATCATCATCTTCCCCATAGTCCAAATCCAGGACGTCTTCCTCCAACGGGGGAACCGCGGCTAGCTCGAGCTGGGAGCCCCAGCTGTCGCTAGCCTCCGGTGTCGCCACCGCAGCGACCCCCACCTCCTCTCCGCCCTCGACGGCGGCGCCGTCGGAAGAGAGATAGGGATCATGTCCAGACAGGCTAGCCTGGCGGGCTAGTCGTCTGCGGAGACTCTTGATGGTGAACACCGCACAGTGTTGACACGAGCCGGGGACCTCGATAGCCGCCCGGGCGTGTTCCAGCCCAAGACAGCACGAGCAGACCTGGTGTGGATCCATGCTCGATATCTTATTCCCGCAGCGACAGAGTCTGGCTCCGGAGTCTCCGTGCCCTCTGGTGTGAGGGGTTTTAGCCTCCATTCCCTGCGAGCTGGTGTGCAGGCAGGGAGCCGAGGCAGTTAGCTGGTGTGCTAACCGTGAAGAAGCCGAGAATTAGCTGGTGTGCTAATGCCCGGTGCTCGAGTAGCCGTGGTGGGGCGTCGAGAGCAGTGCTGACCAAGCCGTGGAGGGCAGGAAAGCACTGAGTTCGATCTGGTGTGACCGACGAAGCAGAAAAATGTCCTAAGCTAGTAGCGCCCAGCGACAGAAGCTAAATAAGATCCGTCTATGGACAGTTAAGCTAGCTAGCCCTGGACGCGAGATATGCTCCGAGTGAGAAGAGGTGTTTGAATGAGGGTGGTGCCGTCCGCATGAGCTATTTAAGGTAGGTGGGACTACCTGTGGCGGACGGACACGTTCACCAGCCAATCAGGATTGGCGTAATGAGATAAATGCTTCTGAGGGCTGCAGCGAGGCGTGCATCCCATAGTGAGACATCGAACGAAATATTATGAAAGAGAACTGAGGAAGCCTTATGTGTTTTTCCTTTGTTATTTTTACAGACACTTCTTCAAGGGATGGTTTTGGAGGAGCACAGGCAGCTCAACGGTGAACTCAGCCAGGGTTAATTTTCGATGCCACATTGATGCATCAGTGTAGACATTGTGCCTCACCTTTCACTGGAGTACTAGGAGTGTCATGGTGTACTTATAGTAACTGTGTGGACATTCCTACAGACCAGGAGAAGAAATGCTGTGACCAGGATCATGCAGATTGTGTGAACCTAATACTGCTTAGAAGCTATTTGTGCATTTACAGACAGTAAAGGGATGACATTACAGTATTGGGCTAAACCTGGGGATGACAACTGGAGTACCGTTATGCTGCTTATAGACATTTCATCTATTGACAGCATGTTTCTGTAGGCACTGCTTTGCCATTCCCAGCTGCTGTGTTGGAGGATGAAGGACAGGTTCCCTCATCCTCCAACACAGTACACTGGTTTCACACCTAGCCTCCAAGTTTCCTTCCAGACCCTCTGAAATGTTCACACAGTACCTGAAGTACTCACACACCTGCCTGTTCAACATGAAAGCATCAAATATTATTTGTGTGTAGAGCAGCTGCTAGAAAACTGCTTCTTTTTCTTCTCGTTTCATCATTTCAAATTTCACAGCATATACACTGTATCTTCTAGCATTTTTACTTATTTGTCTTTTCAAACAGTTATTAAACAAATGTCATCCATTCAATATCAGTTATTGATTCTAACAACTGGCAACCTTTAGTGCAGATGTAAATAAATAATCACTTACATTTATTTTCCTTCAGCTGTTTTCACTGTTGGTCTTTTCAGGCGGAAACTGTCATCCAGAGCTGCAAGCAGAACTCTGGAATGCTTCGAGGTCTGCAGTTGATCTGATTGAACAAAAATATAAAATTGAATAATATGATTAAAAAATAAGCACAAATAGTATAATGCACAACTGTGTGAAATATGTTGCCACACTTTACCTGAAGTGCAGATAATGATGTACATCCTTCTGTCAATGCTCGCTGAGGATGATGTCCACTTATTTCCTCCATGTTAGCATGTTTAGTCCAGATGTGAATGTTAGACATGATGAATAATACCAACCCCCAGTGCCTGAGAAAATACATTTTCCACCATATACAAATGAACAAATTTATTATTAGAAATCATATTTATTTATATGTTATGTGCTCATCAGAAACTGCTTAGTTATGTTAGCTGTCTTACAACACCAAAACAAGATCTTTCAGTCAGTTGAAGAGAGTTAACTGTCTGACTGAAACAAAACAGATCATAATTTCAGAAATGGGTATAGCTGGAGAAATACTACAACAGCAAGAAAAGTCACACACTGCTGTAATACATTGTTACATCCGAAGATGCTGGGATAAATATAACGTTACCAAAAGAAACAACTGAAATGTTGACTGATGAATGTGAAATTTAAGTTTTGTTAGAAATGACATGTTGCTCAACATAGAAGCAGGGAAAATGTGTTGTGTACTTGTGTTTGAGTAGCTTTCCTCCCCGATTTGTATGTGATTCTAAATGACAAAAACATCAGCATACTGTACAAATCGGGGAAGAAAGCTGCTCAAACAAGTACACAACACATTTTCCCTCACAAATATTCACGCAAGTTATTAACTGTGATGAGCAGACTTCTCCTCAGTTTATCTTTCACACCAAGTCATTACTCTGACCTACTGTCTTTAGCAAATTGCCTGTAGTAAATATCTTATTGGTCCGTCCACGTGTTGTCTAACTGCCTCAGAAAATAAACTGATCTTTGGTTTATTAGCATGACTTCACCTCTCTGTTGTCTTCTGTCAGACTTGCTAACGTTAACATTACCAGCAGCTCTGAGAGACTCAAACTGAGGCTACAGTGATAAAACTAATGTTATCCATAATGTAAGGTTAACAAAAATAAACATGGTACACTATCAGGTTTTGAAGCAGCAGCAGAGAGAGAGGCGGAGAGTTATTACAGTAGTAATCTTTAACGTAACTCTTACCTGTCCAGCAGAAAACAGACGACTTCACCGTCAGTCAGCAAACACTTCTCAGCAGCACCGCTGTTTGTCCTCTTTTCCGTGCCGACAGTGATCCAAGCTCCATTTTCTTGTTGAAAATAATAATCCTCCAGTTATCACATTTGTGTTTCAAAAACTTCTCACAGTATATAAAACGTTTGGTGTGCAACAGCATCACCTCGCTCTGCTTCTTCGTCATCTTCTAATTGGTGTATTTCCGGTGCGCGACTGCGTGCCTACTAATTTACAAACGTGAACAGTTTTTTCCAGAGCCAGCAGAAGTTTGTCCCTTCAGGGCTATGTGTAGGCCACAATGGCAGTACAACATGGCGGCCCCCTGAAGGGTCACCACCCCCGTGTAGATTAAAATGCTATTTCTCAAATAATACAAACACAATGGCCAGTATTTTCATTTGATTAAACAGGAATTGAAACATACTTTTTAATGTTATATTCCATTTACCAAGTCCTTTGTTCTGGAAATCACCTATGTTCTACACACTGCACCTTTAATGAATTCATAGCACAAATATAACTACAACATATTAAGGCAACATGATGACACAATTCACATGGTTCAAATGAGCTGCTTAGTTAACCCTGACACATTTACATTGATGTTTTGGAATTGTCACTGTTGATTAAAATACACTGCCACCTATAAATAAACAAATGCATCAAACTTGTTCAGGCTAAAATCTGCCTATTCACTTCTTCACCCAGGTATTCCACCCAGTCCAGGATTTCAAGTGGGCATCTGCCCTCACGATCAACCACACAAATAGCGGAGGTATGAGTAGTAGAAGTATGAATCAACTAGCTATGTTGCATAACTAGGTAGATTTGTGTCTTTATTATTCAATTAAAAAAAAAGTTAATTCAATCAAAAAGAACATTCTTAATCAAAAAAAAATTCACTTCAATCAAAGAAAAAAAGTGTTTGAATGTGAACACTTTTTCTTTGATTGAAAATGTTTTTTTCGATTGAAGTGATTTTTTTTAAAATTGAAAATATTTCCTTTGATTGAATTAACTTTTTTTGTGTTTGGGCCTTATTATGGGTAGGACATTTGTGTCATTATTATTCAATCCCCAAAAATATCACTTCAATCAAAAAAAAAATAAAAATCAACCAATAAAACATTCACTTCAATAAAAAATAAATAAATAATTAAATCAAACAAAAAGAGTGTTCGAATGCATTTTTTAAAATCATTTGAACACTTTTTTTCTTTGATTGAATTTTTTTTTTTCAATTGAAGTTAAAATAGTTTTGGAGTCCTTTTTTTTTATTTAATCATTTTGAGACAAACGCCCAGCAGTGGCCGGATGCTTCCCCATTGGTCAGACATGTTTGAGTGACAAGACTGTCCACACCAATGATGTTTGAGTAGCAATCTCTTCCTACAACAAGCAAGTCGCCATTTGAATTGTCCGGCGGCGGATGGCGACAACTGTAGAGAGGATCCCGACGGTAAGTGGTAAACTGATACATTACTGATGTTTGAATGTAGTTTTTACCTGTGTCTAGCGATATTCCCTCATCTGTAGTAAGGAATACGCTAAACACACACACCTGTGTGCACCCAAACTATGTAACAAGTAGCCTACGTTTTTTTCTGCACTATTGAAATCTGTGTTAGCATGGCTACCCGACCCGAGCCCACGGGTAGCCTGAGGCCCGCCGGGTAACAGGCCGGGTCAGAACTGGTTTTTAATTAATTATTCCGGGCTGGGATCGGGTCGGCTGCACGGCAGGAACACAGTGCCAGCTTTTTCTATCGCCTCTCAGGCTCATATCTTGGCGGAGCTTTCTCTCCATCGCTCAAACAATCTCTTTCTCTCTGTCTTTGAGTACCGGTATTTTGCATAATTACATTTCAGGTATTTGGACGGGCTCGGGCTCAAAATGTTTTTCCGCAGTCAGGTTCGGGTCGGGTCGGTTTTGAAAGTCTCGCGCCCAGGCCGGGTAAAGGCTTAATTTCCAGGCCCGTGCAGTCCTGGAGTCGGCAGGATGAGAGCTCTTTAGCTAGTTAAAGGTAGAATATGTAGAATGAGCAGAACAACGCCATCTAATGTCTCGAGATCGTAGTCGCAACAACCAAAAAGTAATTCCAGCAGTCGGGTTGCCAGGTCCGGTGTCGAGTGCGTCAGTCGATTAGCCAGTGTCATGTCAAGTGATGAATCATACAGGTTAACGACTAATTTCGACCAATTAATTTTACAACAGTATTTAACGTTAGCCAGTCTTCAACTGGAAGTCTTTCTTTGAGTGGTGTGTAATCGATTAGCTAGCTAGCTCCCAACTCAAAATGATTGCTTGTTTCTGTAGCCTGATCGGCGTGAGCAGACCAGTCAGTAAACTACACGATAACCCATAATGCATTTCGTTCCTACCCAAGCTGAAATCAGCAGGCTGAAGTGGATTTTATTTTAGCTCTAACTCTGTAAATATACCACTTTATCCACATGTCTAACCTTTTTAGGCGAGAAAGTAGCTCTTTAGATCCACAATATGACGCTAATTTGTCCAAATAACATCTGCTTAAAGTTTTGTTCCTGCGAATTCGGAGCCACTCAAGTTAGCCATAGCAAGTAACGCACTTCCAGTCATTTTCACAAAATAAAACACCTGTTGCCTTTTATTATTAAGAAAAGCATAAGGATAGAGTTGGTGCTTTTATTTTGAAAACAGGAAGCGAAGTGGGAGTAGCAGTTAAACCTGGGGAGCGTACTTATGTTCCCCGGGTCCTATGTTCACCGATCGCGGCTAACTTGATTGCTAGCTCGGCGGCTAACTCAGCTGCTAGCTCGGCTGCTAACTCGGCAGCTAACTCATCTGCTAACTCGGCTGCTAACTCAGCTAACTGGCTAACTGTAGACGGGATCATCCCTATGTTCCCCGGTCACATACAAAGCGGGGAACATAGGAGGGAACATATGGATGATCCCCTAATTATGTAGCAATACAGTCATACTGCACATCAAATTAAATAGGAGAAACTCTGCTACAAGCACGTCATTTTTACACACACCAAACACAACTCAAACACCAAGCATATTAATGATCAAATATCAAAATCCGAATAGCGTCAGAAAGTCAACCCACTCTCCACATTTCCATTGCTACCGTTTTGATACTTCATGGTACACAAACAAATAGCATATCATATGAAAGACCCTGCCGAGTTCAACAGTACCACTATTATTGCGCTAAAAACTCAGTGAACCAGCAGCCAAAGAATACAAAGGTAAACAACTACTTATTTACAGCAACTAACAGATATTCTGTCTTACCTTCGAAGTTTTGTGATGAAAACGGCTCTGCTTGTTTACAACTCCATTTCACCCAGTGCCAGCCTACAGTAGCTGCGCCGGAACAACAGATAACCCTGGCAACCCGCAATTCCGGCCGCTAATTGGCTGGTACAATGTACACCTAATGTCAATGTAGAACCCGTCAAAAGATTGATTTTGATTTGATTTTGATTTTTATTTACGTGTCTTGCACCCTGGGGTGCCCAGCCCAAATGGACTTACAAGACACTGAAACAGTAGAAGAAAAGCACAAATAATAACAAAAGAAAACCAGATTACGGGAGAACAGGCATTATAGAAACTAAACATATAGATTGTCCTGACGCTTTTTCCAGGCTTCGGTTACATATTTAGCCAACTTAAAAACATTACAATTAAATAGCCAGTCCATTTTGATATCATCATAGTCCCAAAACATTTCAGGGTTTTTAACAAACATTTCAGTAAATAAAGGAGTTCTCAAATCATCATACAAAGGACAGTATAAAAGAAAGAAAGTGTGATTCGTTTTCAATTTCATTAAGTTCACATAGCTCACATAACCTTTCATCTTCTACCATATTTTTAAATCTACCAACTTCTAGCTTCAGAGGGAGGATTCCTGTTCTCAGCTGTGCTACTAAAGACCTTTGATTTCTTGATAAGTTTGCTTTAACATAAGGTTCACGGCCATAATTATGTTTAATTTGAATATATGTTCGTAATTTGGGCTTTAATAAAATATCATTTAACCATTTTATCTTAAATAAAGCAAATAGTTTCTCACTAAATGAGGCTATTGAACAAGTTAAATTATTACTATACATAAACTGTAAATCAACCTCTTCAAATAAAGCTAATATTTCTTTAGCCCACGGGGAGCCGTTTAATTTACTCCAAATAAAAACTTTCTTATTGACCCTGTCTTCTGACATATTGAGTAAACGATTCCATAATCTAATCATCTCACATTTACGTCTTATAGAACCAGGAAGCCAGCCCATGTCACCTTGAACAGCCAAAATCGGAGCAAACTTATGAACACCTAGGAAACAGCGAGCAGCTCTGTTCTCTATGGAATCTGCAGTTTTAGATTCCTTGAATCCCCAGACCCCTGATGCATAATTTAATATAGGAGAAACACAAGCGTCATAAAGTTGTGAGTAGGTAGAATATCCAAGAGTTTTACATATCTTAAATTTACTGACCACAGATCCTAATGCCCTCCCAGCTGAATTTGCTAACAACTTAAAACCCGTCAAAAGATTTTAAAAATATTAATTCAGACTAAATTTTTTTTTTATGGCAAAGCAATACATTCATTCTGTACCCCTCAAAACGCCCCGTGGCTGTATTATTTTTAAAAAATATAGCTTTTAATAAATATTCTACATATTCAACCTTTAAACCAGGTGCCATCAGGTTAT
The DNA here is from genome assembly GCA_021039105.1 of Scomber colias. Lineage (NCBI taxonomy): Eukaryota > Metazoa > Chordata > Actinopteri > Scombriformes > Scombridae > Scomber > Scomber colias. Next base: position 1,794,686 of record JAJDFG010000083.1, read on the forward strand.
ATTGGGATGTGTTCAAGGTCTGCTATGAGCCCTATGTGTATGTAAAGTGCTTGCTGTGGCCAAAATTATTAACAGAAGCACAAAGTTATATATATATATATATATATACACACACACATATTGTATCAGCAGCTGCTGATAATATGCCAGGACAGACCAAAGCAGCACATCCTCCACATCGTGCATGTCCTACAGGGCAATACAGCCGGAATATCCACCTGCATCGTTCTCGTACAGAAATAAAAGTCATGGGCTGAGCGGAGAGGCACAGCCCCCACATGTTCAGTAGTACATGGTCATCAGACATGTTCAGGATGGTGATATTTTCGTGCCGTCTCCTATAATCCTATTAATGACTTACAGTGAGCACAAACAAGTGTTTCCACCCGGTTTCGAACCTGTGTGTGTATATATGTATGTATATATATATGTATATATATACACATACATATATATATATATATATATATATATATACATATATACACAGGTTCGAAACCGGGTGGAAACAATTGTTTATATATGTATATATATAAATATATACATATACATATATATATATATATATATATATATATATACACACACACACACACATATATATATAACTTGGTGCTTCTGTTAATACTTTTGGCCACAACAAGCACTTTACATAAATGCCTTTTACTGCAGAGTCTTCAGGGTCCCCCAATTGGGGGACCTTGGAGTTTAACATTAAGAGCTTGTTAAGCCACGCACTCACGGTGTGTGAGTATGTATAATTAACGTTACTGGTTGTTTTATTGGTGTTACCTTTATACCCAGAGAGAGGGATAACAGAAGGAATTTGAATGATCTAAAAACATGGTTCTCTGTGGTATACCCCAGTCAGCAAATTTCAAACAGTGAAGTAAACTACCCTGAAATGTTGTTGAGCATAATTGTATATTTTAATAGATAGGCTAATAATGTATTGATTCATTAGATACAAAATGCTGCCTAAGTTTAAGTTGTATTTAAACCAGCTTCGTGCCATATCAATTATGTGAAAGTTGAATTCATTTCATTTAGCACTAACTTACTAACAATATTCCCACTAGGTAATACTCCCATGCCGGACAATGAGAAATGGTGCTCAAACCATACACTGTTGGTGAGTTAACTTTATTCTAATATCTAACTGTTAATAAATAAGAACGCTTAGTAACATATTTACAGAAACAAATAACATTAACATGAACAGTACTCTTGTTTTCTCCATGTGTTCTTGAACACAGTACTGGTTGATGAAATGTGCTCTCTCCTCTCATGCTGGCTCTGGAACCACTAGTCATCTCCAAATGACCTATTGCCACCGTTTGTGCATTGGCACAGGTACATGGCAGCTCATGTATTTTGCAGGTGCATCTCCCCTTAACACAGTTTTTTTTTTTTACAAGAGCAGTGCACTAGTTCAAGGATTGCGTCTGGAGCTGGGGGGAAGTGTCATCCAGTTGTAGCGAACACTCTGGCTGATCCACAGGGGGGAGCAGAGTCAGTCTGAATGGAATGCTTTGATCTGATTGCAAGGTCGTAAATGATAATTCACTTAAACATGAATGAGCTGGCTTGTCTTCTCTTCCCCCATTCTTCCTGTCATGAGGGTCACCCCTTGGGGAAGAGGCGGCATGAAAAATTACCCCCCAAATGAACTTTTCACCTGGAGTGGAGGACAGACTCTGGCTGCAAAGCAAAGGCTGGTGATCAACTACAGCTGACTACTGAAATTCCACTTTTCGCATAATTTTAGTACTAATAGAATAACCTAAATATTACCTAGACGTTTAGACCACTCATTTATCACTGCTGTGACATGAGTAGAGCCTGCTATTAACCTTCTCTTGTGAATATTTAACCTCCCTAGTTTTCACAACATAATTTAATTGTGTCTAATTAAATAATCATAACTTCCGGATCTTGAGTCCGGTGGTGCCCCTGATAACGAGTGTTTATTCAAATTCTGCTACACAGTCCACTTCTAAGAAATCTCCTGCCATCTTCTAGCCATGACATTCAGGGGCGGGAATATCAGGCCTACACTCAAGGCTCCTTCTGTGGACTGCACCCTGATAGTTAGCACGCTGGATGTGCTCGTGCAAGCAGTCTTTGTTTGGAGGCAAGTCTCTCTCAGACCACTTTCCTGACTTGAACAGCTTAACTCTTGCCTTGGTAACATCCATACACTCCTGATCATACAGGTCACATGTGAAAGCCTCCACTACCTTGCAGAACTCTGGGGATGGAGAGAAACCTGTTCCTAGTTCTCTAAACAGGGTGATGTATTGTCTCTGGTAAATGAGCTTTTTATAAGCTTTGGTTTTCCCCACCCCATGTATAGCACTCACAGTGTCACATCCAGAGAATGCATGAAGACCCACAAGGGCATCACATTTGTCTTCCACCCAGGGTGGAGGGGGAGCAGCCGGCTCGGCAGACCTGTCTGAGGCTAACATTTATGTGCTGCGGGGGGCTCAGGGGGCAACACCAGGAACATCCAGCGAGAAAGTTGTTATATCTGATTTTTTTTGTCCCCCACATAATTCTAAGAAACAGTGTAACAAACTTATGTCATACGAGTTAAGACAAAGTTTGGTTCTCAAATGTAATGTGCATAATGTCATTGTTTTCATGCTAATTTCTATTATTTTTCTTCACAGATTCACAGCTGAAGTTCAAGATTCACATTGACATGACTATTCTTTTCTTATTGGACACCTTGCCTCTTTGTGAAATAAAGGTGCCTTTTCAAATCTTCTCTGGGCTCGTTTTATGTTTGTGACGTTGGTGAAGTGGCTGTAGCAGTCTCTGTGGTAGCCACAGTTAGCTGGAATAGCAGCAGGCTCCTGAAGTTTGAGGTTCAGAGTTAAGTTATTTAAAAGGACAATTAATAAACGCTCACACATAATAAATAAATACATGAATAAATATATATTTATATATGTATTTATACATGATATATATATTATAATATAATTATAATATATATATTAATTATAATATATACATTATATATATATATATATAATATATACATACACATATATATATACATACATATGTATATATATATATATATATACGCAAAATCTGTGTTATATTAGCAATGTGTGTGTGAAGTGTTGATGCACTGTACTCCGATGCCGGTAACTTGACAGCAGCAGATGGTAACCGGCAAACAAAAAAAAAAAAGTTAAATTTCGAGGCGTGTCATTGGACAATAACTGCAATGACATCATACATGTCGGACATGCATAGTTGCCCGCTTGGTTTGCCGGAACCGGTAACTCAGACAAAGTTACTGATAAACAAAAAATGTGCAAGAGGTAAGAGTGCCAACAATTTTTGTTTAATTTGTTGAAAAATTAAGATGTTGTACACAGAAAATTAGGTCCTCCCTCGTTGGGGATCGTCTAAATACACGTAATCTCCCCTTGGCCCACCGCCTAATCCGCCGCCGGACAATTCAAATGGCGACTTGCTTGTTGTAGGAAGAGATTGCTACTCAAACGCCATTGGTGTGGACAGTCTTGTCACTCAAACATGTCTGACCAATGGGGAAGCATCCGCCCACTGAGGGACGTTTGTGTCAAAATGATTCAATCAAAAAAAAAGGACTCTTTTCACTTCAATTGAAAAAAAAAAATTCAATCAAAGAAAAAAAGTGTTCAAATGATTAAAAAAAAAAAATCTGTTTCATTTTTGCATTCGAACACTCTTTTTGTTTGATTTATTTTATTTTTTTTTATTGAAGTGAATGTTTTTTTGGTTGAATTTTTTTGATTGAAGTGATATTTTTGGGGATTGAATAATAAAGACACAAATGTCATACCCATAATAAGGCCCAAACACAAAAAAGGTTAATTCAATCAAAGAAAATATTTTCAATTAAAAAAAAATCACTTCAATCGAAAAAAACATTTTCAATCAAAGAAAAAAAATGTTCAAATGCAATTTTTTGGGTCTCAAATATTTTTTTTGCATTCAAACACTTGTTTTCTTTGATTGAAAATGTTCTTTTTGATTGAATTAACTTTTTTTTTGATTGAATAATAAAGACACAAATCTACCTTCATACATATACACAGACACACACAGAGTTCATTTGTCAGATTCATATGACAGTAAGCAGAATATCAGAGCAGACAGTAATTATTTCAAAGACCAAACAGGACACCTGGGCTCCACATATTTGTTCTGCTAACTAATTATTGCCGTCAAATGGAGACAGTTGCTGCTGTCCAAACAGGTTGAAGAGCACAAGGAAAAACATGTCAGAGGCTGAGCAGGACTTCCAGCTGCCCACTGTGGCGCACAGTTACAACATATAAATAAAAATCAAAACTTGCAGCTGCAAAGAAATAATTAATTGTTTGAGCATGAACACAAGAAAGCAAATCCACACATGTAAATGCACATTTGCACCATAACATACTGTACGGAACAGACTTGGGAATGAAAGCAGCTGTGAAGCTGAGTATATATGAATGCAAAGAGGGAGCGTGTTAAGTCAAAAATAATTACAATCATCATTATCAGGGTGCTCTTGCAGCTGGGAGATGGTTACATTTCAGCTTGAAAACGTCTGAGGACAAACTTGATCCAACATTTGCTGACTCTAAAGTAATTATGAATTGTCTCTCACATCTGGAGCAAAAACATCTTAAATATTGTATTTTTGATTAATAATCATAGAGCAGTTCATGAGCAGGGGGATTCACTAAAGTATTTTAATTATACCTACAATTTAATATATTTTATTGCTTATGTTAACAATAAGCTTTTTGTTATCATAAAAGTATTGCCATTGTCTTTCAACACAATACAGATTAATATAAACAGATCTAGAATGGTACACATATGCATATACAACATATTGCATGTTCCATATTTTGATCATCTGCACACCAGAGTGCATTGGTACTTTTTAAAGGCATTTCACATTCTTAATCTACATTAAATTATTCAAATTTCCTTGGGCAGCAACAGCAGTCGAGCCGGTGGTGGCAGTGGCACAGGGTGTCGAGGAGGAGGGCAGAGCTGTACGAGAGGGCCTGATGCATCACTTGTCGTCGTCATTTTGTATTTCATTGTGAATTTACAATAAACATTTGAAGTTTTTACAGAAATGTCGCCTCTTTTCTTTTCAAAAGGTTACCAAGATTTACAGACATAAATGAAATGCTAAAGGATTGAAAAGCTGTAATTCAGTAATTTTTTTTTTTTATTAAATCGGGTCACAAATGTAAATGGAGGTAAAAAGAAGATGTCTGCTCTTACAACTTGAATAAATCACTTTTGGTTTGGTATAACTCATACAGAATTATGAACCATAGTAAAATAGTTATTACCATTACTGGGAAATACAGGTATAGCACTTATATCAAGGTATTCAAGGCTATCACTAAAGTGTCTATTTTAAACCTTTTCATTAACGTCATATACCATTTGGTAAATTCTCTCAGTGTACTGACAAATGAAAATGAAAAATATGATTCAATCACAAAATTATTTATTAAAACATTTATTTTTATATACACACACACACACACACACACACACACAATGAAATGTCCCATGTGCTATACACCAGTGATAACACAGTGAGTGCTGGACGTTGACGGTGGTGCCGAAGCTGCTGCCGGTGCTGAACCTGCTGCTGGTATCGGTGACGAAGCTACTGTTGGGTCAGGGAAGCTTGTGGAGTCCTCACTGTTGATGGTGGCCGAACCTATGGCGTCATTTCAGTGCCAAATACTGCGCGCATAAAAACCATAGTCAGCGCACGTAAAGACCACTCTCTGCGCGCTCGCCGTCTCTGTTTACACGCTCACGGTCATTCTCTGCGCGCTCACGGCCACTCTCTGCGCGCTCGCTGTCACTCTCTGTGCCTTCTACTCACTCGCCTTTGCTGAGTATTGGCACAAAGGGGGCGGGCATTGAATAGACGGCCCCGCAACCCCCCCTCCTTTCTGATTGGTCACTACTGTCTCCAGGTCAGAGCCAATCCGACGCAGTGTAGGGCGGGTCATCATTGCGGTTGGCGGCAGAATTTCATTGCGGATCGCAAAATTGTCGAGATGTCAGAGGAAAAAGAGGTAAGTTGAGGAACAGAGACAAATATTTAAATTTAAATGTATTGAACAGTTTGGGAGTAATTGTGATAGTTTAGTGACTTGCTTACAAGGGAGAATGGAGGCTCTCTTCTTCCACCACAATCGGCTTCGTAGAAGTCAAAGCACATGGGTTAGCAAAACAGCGACTGGACTTGCATAGTTCCCATAGTTGCTATGTAAGCGAACCGTGACTAATATTTTGCTTTCAGAAGTTGCACCTGGTATATACAGGTCAGGGTTAAACAGCCTCCCTGCTGTTAGCCATTAGGCCTAATGTGTTGTTGTCTTGTTAACTTTTATTTAATGTTGCGCTCAGCAAAACGACTGCTTATGGAAGGCCTATTCATATATTAATGTTACTCCATGTGGACTGTTATGACAGGGAGAGTTGCAGGATACTGCGCAGCGGCTGGTGTCCTTGCTGCAGGGTGCCCTGTCTGAGCCAGCACCTAGAAACAGTGAGGATTGTTGTTATTATCGCCTGAATTTGTCTATTAGCATGTTTAAATGCATTTCATGATGAATTAACACAATATTACCACTGGGAGCTAAATCAGTATCATTTTGGTGATAGCACTTGATTAGTCAAACAATAGCCATTGTAAGAATGACAAATGTGTTTTTGCTGTGTTTGAAATTATGAAAATTCTGCAGATTTGGGAAACCAACATCACAATGCTAGACAGGGAGTCCCACAGCGGGCCAGTGGCTCCGTAGAGCAGGACATGGCCAGGTTTGTCATATGCAGGCAATAAAGTTTGACAGTTCATCGTTAATCATTTAAAGTATATATTTTTTATTTGCAGTTTTAAGTGCTTAACATTGTTTACCTTATCATGCTTTTCTCATGGTGTCTTTTTGTCTTATTTTACTCTTTTATAGATCCTTCCCAGCACTATTTTTAAAAAAAAAAACACAGGGAAAAAGAGACAAAGTTCTTTTTCTTCAGACATGAAGTCTGTCAATACAAAGTCTTTTGCAGTGCAGTTTTACCTCGTAAATAAATTGATGGAAAAGACTCAATCAAAAAATTTGATTGACTTCAGGTTGTGTACATACACTAAATGGATTTTCCTGTAGGTGGATCTGGTCAAAGAAAATTGTGTATTGTGCCACCTGAAGCAGAAGGCTACACAGGTCCTTACCTCAATACATTTGCACGTGGGAAGTCAGCACTGTACATTGTACCAATCCAAGGAAGTCTTGACACTACACCTCTTCCCTACTCTGCAAGGGAGTTTGAAAAAATGCCAAAAGCAACATGTCATACCTGTTCAGTAAACATGCCAGTTCAGTTACTAGCTGCACATGTGGCATCTTGCGAAAGAGAGCAATTCTCAGATGTCACCCACAAACAGGCAAGAATATTTTACTCACAATGATAGATAAGTAAATTAGACTTCTTTTTGTCCTCTGGCTAATTTGTTTGTTTGTTCCTTCTACAGACTACGGACTTTCTGGGCTCCCCAGAAAACAGTCATACCATCCAGGAAAACTCCCCAGACGATATTGACATGTCTCTGACGGTAAGTCTGTGAAAGATGCAAATATAAAGTCAGCTATGTTTGCTGTTATTCACATTTACATATGTTTACACTCTAACCCATTTTTGCCATTAATCTTACATGTAAAGGACTCCACAGATATTCCTTCGCGTTCCAATGTTCCTGATGTCAAAGTAAGCACAAAACTGTCCAGGGCATGCATGCAATTTTACTTCCAACTGAACCTTAAGCTTCCTTTTCAATATTGTTTTTATTAAGTTATTAATTAACAAATGTTTGGTGTTTACAGTATGTAACCATTGCCCTGAGGCAATTTTGTGTGAATACAGTATTAATATATTTACTAATGCTGTGGTACATTCTAGACAGCCTGTCCTATTTGTCAGGAGTTGTACCCCACCGAATATGTCGAAGTTCACGCAAGCTTCTGTGGTGAAAGGTATTTCTCCATTTTCCCATGCATTTTCTAAAGCAAAATTTCAAATGTTGGACAGTTCTTTTTGTATCTGTATCTCAGATCTTAGTATGACTAAACCTTGTCACATGTGTTCCTACAGAGCTTCCAAGGCCATAAATTTAGTTTCAGATGATGAGGACACCGATGGGACAGAGATATGCCCAAAACAACGCAGACACCAAGAGATTAAAAGGTACCTCAAAAAAATCCTTCTAAAAGTTAAAGTAATTGTTAATTGTTAATAAACTGGTGAATGATGCGAATCCTGCAGAGCTAGATCAGTCAGACAACACAAGCTGTACCAATCCTGATCAGCTGATCAGTCACATACTTTCTTCATCTGATTAGGGTGGGATATTTAAACCCCCTGTTTACCTGTTCATGACTACTACTACTCTGCTGTCACTGCCACTCTGCTGCTGCTATCACTGCCACTCTGTTGCTACTGCTGCTACTGCTCATTGCTGCGGCTCTGGCTTCCCATGAGGTGTTTTAATCTCAACACCTCCCTGAGTTATTAAAATTCCCTACATCCTCTACAGGGCTCTGCTATTCATTCCCTGCAATCATTGTGATCATTTTTCAGGAAATGAATAACTTGAGACAGAACCAGATGCCAAACCTGCTTCAGCCATGCTATAATTATTTATGCTCTGCTTCAGCTATGCAAAATGTTTAGGCTCAATAGAAATATTGACTGACTGACTGAAATGTACTTTTTTCTTTTTTCCCAATGTTATAAGCATTACTGACGTCATCCAAATCATAGCTAAGAGGGTGGATGAAGCAGCAGTTTTCAGCATCTGCATTACCAGGGACCAGATGCTGGATAGAGGCATGAAACAGTGGCAGCGACAAAAGAAATCTTCTCCCAAAAATCCCCTCAGAGTTTCATTCATAGGAGAGGCTGGTATTGACAGTGGGGCTCTGAGGAAGGAATTTTTAACTGGTATGTTTTTCTTTTTTGACCTTCAAAATAAATTTGTGGTGACATGTCATCAGTCTTAACACATTTTGGTTATATTGGTCATGTAGATGATTGTTACTTATGTATTCTATGCTGACCAATTTTTATCCCCCTTCTTGAAAAGAAATGCTGTCAGGGATAGAGAGGAGGTTCTTTGAGGGAGGCATCAGTGGCAAAGTACCAAAGTACTCAATGACAGACTTCAAGTATATTGTAAAAATGTATAAAGTATAAATATAAAGTGAAACTACAGCAATGCTTTTCTATACACCCAGTCACATGCACACGGATAGTCATGTTATAAGAAATATATTATTTCAAAAAGATAAACATTAACTGTTGTCATTTTAGCATCTTTCAGATTACCCATTGTGCAGTATTATTGTATAAGTAATAGTATGTTTTTTTTTGTTTTGGGATCACAGGACTGTTGGAGAGATATTTGCCGTCAGTCTGGCACAGGGTGGACCACCACCAAACTTTTTAATGCAGTGGTGTTACAGGTACATATCCACTGGAGAACTTGACCAGGGATCAATAACTGAAAAGGACGTTGGGGACCCTGAGCTGATAGAACTCATAAAAGAGGTAGCTCATTTAAATGTGGGAAAAATGCATTCTGAATCATTTCATGTTTAGGTTTTGTATATTGTTGTGATATCATTATTACTTTGTACTTTTCAAAGATTGAGGCAGCTGGCAATGAAACCTTGATGGAGTGCACGGACAGGATCTCCACTGTCCCTCCACAGAAAGGAAGACATTGTGCAGTAAGATATTTCCTTCAGTGTAAGTTCAACTTCTACGACTATACTTTTTAAAACTTTATTCAATTTACTATTTTTGTTACAGCTCGGTAGTCCTACACGCTACAGTGAGGTTACTTCCCATGCTGCAACAAATGTCCTCTGGAATGAAACTATATGACCTCCTCAGCTTGGTCCAGCAAGAAAAGGACATCTGCAGACATCTCTTTGTTCCTGGATCTTTTTGCAAGGCAAATAATAAATAATGTCCATTAAAAGATAATCTGCATTGGATCATTTAAGAAATATTTTTCAAAATTAAACTTTCATGACTTTCTTCTTTTTTGAAAACTTAAGGTGGATGCTGACTTTCTAGTGAAGTCACTGTCACCTGTCTTCAGTGAGATGGGTACAATGAGGCATCAGAGAGAGTCCACAGTGGTCAACTTTCTGCAGGACTTTGTACAGGACATGGAGGATGAAGGTGAATAATTTGTTCAAATTAAAAATGTTGCTTCACCTTAAACTTACAAAGTGCAGTTTCTTAGAAGTTATTTATTCTTTGAGATAAAGCAAATAATTGGGGGATTACATATACATTGCAAGTAATGTTTTATACATCAAAAAAGGAACTGTAATTTGATTGAAAAGTCCTTATTGACAAGTAATGATGCTTGTAATGAGCCTTAAAATGAACTTGGCTAATAATGCTTTCATATCACTTTTTCAGCAGAGGATGAAAACAACAGGGAAGACATGCCTGAAGAGACCATGGGTGAAGAAGAAAATGTTGACGACGCAGAAAAACAAAAAAATGACATGCATATTCATGTTGGCAAGTTCTGCCAGTGGCTGACAGGACAGTCTCATATCCCATTAAGTCACGCAGAACGGGAAGATTTCAAAATAGTCATGGAATTCGACCATGACTGCCAGGTTCGTTATGGTGCAAATCATACCATCTGCTATCCGGTGATTAATGCATGTTCCCGCTCAGTGACATTCCCAATTGCGCACCTGAGTACATATAAACAGTTCAAAACTGTACTCTCTCAGGCCATTGTCCATGGCTATGAATTTAGCTGCTGTTAAGATGATTAAGTTTGTGTCCGCAATCGTTTTATATGTTCATAGCAAACAATGTATAGCTGTTCATCAGTTAAATTTGGGTCTGTAGGATCAATTAAAGTTTGGAGTTCATCCATCTCCTCCTCCATCAAAGGGCTCGTATTCAGGCACAACAACGCCAGTTTCAGAGTCATTGCCATTGTAGTCAACTGCAGTCTCCCAATCAATGTCTGGCTCTTGAAGGTCCTATAAATTTATCAAAAGAAAGTATTGCAGTGTACACAGGATCATTACAGATTGGTTATGTCATTTACTGTATATTCAAGGTACTTTGCATTCAATCCTTGTGTTTTGGGTGTTTTTTATCCAGAAACGTACTGTAGAGAAAACACTTCTCCAAATGGACATTGCTGTTGTTTAACATCTGTCCAGTTTCCCACATCTGTATCGGACTCCGGTTTCCCACAGTGCGGAGTGGATGGTGGTTCCAGCCTTCAGTGAAGATCTCCAAGTCTTTTTTGAGTCTTTGAAGAAATGCGTAATGGACACAGAATATGTCGTCTGTACACGAAATGTCCAGAGAGAGTGTAGAAAGTTGTAATAGTTTGATGATACAGAGATCCACACATCTCGCCATAACCGCTCTATCCTATGATGGGTCACAACAACAACAAAAAAATTGCATTTCCATGATGGAATGGAACCAAGTGTTAATATGTGAAAGACAGAATGATTGTACCTTTGATTGTGGACACTTTTTCCCGAGATGAAACTTCCCCGATCAGTGCCACGGACAGTGAACATAAACCGGGCAATGTCCACATTCTCCACTCCCTGGTCAGTTCGTACTCTGAAATCACAGTTATGGAGGAATTAACAGAAAAATTGATTTTTCTTTGTAAGGCTTTGAAGGTTTTGTAATCTATTACAATACACTACTACAGTACTAAGTATTGTCAATATTGATAAACGTGCCCAATAATCTAATTTTGTGTTGATTTCTTTAAAGTCCCCTTTTCTAGTTACAGCTAAAAACATGTAGTGTGAGGCAAAAAAAATCCACAAGTAAGGACTATGAGTGAAGAATGTCTGAAGTGTATCTGTATGGAGAAAAGGCATAACATATGTTCCCATGTCTTTTCCCTCTTCATCAACTTTTATAGCAAAATACTCAATGCTGTTATTCTGGCAAAGGACATGTACACAGTAATCTATGTAAATATGACAATATATGTTGCTTTGTAACAATCAGAATCACACTACCTTGAGGGTAAACCATGCTGCTGAGTGGCCTCCAGGAAGAAGTGAAATGCTGTTGAAGCACAGTTGTTTGTCGCTGCTTTCAAGTACAGCATCTACAAAAGTCAAATCAAATGTAAACCAGTTAAAAGGCATGCGTGTGTGTCTGCACCAAGAGAACACTCAAAACTGCACAAAAAACTAGTAAAATAAACAAGATGGCTGGTTGATTATAACTTGTAGGCAACTGCTACATTTGAACCATTTTTTCAGTCCTTTTGCATAGTTACCCTCTGCCTCCTCATACTGTACAGCCCTCCACCACTGCTGCCTTCTTGGCTTTAATACAAATAGTTGGGGCATAAATGTGCTTAGATCATGAGACAAATCTGACATATTGGCCAAAGGGTGGCACTCCGCGGAATGTGATGGTGAAATTAAAAATTACAAGGTTCCTTCTCGGGAAGCATGAGTACATGGAGCAAATGGCTCTTGACTCATTACCATCAGATGTTATGTTAAAGGTCATGGTCAAGTTAAATGTTTGACCTGGGGGTGGCACTTAAGTACTGTAAATGCACTATTATAACCTCTAAAAATAAAATGTTGAAACAAACCACAGAAAGACAAATTATTCTAATGTTATTTTCTGGATGGTAATGGATAGTTAATTAATGCTTCTAAGTGTTACAGACTACACAATGTTTATCAAGACACAGGTCTATGCTGGTATAGCCGGTGCAGAGGAAATCTAATAACAGTCAAGTTACCTTTCTGGAAAAACCATTGATTCCTTAAAATATGACAATGTTGTATCTGGGAAGCAAACATATGACTTAGACTTAGTCTTTACTGTCATTTAGGATTTGTGCACTACAGTGTACAAACAGAGTGAAATTCTGTTTCAGTGGCTCCAGAACAGTGCAAAAGTACTAAGAAAAACAATCAATACAATAAAAATATGCTATGTATTTCATATGTAAAATGAGATACTACATCACCTTTACCTCCATGACTGATGTCATTGTACAAATGAGAACTGGTTGTCAATTGACTTACCAGGTTAAATTTAAAAAATAAAATCTTGAATACAAACCTGATCAACTTGTGATTTGTGTCTACATGTACCAGGGACAAGGGCCTTGGTACAGAGTAGACTCTGCGTACCACACAGCCAAGACTTGACAGTCTTGAGATGATGCCCATGGAATCAACTCTGTGCATGCAGGCTGCAACTCGTCTCCACTGAACTCTGTGTCCCAGAGATTCCAGTCTGCCTTTCACCATCCTGTAGCCTGCATTTGGTAAATCATTCTTGATGGAAGAAACCAAATCGTCAAGTTCAGCATCGGTAATGGGACTGTACATTTCAGTGACAGAGAGCTCATTCTCTTTCATCCGTCGATAGATTGTCCTTCTTGACACACCCATCAGTGTGGCTATGCAAAGCACAGGAAGGTGGAGATCAAGCATTTCCTTCAAACACTCTTCATCGACCAAAATTCTGGGCCGTCCTTGGGTGCCTGTGATCTCCACTGTGACACATGGTGCTGGATGTTCCAGTTGTGCTCTCACAAGTTCAAAGAGTTCCTGCAAAGCCTGGGTGATAGCAGCTGGAACTTGTATGTGGTTGGATAGGGCCTGCAGAAGATACAACTCCTGGCGACAAACAAATTCTAGGTAATCCAAATTTAGTGGAGTTGCGGTGAATGCCAATTGTATTTTCTCCAAAAGTCTTTCCAGAAGTTGATGTCTCAGCTGTTAAGAAAACATAGTATAATTAATGAAGTGTCCAGATCAATGTCTCTCTTGTGATACACATACAACCAGTCAACAGATGTCAGTCAATCATGCAAATTAAATCTTTTAAATATTTTTTCTTTCCTTGTTTGTCTATTTTTAAAAACTTTTTATTTATTTATTTATTAAAAAGTTGTATATGTAAATATTAAATGTATGCAGCAATGTGGAACTATTTATTCTCTTTCCCCCATCTGCTGTTATGCTTCTTTACACAAGAGTAGACCTACCTGAACCCGCTTCTGTATGCTTACTTCATATCAGGGCTGCAGGATTATCATGTGGGCCTAATTGTTGATGTTATAATTGCAAGTATAATTTCAATTTAGTAGAACTATCATTAATGACTACATGGTTGCTGGAGACTTTAACAATGGGAAACTGATATTTTAGACACTCTTATGGTTTTTGTCACCAAATTTCCATAGCAACCAGGGTAAACAACACTTGTGACAATGCATACAATCAAACACTGTTCACTTTGGTGACTTATGTGAAACTCATAAACATACCTCCCACTAAAACACTACCCCCCCGGTCCCGGCATAAAATCAAATAATATCAAAATGAAATATGAGAGATAGTCTAACTGTGTAAGACTTAAATGCCAGGTCTTCTCCACTGTGATCAATTATTATTATTATTATTATCAGGCTGTCCTAATAAGTCTCTAAAGACTCTCCAGCTGGTCCAGAATGCAGCTGCTCGTGTTCTGACAAAAACTAGAAAGAGAGATCATATTACTCCCATCTTGGCTTCACTGCATTGGCTTCCTGTAAAATTCAGAATAGAATTCAAAATCCTCCTCCTCACCTTCAAAGCTCTTAATGGTCAGGCCCCATCATATCTTAAAGAACTGATAGTACCTTATGTACCTAGTACAACACTGCGCTCCCAGCATGCAGGTCGACTTGTGGTTCCTAGTATCTCTAAAAGTAGAACAGATTTGGTCCGGGGGGCAGACACCCTCACTACATTTAAAAGTAGGCTTAAAACTTTCCTTTTTGATAAAGCTTATAGTTAGGGCTCTTTGAGCTCTTAACCTATGCTGCCATAGGCTTAGATTGCCGGGGGACCCCCCATGATGCACTGAGCTCCTCTCTCCTTCTCCCTCTCTCTCTCTCTCTATCCATCCATCTATATCCATTAACATTCATGTTCTATTAATTGCATTCAATAACCTAAACTTCTTCCCCGGAGTTGTCTGTGCTTTCTCGTCTCACAGGTAATCTGGGCCTGTAGACATCCGGATGACGGATTCCAGTTCCGGACCTTCTAGCTCCATTGTTGATTTTCAATGTGCTTCTCTCTTCTATCCTTCCTTTCTCTCCTCTCAACCCCAACCGGTCGAGGCAGATGTCCGCCCACTTCTGAGTCTGGTTCTGCCTGAGGTTTCTTCCTGTTAAAAGGGAGTTTTTTCTCGCCACTGTTGCTCATGTGGGAATGTTTGGTCTCTTAAAAGTTAAAACCTGAAGAGTTCGGTTTAGAACCTGCTCTATGTGTAAAGTGCCTTGAGATAACTTTGTTGTGATTTGGCGCTATACAAATAAAGATTGATTGATTGATTGATTGATTGATTGATCAGACCACTATAACGGAAGGTTATGAGAATGTTATGTATTGGGTCAGCAATTTTTCGTAGCGTAACTTTAAACGTTGTCACTACTGTTATAGGCTAGCATTGTATATCTGTCTCTGTTCCTCAACTTACCTCTTCTTTCTCTGACATCTTGACCCGCAATGATGACCCGCCCTACTCTGCGTCGGATTGGCTCTGACCTGGAGACAGTAGTGACCAATCAGAAAGGAGGGGGGGTTGCGGGGCCGTCTATTCAATGCCCGCCCCCTTTGTGCCAAAACTCAGCAAAGGCGAGTGAGTAGAAGGCACAGAGAGTGACAGCGAGCGCGCAGAGAGTGGCCGCGAGCGCGCAGAGAGTGGCCGCGAGTGCGCAGAGAATGACCGCGAGCGTGTAAACAGAGACGGCAAGCGCGCAGAGAGTGGTCTTTACGCGCGCTGACTATGGTTTTTATGCGCGCGGTATTTGGCACTGAAATGACGCCATACGAACCCTCCTTGCTTATGGATTCTTTAACAAAAAGTGTACACACGGCTTAAGTACAAGCACAACACGAAATGGCAACACGTTAAAACTTATAGTAATGGCACTAACCCTAACCCTTGATATGCTGACTTTATGCTTTGTTGTCAGAAGCGAATACTTTAACCTCGTAAGCTCTAGCCTCTTTTTTAGCTTTCTGCTCGAAAATGAGTTTGTGTGTGTAAAAATGACTTATATGTGCTTGTGGCGGAGTTTCTCCTGTTTAATTGGATGTGCAGTATGACTGTATTTCTACATAATTAGGGCAGCGTTTTATGTCTTTTGCTGCGGAGAGTCTTCAGGGTCTCCCAACTGGGGGATCTTGGAGTAACAGAGCACGGAGTTACCATTAATAGCTTATTGTGTCTGCACACATGAGGCAACGATTTTACTTTTAAATGAGGTTAAGAGTCAAAATACCCGTGTTTGTTATAGAGGGCTATCCACCAATGGGATAAGTAGCGTTACACTACAGACTTAAGTCACAAAAAACACTTACCATCCTCCACCATCACTTCCAACAGAGCCGTGGCTGAGTCGAGGGCATTGCTGTAGGACGTTGCACTTCCAGTGACAACTTTCTCTGACCAATCAGCGGCCAGCAGTCTGTTGACGTCACATTTTAGTATCGGCTCGGCTCGCTTGGAACCTCAGCAGAGCAGGTACTAAAAAAGTACCAGGTACCAGGTACTATCCCTAGTGGAAACGCAAAAAAAAGCGAGCCGAGGCGAGTCGAGTCGTGCTGGAACTGTGTAGTGGAAAAGCACCATAACTGTCTAGCAAACAGCTGTATATCCAATAGACAACAGGGCTACAGCTTATTGTTTTAATTAATTGATCTGTTTAGTATAATTGATCTGTTTTTTTTAATTAATTGATTAGTTGTTTGATCTATAAAATATCTAAAATGGGAAAAAATGTTAATTAAACAAATTTATTAATTGATAGCCCCTTGAGATGAACCATCTTGTTTTCAAGGAGTATCAACATATAGTGGAGCACATTAATGAAAAATCGTTCACTTTGTGGTACAAGCGCCAAATTTGGTACACAAGTGCTTTTGGACCTACTATCTCATAAAAGTACGTTGCCCACTTGAACTACAAAGTGGCCACCATTTTTCAAGATGGCCGCCATTCGAAGTGGTTTGAAACAGCGTTTGAACTATATTTTGATTGAATAGTCCTATTCTGATGGTTTATACATTGAAATATGTGTTTTTGCACATGAGAAATACAACTCTGCATTTAGAAAATCAAAATTATTGAATATTATGATGATACAATGCGAATTAAATGAAAAAAACACTCACAAACAAAGACATTAGTTTCACTTAAAGCTTTTGGACCTGTAAGCTACTTGTAGGGGAGGCCACGTAGAGGCTGTCTTAGTCTCCCCCATTTTTTTTTTTTTTTTTTTTGTATAGGCTATTTTTAATTTTTTTTTTTTAATTTTTAGATAACGGTATAAAAACACAGAAAAGGTGTCAAGGCATAGGCTGCATGTTTTACGATCCAGAACTTGAATCAACATAACTTAAAAAATAATAATACAAATATCCAACTCAAACATTCAACTTAAACTTGGTTGTTCTATTTTCTTAGCCCTCACATGCACAGGCACACAACTGTGTGCACTTCAGGCCGAAGCGATAGCATTTGCATCGTCCTTGGCATTCAGTCTTGCAGCCACATTTTGTCAACTGCTCACAAGTCTGAGCAATGGGTGGAAGGGTTGTCCAGAGAACTTGCCAGATCTGACCATCTTTTTGCCAGCCCCAGTTGGCAGGACTTTCAGTTTGCATTTTGCACACTGTTGCTTGGCCCCATATGCAGGCAGCTTGGAAAGCAGACCGTTTCACATGCTGAACGAGGGATGCGCTTGTTGGTGGAATGGCATCATAAGACCTTTGCTTCCGAGCAAACAAGTCCAGTCTTGCCTCATCAACCTTGCATGTAGTACTTTGCTTGTCATACATGGTGATGACAAACTTCTCAAGGATGTTGAGGTCTGCATCTTCTATGATAGGTGGGTATTGGCTGAGCTTTTTGAAGACAGGACCAACTTCAGGGCAAACCTCCCATGCTTGCCATGCACTTTTCTTGCTTTTACCACGGAAAGCTGACACAACATCGCAGCCAGTGAAGGCATGGAAGAACAGCATGCCACTGGATTTCTCTGGGCCAAGATTCACCACCATATCATGAATTGGCAACCACCTAATGGACTGACCCTGGCCAAATTCTATCCAGATCTTTTCCAAGCCTGCATCCTGAAGAGTCGCAAAAACATTGACTGCAACCACAAGAATATCTGTGTCGCATGCCTTAATCAACACAGACTTTATCTGTTGCTTGGCTGCATGAAGAGCATGTGTGAAGATTCTGGAGTCAGCTTCTTCGTGGTTGCAAGGACTTAAACCTTCAAGGCTGATGGGTTTGTTTGAAAGAGCCTGCTCTCCTTTGGTCACAACTACGACATTGTCAGGACACAAGGTCACTATCTTCTCTGCTAGGAACCCAAAGAGTTCAGTCTTGTTTTCATTGTCTCGCAAGAAGCTTTTCCAGTTGGGCGGTAGTTTGGTTTTGTCGGTCACTCTACGTCGACCTCCCTTACCTCTGTTTGACCTTGTTTCAGCCTTCAGGCTTGAAGTCCAGTAGACATCAAAAATTATGTCTGTTCGCTCATACTTTGATGAGTATGCCTGGATCTTTGGAACTACATCTTGGACAGCATATTCCTCAAAGGTCTTTGATGTCTTTGGAGACAATGAATACACAAGAGAGGAACCATCAATGATAATAGCACCACATTCTGGTTGTTTGTCAGGAGGAGAAATGGTAGCTTCCAAAAAGCTGAGACTTCTGGCCGTAGTAGAGTTTCGCTGTGTCGCTCAGTGCTGCAGGGAAAGACTGATTCTCATGCTTAAAGAACTCAAGCAGGTCACACTCTCGTGATTGGCAGGATATAAAGAGCTGTGAGAACAGGCGACAGTCATCTTTGAGTACCTGCTTCTTCATGTCACTGCAAGCTGAAGCTGCTTCTTGGCGAAAGAAGTCAACTTTGTTCTTTTTAATCGGCCTATAGAAGGAAGTCTCATCACCCAGACCATTGAAAAAGTCTCTGAAGGCAACTTGGGATGTGCAATGTTTTTTGTGTCCAATGTGAGCAGATCTTTGGACTCTTCCTGAAAAGGATTACCCAGATCCTTCATCACAGCTAAATTAGTACTTTTATTTCAGTAAAGAACGCTTGTGTTGCTGTATGTGTGTGTGTGTGCGTGTGTGTGTGTGTGGTGAGTGACAGTCAAAAGTTTGGACACATTTTCACAAATGATTCACACAAAAAACACATCCCTCAGAATTCTGCAGATTTTCACTTAAGATCATTGCAGAAAACTGAAGAAAAAACGCGAAAATGCTACTTTTTAGTCATTTAATAGCCATTATCTTGAAAATTGGTGGCCATATTGGAATTCAATTGACACCATCAAGTTATTCCAGTCATAATACATTCATTTTGATGCTTGGATCATTAACATTCTTCTGTTAATTCAAGTTCTATACCTCAAAAACCTTTTTTTGGCGTTTGACGAGGCGGCCATCTTGAAAACTGGCGGCCCTCTTGGATTTTCAGCTGGGCAACGTACTTTTATTAGAAGGTATGTCCTGGACATCATTTGTACCAAATTTGGTGCTTGTACCATGAAGTGAACGATTCGGCTCAAAAATGGACTTAAGCAGCCCCACTAATAACAACACAATCACATATATGCTCTCAATTACCAACCAATCCACACATCATTCCTGTAAACCCACAGTACCCACACACAATGAGTAAGAATAAATACCATAGAGCATATAATGGATAGCCAATCATAATGATATTAATATTAATAATAATTACAATCATTACAATCATAATTAAAGCTGCAAGCAGCGATGATCGGGCCCAAGCCCCCCCACGCACCGCCCCGTAGGCGCATGTCGGTGCTTGCTGCAGTCACACGGCAGACACAGCGGGCACGGAGACGTCTTGGCACCCGGGCTCGTAATGAACATTGTGTGATGGGGCTAAGTCACATTGCATGTGTCCACTAGGTGGCGCTAGAGATCACCCACCAATTATATGTCATGTTGCAGTGTGTGATGTGGAGAACACATCCTGTAAATTTCATGTAAATCGGATAATGTTTGTCATGTGAGGCTGACTTCCTGTGTCCAGTAGGTGGCGCTGTGTATTTGACACAGTATTGATGCGTAGATGTGTTCAGGGCGGGACCCTCTACATGCATGTTGAATTTGGTGTAGATCCGACAATGCCTGTAGGAGTTATAAGGACTTCCTGCTTTATGGCGAAGCATCGAAATTGTTTGCACAGCCACGCCCAACAGGAAGAATTCATAAAAAAGATTTTGATGACTGGCGTTATGTCTTAGCTGAGTCAATTTCAGGTGTAAATGCTCAAGATTATGGGAGTAATTAGTGGAAGAATGAAGCAAGTGACTTCCTGTTGCCAGTAGGTGGCGCTATGACAGTCACTAAATATGAGACTGTACATGTGTTCAGACCGGGACGCTGAACAAGCATCTGAAATTTGGAAAAGCTCAGACCATGTGGAGTGAAGTTATGAGGGTATGAAATGTCATGGCGAGACATCGAAATTCGCCACGTCACCATGGCAACCAGGAATGACGGACGGAAAAGCTTTAGATAAGTTTTCATCTCCAATGTCTCAAGATGACTCTGTGTGAATTTGAAGTGGATGGGATGAAATCTCTAGGACTAGTTTGTTCAAATATGATGCGTGGAAATGACCAAAAAATGCACCAAAATTGAGCATTTTTCCCAAGATGGCCGACTTCCTGTTGGACTTAGGGTATGGGTCCAAATGGCGTTTTTGTGCGTCTGGAGATGATACATAAACCTATCGAGTTAATTTCAGGTATAAATACTTAACATTATGGGAGTAATCAGTGAAAGACTGAAGCAAGTGAATTCCTGTGGCCAGTAGGTGGCGCTATGACTGTCACTAAATATGAGACTGTACATGTGTTCAGACCAGGACGCTGAACAAGCATATTAAATTTGGAAAAGCTCAGACCATGTGGAGTCAAGTTATGAGGTTTTGAAATTTCATGGCGAAGGATCGAATGGTGAAGGAAATTGACGGCGCCGCCACGGCCAAACCGGATCCCTAATCAGAAAGTTATTGATAACTTTTCATCTCCAATGTGTCAAGATGTTTCTGAGTGAATTTGAAGTCGGTCGGATTAAATCTCTAGGAGGAGTTACCTCAAATGCGATGCGTATTCGATACAAAATGGCCGACTTCCTGTAGGAGTGAGGGTATGGGTACATGAGACTTTTTTGTGCGTCTTTACACGATACATATGTGTACTGAATTTCGTTTGTCTAGGACAATCTCAGGGGTGGGGCTCGCTTTTTTTAATATTCTAGGGGGCGCTACAGAGCCATTTTGCCACGCCCATTTATGCATACCATAAAATATCAAATTTTTCGCCGGGTCTGACTGGCGTGCAAACTTTGGTGAGTTTCGGGGCACGTTCAGGGGGGCAAAAAGGCGTTTGTTTTGTATAATAATAATAATAATAATAATTAAAGCTGCAAGCAGCGATGATCGGGCCCAAGCCCCCCCACGCACCGCCCCGTACGCGCATGCCGGTGCGTGCTGCAGTCACACGGCAGACACAGCGGGCACGTAGACGTCTTGGCACCCGGGCTCGTAATGAACGTTGTGTGATGGGGCTAAGTCACATTGCATGTGTCCACTAGGTGGCGCTAGAGATCACCCACCAATTATATGTCATGTTGCAGTGTGTGATGTGGAGAACACATCCTGTAAATTTCATGTAAATCGGATAATGTTTGTCCTATGAGGCTGACTTCCTGTGTCCAGTAGGTGGCGCTGTGTATATGAAGCAGTATTGATGCACAGATGTGTTCAGGGTGGGACCCTCTACATGCGTGATCAATTTGGTGTAGGTGGGACAATGTCTGTAGGAGTTATAAGGACTTCCTGCTTTATGGCGAAGCATCGAAATTGTTTGCACAGCCACGCCCAACAGGAAGAAGTCATAAAAAAGCTTTTGATAACTTGCCATCTCCAATGTCTCAAGATGATTCTGTGTGAATTTGAAGTGGATGGGATGAAATCCCTGGGAGTAGTTTGTTCAAATATGAGGCCTGGAACTGACCAAAAAACTCACCAAAATATAGCATTTTTCCCAAGATGGCCGACTTCCTGTTGGACTTAGGGTATAGGTCCAAATGGCGTTTTTGTGCGTCTGGAGATGATACATAAACCTACCGAATTTCATTCTTCTATGTCAATCGGGAAGGCTGAGGTTCAATTTTGAAATATTCAAGGGGGCGCTATTGAGCCGTTTAGTCACGCCCATCCCATTGAAGTATATAGGATGTTAAATGAACCCACTCCAGACGTGTGTGTTGAGTTTCGTTACCGTGGACACATCCTTTGCCCCTAAAAACTGTAATCGTATTATCATGGCGTTGAATGTGTTGTCATAGCAACGGTATCTGATGATGGGTCATGAGTTGCAGAATGTAGCATCACCAAGGTCTTATGTCTCAGCTGAGTTAATTTCAGGTATAAATACTTAAGATTATGGGAGTAATCAGTGAAAGACTGAAGCAAGTGACTTCCTGTTGACAGTAGGTGGCGCTATGACTGTCACTAAATATGAGACTGTACATGTGTTCAGACCGGGACACTGAACAAGCATATTAAATTTGGAAAAGCTCAGAGCATGTGGAGTCAAGTTATGAGGGTTTGAAATTTCATGGCGAAGGATCGAATGGTGAAGGAAATTGTGGGCGCCGCCACGGCCAAACCGGATCCCTAATCAGAAAGTTTTTGATAACTTTTCATCTCCAATGTCTCAAGATGTTTCTGAGTGAATTTGAAGTCGGTCGGATTAAATCTCTAGGAGGAGTTAGCTCAAATGAGATGCGTGGAAATCGCCAAAAACGCATATTCGATACAAAATGGCCGACTTCCTGTAGGAGTGAGGGTATGGGTACAAGAGACTTTTTTGTGCGTCTTTACACGATACATATGTGTACTGAATTTCGTTTGTGTAGGACAATCTCAGGGGTGGGGCTCGCTTTTTTAAATTTTCTAGGGGGCGCTACAGAGCCATTTTGCCACGCCCATTTATGCAAACCATAAAATATCAAATTTTTCGCCGGGCCGAACATGATTGCACATTTTGGTGACTTTTCGCGCACGTTTAGGGGGCCAAAAACGCGTTTGTTTTGTATAATAATAATAATAATAATCTTGACGATTACAATAGGGCCTTCGCACTGTAGTGCTTGGGCCCTAATAATAATCTTGACGATTACAATAGGGCCTTCGCACTGTAGTGCTTGGGCCCTAATAATAACAACAATAATAATAATAATACTAAGTAATGTTATCAATGTTAATATATACAACATGATACAATATCAAATGTCACCATATAACAAATACACCACCACTATATCATACCATTATTATCCACAGTACAGTAATAATGTACTATGAATAATAATAACAATAATAATAATAGTAATAATGATCATCATTATACATACATTATGCATAAATACATACAATAGCAATGTTAATAATAGGGGTGAAGAGGACCATTAAACCATTAAAAGCAATTTTTTTTTTGAGAAAATAAAATATTAAATTTTTTTTTTTTTTTTTTTTTTTTTAACACATTTTATTGCTTTTAAACTCAAACAGTACAAAACACAGAAACAACACCCCCCGCCCCAACCCACCAGACAGCACGTTATACAGTTAGGCAAGAATAGATACAAAATAGTAAAATTAGCCAAGACAGTGGTAATGACATCATAGTGATAATGAAAAGTAATACAAAATAATAATAATAAAAGTTAAAAATAATAATAATAAAAGGATAAGATTAAGAATTCAAATTTTTTTAAAAAAAAGGTATAAAATAGTGAATTCTTAAAATTGCAAAATGAGTTGATTATTCGTATATTGTTGGGTAGAATGTTCCAGTCTGATGGAGCTTTAAATTTAAAAGCACGACTAGTGAATTCTTTATTTGTTTTAGGAACAAAGAAAAATGGTTGCTGGGTGTGTCTGAGAGGATATGGGGCTGTGAATGGGATTAAATATTGTTTTAAATAAGGGGGACAGTTGAAATGAATACATCTAAAGATACATTGAATCTTGTCCTGAAAATGGAGGAGTTTGACCAGGATCGGCCTTGGTCCAGCTCTGGAGCTCTGTTTGAGGAAGGATTGGGAATGGTGACAGTGCTCAATGACAGGAGGAGTTGTAAAGTTCACTTCACCAAGGAGCAGCGGGATCAGATGATTCATAAAACCGAGGATATCCCTTCCGTCTGCCTTTCAGGAACACCAATGAAGCGCAATTGGAGGCCCGGCTCCGGTTCTCAGCGTCTTCAGCTCGATCTTTCAGATAACAATTATCCTTTTCAAGTGTTTTAACACGTTGGATCAGATCCTGCAGAGTCAACTCTCTGCTCAAGCTCAGCAACGTGCTTACCAAGTGTTGAGAGTGAACCTTCAATTTTATTAAGGCTGATATTAATAGTTTCATGTTTGACATCCATGTGTGAGATCATCTTGAGCTTCATTTGCTGCATCCCCTCCCAGATAGTGTGAAAGGAGATTCTCCTCCAAGCTTCTTGATTCATTGTGAGGCCAGCCGCCACACACAAAGAAAACTTCTGGATTTTGAGGGGGAAAAAATACTCCACAATAGATCTTCAGATATACCACAAGTAGCTCTAAATGTCACCAAATGAAAAAAGTGGTAAGTGTGTCTGACAAGGACCTTAGCAGTCAAATGTTTGCCAGCAGACTTCAGCTTCTAACACTCACTCACACCATGTCAGCCATCTCTATCTTAATCACTGTTTCTCAAAGCCCAAGATGATGTCCTCAAATGTCTCTTTTGTCCCAACTAATAGTCCACAACTTAAATATATTCAGTTTACTATTATAGAAGCTGGAACCTGAGAATCCGGAACCCTATATAGTACAGACACATGTTTACTACTCATAAAAGTCTCCTCTATAACATATAAAAAGTCCTAGAAGATCCAAGTTGCGTAAAGTGTTTTTCTAAGGTGTTTCTCCACTATACCCTGGTACCACTTTCATGCTTCCTAAAATAATATTTGAAAGCAGTGTCACTATATTAGTACACACACACACACACACACACACACACACATATATATATGTGTATATATATATATATATATATATATATATATATATATATATATATATATATATATATATATACATACAAGGCAACATAAATGGGCACCAACCCATATAAATGCTGGCATTCATTGACATAAGTTTAAACAAAATTATTTAAATATCACTTAGCAATTTTATATTACATATTACATTTTTGTGATTGCCTATTTAGGTGTGGCTGTGGCTCAGTAGGTAGAGTGGTTGTCCACCAATTGGAAGATCAGTGATTCCATTTGTGGCTACTCCAGTCCATGTGTCAATGTGTCCTTGGGCAAGACACTTAGCCCCAAATTGCTGCGCCAAAGGTGTGTGAATAAGTTAATGTGGCATCTAGTATGAAAGTGCTTTGAATGGTCAAAAGACTAGAATAAGAATAGACTAGAATAAAACTGGCCATCCGCATTACCATCAACATAATCATCATCATTGTAAGTTGTCTAGCTCATTTTCGTCATCTTCATCATCATCACATGCAGCCTGAGGTGAATATGCACGTCCTGGTTCTTTGCAGAACTCAGTGTGCATACGTGTGCACCTCAGGCTGCTGCAGTCTGTGGAAGTAAGGTGTGGACAAATACAAGCCAATGTCACTCTCTTTCCATCCCCATTCCTGTGGTAGTATGCACAAAAACTATAACACTTAATTGCTTATGACGTAGGTGGCAGATAGGTAGATCCTGTTGCTAACCTTCCCATTGTACAGGCCCAGCAAAGCATCTTTACCCTCTGCAGACACAACATGTGCTATCAAAGCTGACTGCGTGTCAAACACTAGCTTGCTCATGGAAGTCACTGCTTGTTGTGAAGTTCTTGAGTGAAGCTCCTTTCCCATCAACATAAAGATGTGAGGTCGTGTCACACCTGGCAGTTGCATGGATGATGAGGATATGAGTGCACACACTGGGACCCAGCTGCTTCTCCACCACCTTGATTTTCCTTTTGCTATTCTTCAGTTCAGGTTTGAGTTGTAATAGATGAGCAGATCTGTACAATCACCAATGAGTACATTGTTTGCTGTGGCAGCCTGCAATGCTTTTTGCACTATGAGTAGAACAGCATCACCTGGGGCAAGGTTTTCAGTTACTGCAAGAAAATGAACCCACTGGGTCATTTTGACCAACTTATACATCTAAGGGTTAATAATTATACTGTACTGCACTCAATTCCATGACTAATGTAAAACATAGTTTCTGGTTGATTATGGACTGTACTGAATATCTTTGTACAGACATCTGATTAGGAGATATACATAAATCAGTTTACTATCATGGGCAGAAATAGGAAATTGTAGCATCACCAAATTCTGTATTTTTTATCCTTGCAGATGTTAAAATAGACAGATAGATATCTGATATAAAGATGAGGTATATTAAAAGTATGATTAATGAGCTGCAGGACATCCCTTCCTCTGCATGCATTCATCATTCAGTAATGAAATGACTGATATTAAAATATGTTTCCTTGACTTCCGGTGGAGAGAGGAATGGAGTAGACACATGCGTCACGCTCTCCTGCACTGACCTGAAAAACCGTAACTTTTTACTATCCAAATTTGGCCTGACGTCTTAGTAGCAGTGAGTAACACCTTCTATGTGCTTAATGGCCTCCGGAACCAGGTTGGCGAATGAAAAAGACACCAAACGTGATGACTCATCCACTGCGGCGAGCCAGATTAGCATGCCTACTCTGACTAGCTTGCTGGAAGAGCACCGCCAATCCATATCGACAGCGTTGTCTGCTGAACTCAGGTCAGCGTTTGCCTTTCTTGAAGCTAAACTAGACACTGTATAAGCCACAGTGATTGACTTTGGGGAACGAATTGCGAGTTTGGAGACCAATGCCAATTTAAGTGAAGAACGTATCCAGGCTCTCGAAATATCATGCTCCACTCTGTCAGAGGCTTGTGCTAAGCTCAAAACCAAGAACATCGTTTCGGAAGGACGAAGCCGACGTAACAACGTCAGGATTATCGGCCTTCCAGAGTCGATAGAAGGTCCATGACACACAACCTTTTTTTCCGAGGTGCTGATGGAGATATTCGGGCACCAAGTGCTACAAACCCCACCATAGCTAGACCGGGCCCACCGTAGCCTAGCTGCTAAACCACGGCAGGGAGACAGGCCCATGCCTGTGATTGTATGCTTTCACTGGCACCAAACCAAAGAGCTGGTAGTCCAGGAGGCCCACAAATGTAGGAATGACCTGAAGTACTGTGACCCGGTCCGCATCTACGAGGATTACTGCCTCGATGTTTTGGAGCAATGGTCGGCCTACCGTGAAGTCATGGCTAAACTCTACAACCTGGGCCTCCGACCAGCTCTGCTTTACCCAGCAAAGCTTCAAATCACCAGGAAAGATGGCAATAAGAAGCGTTTCTCCTCAATCGAAGAAGCTACTGCCTTTGTGAGGTCCATGCCTGCCCCATGAGGTCGTATTATTGCCCCAACTCTGCAGTCGGTGTGAGGGCTAATCTACTAGCGGCCAACGCTAACACCACTGCTGGTACAGGCTTCGGGACGACTCACCCAACCGGTAAGAGGGTCTCGACGCGTTATTGTTTAACAAACAATGACTGTGAACTCGTGTCGTATAATGCTATTTGGACACTGGGACTTTTACAAAACTCCGTCTGGGTCTGTTGAACCGATAATGTGTGTGTAGTCTACCCCTGTTTGTTATGGTTTACTATACCATATGGCCCGTTTTGGCCTTTGACTATACTTTTAATTTTTATTAGGGGTAATTTCAGTTATACACTTTACATAAAGACGCCTGCTACACTGCAGTGGGAGTGTTTTTTTTCTTTCTTTACTCTTTCTCACTGTATGACGATGACGATGCAGCCTCTCTATTTATGTCTTTAGTTTCGATTTCTGGGACATAGCGCCCCCTACTGTCCTAAAGAGGTGGAGTAATGGGAAAATTTGCACTGTTCTCTCTTTTTCTTAAACACTCTGGGGGATTTTTCCAAAGTGACTGTTGTGCTGCAACATTGGAGTAGTTTTGTGTTAAACCTAACAAATTGAAAGGCACCTAAACTTTTCTCTGTTACTCTCTGATTGTCTGTGCTATAAGGGTTATATTTCATCCTGCGGGAGGGATGAAGCTATGGGGATCAGTGAGTATATAAAAATTGGAAGCTATATAGGGGTATTGTATGTGTTAATGGGGTTGTTGTTGTTGTTGTTGTTGTTTTCTTTTTTTTTTCTTTTTTTACTTCTTTTTTTCTTTTTTTTTCTTCTTTCTTTTTGTTTTGGGTTTTTTTTTTTTTTTCCTTTGCCTCCCCTCCCCACAAGGCATTGGCACTGTACATTTACACTCAACAAGGGTGAGTAATGTATAACACATGTACACCTCAAAACCAGGGCTGCAGGTTCGTGTCATGGAATGTTAGGGGAATCAATGGAGCAATTAAAAGGGACAAGGTGATTTCACATTTGAGACAACTCGGGGGGGGGGATATCTACTTCCTTCAGGAAACTCACCTTAAGACATCTGTGATTTCACGCATTAAAAAGACCTTGGATGAGTCATTTATTTCATTCTAAGTTTTCCGCGAGGGCGAGAGGGGTGGCCATTATTATCAATAAAAATGTAAGAATCTATTGAAGACCCTAACGGTCGTTTTGTGGCAGTGACAGGAAAGCTGTTTGATATCCCAGTTATTTTAGTGAGTACCTACGTCCCTGTATGGGATGATAACAAATTTATAACCCATCTTTTCTCTTCCCTTCCTGATATAGACAGTCATTACCCCATTATAGGTGGCGATTTCAACCTTATTCAGGATCCTGTTCTCGATAGATCCTCCTCCAGACCCCTCACTTTGTCTAACTCTGTTACCACATTGAAATCTTTTACAGACCAGCTCGGCCTAAGTGATCCTTGGAGATCCCTTAATCCATCCATCAAAGCCTTTTTCTCCCACGTTCATCGCACATACTCAAGAATTGACTTTTTAAAAATTGATAATAGGCTGCTGCACTGGGTTAACACTAGCGAGTATCACAGTATAGTGATCTCAGATCATGCTCCTACATTGGTTGTCATAAACTTCCCAAACTGTAGCTCTCCACCTACGCAATGGAAACTCTCCCACTTTTTACTGAATAATTTAAGTTTTAAAAAATTCTTTCAGGAAGAAATAGCCAACTTTTTTCAGACAAACGATGCCCCGGACATCACGAGAGGCATTCTGTGGGAGATGGGTAAAGCTTATCTGAGGGGACAGGCTATCTCGTTTGCCTCTCGACAGAAAAAGGCGGACACGGGGAGGATGGTCTGGCTCTCGGATCAACTACTGAAAATCGACACAGAATATGCTGCCGCCCCCACACCCATTCTCTATGATCAACGTCTTAAACTTCAGGCCGAGTTTGACCTTTTGTCAACATCCAAGGTGGAAACAAAATTGTTAAAAACGAGGCAACGGTATTTTGGAATGGGAGATAAGGCGGGCAAACTAGCCTCACGTCTGCCCTGATTTCTGCGGATCAGACTGGGTTCACGGCTGGAAGAAACTCATCATTTAACACCAGACGACTCCTCAACATCATTGGCTCCCCCAACCCTGTCATACCTGAGGTGGTAATTTCTTTAGATGCCGAGAAGGCGTTTGACAGGGTTGAGTGGGAGTATCTGTACTACGTCCTGTCAAAATTTGGTTTCAGCTCTGACTTTATTGCATGGATTAGACTGCTTTATAACTCCCCTACTGCCCATATCCTCACAAATGATGTGAGGTCACCCTCAGGGCTAACAGACCAGACAGGGATGCCCCCTCTCCCCCCTCCTATTTGCTCTAGCTATCGAGCCCTTGGCCATTTGGCTTCGAGGGGAGGTAAGAGTGGGTGTGACAAGATCTCGTCAAACGAGATCTCATGAGACGAAAATGCGACGATATTTCTCGTCAAAGTGAATTTTGTCTCGCAAAGCTATAATTAAGGGGG
Source organism: Scomber colias (assembly GCA_021039105.1). NCBI lineage: Eukaryota > Metazoa > Chordata > Actinopteri > Scombriformes > Scombridae > Scomber > Scomber colias. The sequence goes on from JAJDFG010000083.1 coordinate 1,824,952, forward strand.
GGGAGACGATCGGTTTTCTATCGCTCATTTGCACATCATGTCTTCTTTTTATAATGTCACGTGCGGATCATTGACCTTGTTGCAGCTTCTACCTGCTGAGAAGATCTCAGTCATCAGTATCAGATGAGGAGAGCAGCAGTAAGTTAACCTCAGGTCTCTACACTGAGAGCCTGAGATAGGAGGAGCAGGGAATCTAGCACAGCTGTGGAAGCCTAATGATGCCAAAAGTAAAATGAGTCACACTATTATAACACAATTTATATGTTGTGCTACTTGTGTATTTATGTGATACAGGATTTGTGCAGTTTACTTTTATTTCTGTGTTGTTTTATTAGCAATATGTTATAATTTGTGATAATTGGATTTATTTAATTTATATTTATATGTTAGAATTGTTTCTACTCTTTATAATTTACTTTTTAGTATTTGTGATTGTATCTAACTTTTGTATTTATGGTTGTTATTTCCATAAATACCAAAATTATCCATCTATAAAATATCTATATGGAGACACTTTTTACAGTGATGCATACTGCATATGATAATTATATATTTAGAAAGTAGAACTAAAGTGATTCATTACAAGATGATTAGTTAAAACATTTCAATTCAATTTCCATTTTGTCAATTCCAAATAAAAGAAAAGTCATATATTTCCTCATTGAAATTTTCTTAAAAATATAGTTAAAATCTCGTCTCGTCTCAATCTCGTGAACCCAATATCTTGTCTCGTCTCGTCTCGTGAGCTGACTGTATCGTCACACCCCTATTTGTTATTATATGTGTCGAACCCTGCCTCGTCCATCCTAGTTATTACGGACATTCTAATCCAATTCGGTAGATACTCTGGTTATAAATTAAATTTTAACAAAAGCGAACTTATCCCTATCAACCACCTGTCCAGGAAGATGCCGCCGTCTTCTTTTCCATTTAGAATAGCCTCGGAGGGGTTTAGATATCTAGGCGTATTCATCATTGCTTCTTTTAAGGACCTTTTTATCAGAAATTTTTCCCCTCTCGTAAGGTTGATATGGCTCACTGGTCCTCTCTCCCTCTCTCCTTAAGTGGCAGGGTTAACTTGGTAAAGATGGTGATTCTCCCTAAATTCCTCTATTTGTTCCAACATATTCCAATTTTTATGAGAAGATCATTTTTTCAACAGCTAGACCAGACAATATCATCATTTCTGTAGTTGAATAAGCCCCCCGCATTAAAAACGCTGTTTTACAACTCCCCAAAAGGCTGGGCAGTCTCGCACTACGCAACCTTATCTATTATTATTGGGCATGCAACATTAACAAAGTTTGCCATTGGCTTGACAGCGGAGCTGACGCAGGCCCCTCATGGGCTCAGACATAGCTTATTACAATGTAAGGTTCTTTTTAGAGTGCACTACACAAACGCTCGATTGGCGAAAATGTACCCAGGGACCAGTGACAGTTGCGATAGGTGTAAGCTGTCACCTGCTAAGCACACTCACATGTTTTGGTCCTGTCCGAATCTCGCTTGCTTCTGGCGCCAAATTTTTGATACTCTTGCCACGGTGCTTGATATAGTGAAAAAATCCAGTCCATAAGGTTAAATATCAACACAAATCAATAATTGTTGATAACAATAAAATGACGCAATCCATAAGACCTCCCAGGAATAACTGTCAGAATTTGACCAAAAAACCATAGAGGAAACAGTGCAGCATCTAAAACCATCAACATGCTGTCTTGACACAATGCCATCAGATTTCTTTAAAACTATTGTGAACTCTGTCCAAACAGATTTGCGACAAGTAATAAATAGCTCACTTAAATCAGGCACGTTTCCTAAACTCCTAAAAGTAGCTGCCATTAAGCCACTCTTAAAAAAGAGAACGCTGGATGCTTCCATGTTAACCAACTACAGACCTATCTCAAATCTTCCTTTTATAGCCAAGATCGTCGAGAAAGTGGTTTTTAATCAACTCAGGAATTTCTTGACCTCCAGTGGCCTTTTTGACAAAAGGGGGGGGGGGGTTAATTGTATGTTTTAATGTTTCTGTTTTATGTAAAGCACATTGAGTTGCCATTGTGTATAAAATGCGCTATATAAATAAAACTGCCTTGCCTTGCCTTGCCTACTTAGCAGGCCTGAGCTTTTTACATTAACCACAAACAAATCCAACAAACCCTGCAGTTGATAGTTTGAAGTGAGAAATTAAGAAAGAAGTTATCATTTGCTGAAAAAATCTTATTGCATGTGTCCTGGTTTTTAGAAAGCAGTGACGCTAATCAGGTTACATCTTTGTTTCTAGACAGGATTTCCAATAGAAACCGACGTATACTGTAACAGCAAACATCAGTTAATACAACCAGAGAATGAGTCATCAACAGTTGTACACTTCAATTACAATGCTAATCAGCAAACACAAAGCTTGCATGCTGGTGTATGAGATGCTACATCGTTTCATGTGCAAATGAAGCAATTTAGTAGTAATTGGGATAAATTAATCCTTTCACTTCCTCCTCTCCCTCATAATCACATACTGTATCTTCCTGTCTTCTGTTGTCGACTTCCCTTTCTTCCTGCATGTCTATCAATTGATAATTGTAACTTTGCGTCTTCCTTGGCCTTGTATCTCCTAGATAAAGAGTTGAACTTTACTTGTCTTGTAAGAGCAGTTATGACAGAAAACCTTCTCCAAAAATACAACTCTCAACCTTGCACGTGTGACTGGCATCCCCTTCACACTGAATCCCCCTCATTTATTTCTTACTCTTGTCATCCATTTATTCCATCTCATTAAAGCCTCTGATTGGGTTCTGAAACTGCACAGTGTACATAATGTTCCTTTAAAGTCAGTCACCCATTCACACCTTGAAATGGGTGCAAGGGCATTCAGTGTAGAGTAAGCACAGGGTTGTACAGACACATACACACATACAGGAGTTTTCATTACCAGAGGGGTGGATGATCACCCGTCAGACAGTGGTGTGCACAAGGAGGGGGGGGGGGGAGGGGCGGGGGCGGAGGGGCGGTTGCCCCCCTGCATGACCCAATTGTTGAAAAACGCGCGCTAAAGTGCTCTCTTGAGAGCCAAAATGTGTGCTAAGGTGCCTTCCTGGTTGGCAAAACACGCTAAACTGCCCTCCTCAGTGGCGAGAACGTGCTGTATGTGCCCTTTTTTTTCTTTTCGCCCCTGCCCTTAAAAAAGTCTTTGCACGCCACTGCCGTCAGAGGTCAGTATTGGGGACCTTCTGCTTGGCTAAGCTTGAGCATTAGTACCACAAGTACTACAACATAGTGGGGTTACATGTTGGCAAATTGGGATCACAGCTGACTGAGCAGATGGAACTGCACCTCTGTCTGACTCAGTAAATGTATAAACTATTTTTCTCTGAAAGTGGTTGATATGTATTAAGTCATGAGAAGGAATTCTAAAGAATGGTGAGTGAGTCAGAATCATGAAGAGAAGGTAAAAAAATGCCCTTCTCTGTTCTTCTATGAATTTGAATAAAGTTACTTCTTACCCTTGTTTTCTTCTTCCTTTTTAAAAATGAATACATGAGGCATGAGTGTAACTGTACCAGGTTTGTGGGTGTCAGTTAAAGAAGTTCAAGGGCTTGAATCTTCTTTTCATATACAAATAATTTGATATATAAGTGTCATTCAACTTCATGTAAGAAAACATAACTTAATATAACCTTGCCTTGATGTTTTTTTATTGTTGTATATTGTCTGGTGATCATCTGTTGTAGCAGGAAAGGTTGGACAGAATTTAGAAAGCTAAGCTAAATTAAAATGGAATTTGCGACCAAAACGTTTCAGTACAGTTTGTAACTATGGTGTTTTCATATTGTCATATTGCTTGGGTCAACTGATGACACCTATTCTCTCACTTGGCAAGTCAGTAGCTTCTTTTGTAAACTGTCTCTTTGAACAGCTGATTTGCAACAGCTAGTGAGGGCCAGAGTGTGCCACTATTATAAAAGTAACATGACTTGATCAGGAGCAGTTTGTAGGTATTAATGGTCACACAGGCAGCCTGCGTGAAATTATTATATAAATGAGGCAAACATGGTGTTTATTTTTTGAACATTATGTAATATATTTAATTATTACAGATTTCTAATAAAATACTTCAGAACTGAATTTGGCAATACATCCTTGTTCATAGTTCACCTAAGATTAAAAAACACACATCAAAACCAATCAGATAAACTCAAAAGTGCTTTCTTCTTGAATTGATGCTTTAATGGAAACTGTCATGACAGCTTTGTGACTTAAAGAAGATGCTTCGTCAATTAGGCCAGCTAACTTACTGGATGATGCTATAATGCTACTGACGATTTTGATCTGCATCTCACTGGCAACATGTTGTATTATTTGTGTTGCACTGTAACGTGTAAGTATTGAGCCCAGTTTTTACATCATTCAGTTCCTGCAGCTCAACAGGCTCTCATGGTCAGAAAAGGGTTGGTTCTTTTATGCCAGATGGCATGCTATGTGAAACACAGTTTCAGTTTCCTTCATGAAGGACTCAGTCATAGCCTCCATTGCATTATCAATGGCAGCTTCGTTCTGTTGCTCTGCCACCTTCACAGTGTGGGCCTTGGGCAAGGCATGTTTCCTCACCTTATTTCTCAAGGCTGACAGACTTCTTGTTGTACTTCCCTGGCCATACACTTGAATTTCAAAGTTCATCCATTCTCTTGAGAGTGATACACCTTGCTCCTTGTTGATCCCAGTGGAATTCACACTGCTACACACCAGACATCCTGTGAAGCATAAACAAACAATGCAACTACTGTATCCCAGCTGTATGTGTGCATGCTTCATTTAGTCCACATACATGGAAGGACACACACACACACACACACACACACATACACACACACACACACACACACACACACACAATATTTCTATGTGTCCAATGTTTCAGAAGTTACCTAAATTTATCCAATTTTGGGTTTTTGGATCCCAACCAGGGGTTCTCCAACATTGCAATATTACAACATTTCCCTAAAAAATTACTAAAATGTAAAAAATTTGAAAACTCTTTCATTTCTACACCAGAGGCCTACTAAAACAATATCTGAGAGGTCAAAAAAGGTTCACTCATTTTTTTCTATATCTGTGTCTTACAGGGTTAAGGCCCTTTATCAGAACCCACTCGTATGTGTCAAAACAAATGGTTTAATATCCTCTCCTTTTCAGCTTTTTAGATCCACTAGACAGGGATGTCCAAGAAAGGGGCGGGACAACCGAAATGAATGAATGTGGGCGGGTCTTAAGGTAGCTTGTGATTGGTTGGCGAGTCTAAAGGTCGCTTGTGATTGGCTGTAAGTCGAATGTGGTTGCTTACTGAAAACGGTTGGAGTATCTGGGCCTTGCAGATCCCCAAGCTTTCCTGGCTGTCGGCCCGGCGAGGAGCCTCCATGGCCGGCCAGAGGGAATGAAGTTTGCCTGTCGGATCAATGTGCCTCAGCACTCATTTTTCTGATTATCTTCAACTCAAGTGTGCAAAATACAAATTATTAGCTGTGCAGTGTATTATGTTTTTATAAAAACATTATATATATATATATATACATATACATTTCATATTTAAATATTCAGATTTATAGTCAGAATATTGTAAGAGTTTATTATATATTAGGGTTTTTGGTTACATTTATGTACACTATTTTTAATCTTTATACCTATATACAGTATATTACCTTACTTATATTACTGTAGGAACTGTAGAGCAGCACAAGTGCACTATTGAATGTGTAGTAATGACTGTTATTTGTCTGGGAGATTAATTATATGGTGGACAGGCTGGAAAAAAACAAGCAATAATAGATTTGAACAGGTCAAAAATAAGCACAGTTAATTAACAACCAGCAACCAATCACAATCTACACTTAACCCTGCCCACATTTCTAGCTACAATTTGACTTTGAACTAATCAAAATCACATGTACGCCCCTTTCTGCAGGCTGCAGACAGGTATGCTTCCTCTCTAGTCAACTGCTCCGTGACATAGGGAGTGACGCAAGGTGACCCAAGGTCATATACACACGTGGACAAAATTGTTGATTCCCTCTGTTAAAGAAAGAAAAACCCACAATGGTCACTGAAATAACTTGAAACTGACAAAAGTAATAATAAATAAAACTTTACTGAAAATTAACCAATGAAAATCAGACATTGCTTTTGAATTGTGGTTCAACAGAATCATTTAAAAAAAAAACTAATGAAACAGGCCTGGACAAAAATGATATTAAACTAAGGTGTGTCTTCTAATTAGTATCACAGGTGTCTTCAAACTTGTATTTAGTCAGTCTGCCTATTTAAAGGGTGACAAGTAGTCACTGTGCTGTTTGGTGACATAGTGTGTACCACACTGAACATGGACCACAGGAAGCGAAGGAGAGAGTTGCCTCAGGAGATTAGAAAGGACATTATAGACAAGCATGTTAAAGGTAAAGGCTATAAGACCATCTCCAAGCAGCTTGATGTTCCTGTGACTACAGTTGCACATATCATTCAGAAGTTTAAGGTCCACGGGACTGTAGCCAACCTCCCTGGACCTCCAAAGAAATTAAAGGTGAACTCGTAGGTCAAGGTACAAGGAGATGACCAAGGAGGACATCACTGTTGAAAGCAAATCATAAAAGAGCGAGACTGGAATTTGCCACAATGCATATTGACGAGCCACAAAGCTTCCTTTGGACAGATGAGACAAAACTGGAGCTTTTTGGAAAGGCACATCAGCTCTATGTTCACAGATGCAAAAATGAAGCATACCAAGAAAAGAACACTGTCCCTACTGTGAAACATGGAGGAGGCTCAGTTATGTTCTGGGGCCGCTTTGCTGCATCTGGCACAGGGTGTCTTGAATCTGTGCAGGGTACAATGAAATCTCAAGACTATGAAGGCATTCTGGAGAGAAATGTACTGCCTAGTGTCAGATAGCTTGGTCTCAGTCGCAGGTCATGGGTCTTCCAACAGGATAATGACCCAAAACACACAGCTAAAAACACCTAAGAATGGCTAAGAGCAAGACATTGGACTATTCTGTGGCCTTCTATGAGCCCTGATCTAAATCCTATTGAACATCTGTGGAAGGAGCTGAAACATGCCATCTGGAGAAGGCACCCTTTAAACCTGAGACAACTGGAGCAGTTTGCTCATGAGGAGTGGGCCAAAATACCTGTTGACAGGTGTAGAAGTCTCATTTACAGTTACCAAAATCGTTTGATAGCAGTGATTGCCTCAAAAGGTTGTGCAACAAAATATTAAGTTATGGGTACCATCATTTTTGTCCAGGCCTGTTTCATTAGTTTGTTTTTTAAAATGATTCTGTTGAACGACAATTCAAAAGCAATGTCTGATTTTCATTGGTTAATTTTCAGTAAATTTTTATTTATTTACCTTTGTCAGTTTCAAGTTATTTCAATGACCATTGTGGGTTTTTCTTTCTTTAACAGAGGGGTAACAACAATTTTGTCCACGCGTGTAAATGAGTGAAATGAATTTAACAAAGCTTCGATTCATGAAAAACTGCCTCGATCATTTTTTGTAATCGAATTATTCGAATAATTCAGTAATCGTTTTGGTATGGCGATATAGGCGGTCACCTATGACGCCAAATGCTGGAGGGGCGCCGGCAGGCGCTCACACGCACTCACGCCATGCTGCTATTTCTCACTCTTTCTTTTACAATGTCAAAAAGCAGTACATCAGTCTGTCAAAGCAGCGCTGTTTTCAGTATTGAATCCATTCTGCTTGTTTATTGAGAGAAAACCCAAATCAATGAAACTCCGCTCCATGTTTTCACTGATACCGGCTCACACACACACACACACACACACACACACACACACACATTGCGCTGCTGACACTCGGCTGATGCACACACAGCTAACTACACTTGAGTCTCTTATGGACAGGAGTTGACTAATAAAAGCCTGGCTAACTCATTTATAAACTGGCTCATAAAACTGACAAATATTTGATATTTGGCGTGCTGCTGAGGACGTGGGTAAATTTCCAGTTTCACAGACTGATACTTTACAGTCAGTTGTATTTACATTCAGTATTTATATTCAGTATCATTTGTTCTGATTATAAACATGAAAGAATAGATACTGCTCACTAAATAATGATCACTCCTCCACTCTCCTGACATCTAGGTAGGGGTGGGTTAGGGTTAGGGCAAAAATATCATATCACGATTTTTTAAAAATAAAATCACGATTTCGATTTTATCACAATCTTAAATTGAAAAAAGAAAAACAGACAATTTAGGCCAAAGAACCTTTCTTAACAGATTTTATTTTAAACAGTCGCAGTTTTGGCTGCATGTGCAAACAACGTAAAGTTAAAGGTAAACAACAACAACATTCTAATAAAGTGCACTCTCGCAACAGTAGTAACAGAAAGTTAAATATTTACACGGGATTCATATATCAAAACACTAAATAGCTTATTGAAAAGCAAAAATACAAACTAAAGTGACTGTGGTTATCTCTTTTAGTGCAACAATTTTGAACAAAAATTGTTGCAAACTGCAATGTGTATAACCGGGCCCCTCGCTGTTTGGCTCTCAGCATACTTTGGGATGCTTTCTCTTCAGGTGATTGAACAAGTTTGTTGTGTTGCCACCTGACGTGCGAACCGTGCAAACTTCCAGTGCAAAACTGGATTTTTTTTTAGCAACTTTTGGCTTTCAGCCATTGCTCTCCATGCGGCTTCCGCTACACACATAAACAAGGAGGCGGGTAAGAAAGCGCATCACTGCCCGTAATTCACTATGATTGGTTGGTCAGGTTGACGACACGGATTACGTCTGGTGCGTCGGTGCATCAGCATAGAACTGCAATTTATAGAATGTGCCCTAGACGATCCTACGATCTCTGCACTTTGACAGATCGTCTTCACGTTGTAATCCTTCACGGTTTAATATCGTCATATCGCCCACCCCTACATCTAGGTTCATGAGAGTGAGTCAGAGATAGGAGCAGGATGTAGGGACAGAGCAGAGATCCTTTGCTGTGGTGAGTGATTAAAGGGATTTGACAGTTCAGAATAATTTGTCAATGGGAATATTGAATGTTAAACATTTCAGTGAATGTGTACTGTATGACCAATAAAGTCAGATGAGTATCACATATTTGAAAATTTGATAACTTCATATCACACTATTCCCAGGTGAACCATCTTATGCTATGCTCACTTTCAAACTGTAAATCAACAATGGAACCTCAAATTCATTGTCATTTTGTAAAGGCATAGACCACCCAAAAAAATCAGAATCATGAATCCATATGTCACAACACATCAAATTCTATACTTATGTTTTTATTATCTTCTAACATGTGATCTGGGACCAAACACTTCCTCAGCTACAGGTCAGGGAACATGCAGCAGCAGCACCACGTCCAGCACACCACCCACCTCCTAATAGAATACAGAGTAGTCCACTTTTTTACTCTCCACCAGTTGTGTGTGACGGAGGGGGGGGGACCAAACAAATCTCGCCTAGGGTACCAAAATAGGTAGAGCCGGCCCTGGTTTCAGCCCTAATACAGTTAGAAGACAATACTGAGATGGGGGGTAAATAATAATTAGCTGTTTTAAATATGCTTAAATCTTCATTTCAATAATTTATATTATACAACTGACCCTAACAGTTTGCTTATAGCTGTTAAATGTTGTAATCTTATGCTGCTCCTGTCACAGTCATACTGATTTAATGCATTTGAGTAGTGTTTAGCACAACTTTTCTTCACTGGTACATTTTGCACTGTCCCTGCTCTTCAAGTGTAAATTAGCAATATAATGAAACCATTACATTAAGTCATCCTGTCAAATTCTGACACATTTTAATTCAATTCAGTATTATCAAACTTAGATCATTACACATTTAATTTTAACCTATTAAGCTAAGAGGCCATTTGAAAAGAAAAGCATGCCTCTGCCCCAGCAGTCTGCTATTAGAGCCATGAGTCATCGGCTGCAGACAGAGGACAATACACACACACACACACAAACTACATTGCTGTTTAAAAGTGTATGCAAAAATAGCATCTTCCATCTTCCGTCTTTTTGTGTCACTCCATGCTTTCTTTGACAGATGACAGTGCAGAGAAGCATAATGAATGGAGAGACGGTTCACATATGATGGGGATCCTGGGACAAATGGTACAGTTGTGTCATATGTTTCCTGTCCAGCTCAGCTGCTTGAGATGACCTGGTTTCCTCTTCTAAAGTGAATGAATGAAAATGTTTTTTTGTTAAAACCCATTTATAGCAGATTTATGGTTTGTCTCTAGTGTTCAGCACAGACTGTGAGCAAAATGGTTGTGCATGTTCATTAAGCCACTGTTGAAGTCCAGAACTGTAAACAAAACACTGACTCAAGTCAGACTTAAATGACATGAATGAGAACTTCTGTGTGTAATGAGACTGTTTGGACCTTTGACCCCTCAAGACTTGAAAGCAAAAACATTCATATCTGAAGAACAAACATTAAATTATCATTATTATTAATAATAAACTATGACTGATTTGCTTTCAAATGTCTCAGTTAAAGGTAAAGCCAAAGTCAAAGCAGAGGAGTAGCTCAACCTATGTATAACTGACCTTAGCACGTTAGTGATGCGGTTTATTGACAATATTAAAAGATCTGGGAAGAAAGCTTCATACAGCAGCCTACTCTGATATTGTTTATATTATTAATATCAGTTAGTTTCATCCTGTTATGATGTAAGAAGAGGGAAATAACATGATATATGCCTCCTGTAGTAAATAACATATTTATACCAAGTTTTCAGGTAATATGTCTGATGTTATTTATGTGTCATTACTATCATGGTTTAGTTAGGGGGGGGCAAAGAATGCAGAGGTAGTGTCACACCCCGTTAGGACATGAAATGCTGGCAGTGCCATTGCCTTGGATGGTCCAAGACTGTGAGCAATGGCATGTGCTGGAATGTACCTGGAAAGGGGAAAAATAGTTATTGATTGGTCTACTGAAATAAGAGCTAATAGAATAAATACATCTTAGTGAAATGATCTATACCTGAAGCCGTACACCAAAGGCAATCCAGAGTTTGTCGATCTTCTGTCCAAAGGCCACAAAGGTGACAATGGCCAGTACAACAACATCACTATCACTGCTGAGGACAATCACTCGACGATGTCCAGCAACAGTAGCTGCAGCCACATGCAGGAAAATCCGTGTATCGGCTTCCTCATGTGTGCAAGGGGCCAGTGCATCAGTGTCAATGCCAGCTGGTGAACTTACACAGTCCTCAAGCACAGTGGTGAAGAGCTCCTTGCCCTGGAACAAGAAAGATAGGATATCTGAATGTAACTGAGGATATGCCAGTGAAGTCAGTTGTATTGACTACAGCATGTAACAGAACAATTTAAGAAATAAATTATTCATTTCTACGCCAATACCTGTGGAAGTGTCATGAGCTTCAAGCTTTTGGCCAGCTCCATGAACAATTCCTGCTTGTTCAGATCGACTCGTAGGAAGGAAGCCCAGGTGGCAGCCCTCCTCAGTTCCTTTTTGTTTCCCACTTCACCACACAAGAGAGGTTTATTGAATGGTTCACATGATGATGTTGAGGGTGTGGGTAAAGCCAATGTGGTGGACTTGTCACTCATGCGCCGTGTTTTTACTGGGCTCACAGACTCTTAATGCTTTTTTCTTTTTCTTGCTCTCTCAACTTTTTGTTTATTAATAGCATTTCTGCAGCTTTTGTGCCACACCATAGGATTTTGAATCATCAGCTGAACTACATCCTGACTGCCACCACTAATGTCCACTATAAACTCAGGCAGATCCCCTAATGCCTTCAGCTCCTGAATGTTATCTACAGCTTCTTTGTAAGATGATTGCAATCTTTCAGGATTGTTTCTCAGTTTGAATGATGAAGAGGGATTTAGGGCCCTATTTTAACGATCTATAGCACATGGTGTGAAACGCGTGGTGCAACTGCCTTTGGGGCGTATCCAAATCCACTTTTGCTATTTTAATGGCAGAAAAATGGTCACTGTGCCAGGCGCATGGTCTAAATGGGATGGACCCTCATTAAGTCCCCTCATTAATCATAGGCGTGTTTTGGGCATAACACGTGGTAAACCAATCAGAGTGTCATCTCCCATTCCCTTTAATATCAAGGAGTGCTGTCGCATTGGCGGATTGCTATTATAACGATGCATTTACCCAGCAATGTGTTTCAATAATATAACATGAGTTACTTTTGCTGTAAGGAAAGTTGGCTGATGAACCTCACATTTAATTCATATAAAGGAAGAATATGGACATATAACCAACCAGTGTGGTGAGTGTAGAGGTGTGTGTGGTTATACTGCAGCAGCCTGGTGTCATCAGCTGATTTAATAAACAGTGAGTGGCTGTGCGTAATGGCACTGCACTCTGTGCAGCATCAGAGCCTACAGACTTTCAGGTTGTTAGGACTGTCCACAGCGGCACTCTCCATTTTTTACAATTAATTAAATCTGATAAATATATGACTAACTAATATGACATGCATTTTTAATGTGTTGATGTACATCACAATACGAATTCACATTGTGGTCCTTTTATTTGTAATGTTTTGCATGTTTGTGTGCTGCTGCGTGTCCGTGTGGTAACAAGCACAGTGTCTGCGCCTATATACTCGCCTATATAGGAGCATATTGGACTCTTGATGATGCTCCCTTAAATAACGGTAACTATTTTCCCTCCCTTCGTATCACTGTGCGCTGCCGCCTGTTGACAGCTGGGCACCTTTCCATCAGCTGTTTCACAGTGTTTACTCGCTCAGATGGTAAACGTAAATATGTCTGACTATGAAACGAGTGATGAAGACATCTTTTACCACAGAGCCAAAGGGAAACCTTTATGAACCCGAATATACAGATACCAAGCTTCGTCAGATGGAGTTAGAACGGGCAGAGAGAGAGGAGAGAGACAGAGGTTCAAGCTGAAGTTGGACCTGCAGCTGTAGTTGTGATGAGAAAGCGATAAATGGTGGTGCACTTGTTCAAAGTGTGAATTTATGCCAACGGAGGTGGAGAGCTACTGCTGCCACGAATGGGAACTTGACATGCCACAGATGCAAGAGGAGGCCAGCATACCAGCTGCTGTCTGCATCACAAACCATCAAGACTTTCCTGCAATCCTGAATGCTGGTGTCTTGCAGACCCTTTTCCACATTCCCAAAATCAACTGGAAGAGGCAACCCAGGCCAGCTGGACCTGATGGTCAGCTGTCCTGAGAGTAAGAGTTGACTATCTCATATGTTGTACAGGATTTTTGGTAGCTGAATTTTACTACCTGGTACATTGTGATGACCAATTATACAATGTCTTTCTAGGACATTTCATACTGTATTCATTAGTAGAATATGGTTACAGATAATACTACACCAAATAGACTACATATCAAAATACAGTCAAATTTATCTTAAAATTTCTATACATGATTGGTGATGTTATTTTCTATGACTCTAAAATGCGTCATTGTTTTCTGCTTCATGTGCACTGACTTATGTTGTGTTGTTTGCCATTTCAGACAGTACAGGCTGGTTGCCTATCGCATTGTGATAGAATGGGTCATAAAAGGAGAGCTTGGTCCAGGAAACAGGAGAGTTCTTCCATCCTGTGTGGTGGACCTCATTAGGAAGACACATATCCATCACCAAATGGGCAATATGCTGGGTTCAAGGAATCTGAGGAAGCACTTCGTTTTAGCTGTTATGAACAGAAACGTTTTATAATAAAGTTTAGACATTTTGTTTTACATGGACAATTCTTATTGAAAATTTTGTATAAAAAACAGATGCATCATGTGTCTAGATTATATTTGTTTCAGTCCTGTTTAATACTGAAAAAACATGTTTGCAAAGACACCAGATGTGATTGTATAATTACGCATAACAGCAGCAAATAAAATAATTTGGCTGAAAATAAATCAGGAAACAGATTACATCTTTTTTTAATCTTTTTATTTCGAGGTGCACTTTGACATTACAGACAGTTTCAGTGAGAAAAAGAGAAAATAAGGATACATTTCCAAAGGTATGGGTACCAACACAAATTGTCTCTATTGTCGCCTATTTTCCTGTTAAAATTGGCTTATAGGCCACTTTGTAATAAATGATTACAAATTGTAATAAAGTAACAGAACCATGTGCATATACATATACACACCATTCTCACACTTGCGCATATATACCTACGCACCTACTTACATACACCAAATAAAACAAAATAAGGAAAAATAAACAACTATATACATCCAGAGAGAGAAAATAGAAAAGACAGCAGTGTGGCTTCACACATTCATAGCCATACTGTCATGAGCTGATCGGGTACAAAGGAGAATATATTTGGAGTAGACCAAAAATTTCCTTCAGTGCATTAGCTTAACAAAGTCAGGTCTCAGGGATTCAATATATTGTGTCCATCTTTCCCAGTGTTGTAAGAAACTATCTATCTTAAGATTTAGCGAGAAGGTAATCTTTCCATCTTATATATCTCAAAAGTCATCTATCCAGTTGTTAAAACTTGGCCCCGAAGGCATCATCCATCTTTTAGTTAAAGCCTTTTTCCCCCCTTCTGCCAGTAATATACCCATTAAGTACATATCAATACCTCTCAGTTCTAGAGGGAGAAGACCTAAGTATATGGTTTTAAAATCAAATGGTATTTGTGTATTAAAGATGGTCTGCATTGCTCTATGTATGTCTGTCCAGTAATTCAATATGTTTTGACAAGCCCAGAAAATATGATAGGGATTTGCAACTCGACCGCCACAATTTCTCCAACATTGAGAGTTACCTTTGTCATAGTGTGACTTCACATGTGGAGTGCTAAAAAAAGCATGTGACATTCTTCCAGAAGAATTCTTTCCATGCATGAGATTTTGTGTATTTCCACTGAAATGTGCATATATCCTGCCATTCTTCCTCTGTTATTTGTAAACCTCCTTCCTTCTCCCACCTTTCCTTAATATTTGGTAGAGCGATCTTCCAAAGCCTGGAGACATTTATATAGTTGTGATATGATCCCATTTTTATCTGATTTGTATGCATCTTTTCAAAAATGTACAAGAAAAGAGCATAACTAAACAAATTGGTTTTAAAAGTTTCTGACAGTGCTGCATTTGTTTGGTAAACCTAGAAGGACAAACAGACACTAGCACCTTCATCACTGCATGTTTTTTTGTAAAATGTGATGTATGCTGTGCCACTAAGTCGTCTTTGTTTGGCTTTGGAGTGGGAGCAATGTTTGCTGGAATATTGACTAAGTGAGTAATTTGATTATATTATACCTCCAGTAGTATACAGCTGTATATCATTGAAAATATTATTTTTGGGGTGCATGTGACAACAAAGCTGTAATCTCCATGACATGCTGTATCTTTCACACTTACCAGACTGAGTACAGTCATGCTGATGGCCAACATTGTGGTTGTGGCCAATCACACTGAGTTGGATTCTTGCCTGCATGGTGACGTATGTGAAGTGCCGCTTCTTCTCTGCATACTTCAGCAAAGAGCTGTGGAACACTTCAAGGTCCCCTAAAAAAGAAAGAATTTCATTTGGACATTTTCAACTTTATATATCAGTAATAGGGCTGTCAAACGATTAATTTTCTTAATCGCGATTAATCGCAGAATTTCCATAGTTAATCTGATTAATTGCGTTTTGAATTGCATGTTTAAAATCCTGTTATTTTACATTTCAAGGCAGTTTTAAGCCCATAATGTAAAGCCTTTCTTACTAGAGTGTCTTAACCAGGAATCAATCACGGCTCTGCTGCGACTCCCACACTCCAAAACGCTTGGCTGCACCTGGGTGTTTAGCGTGGAGGTGCTAACTCAAACTTGACGTTCTCCGGTGGTAATTAAACTCTGTTTGACACAGGTTCCATTTTACTTTTGACTTGTCAACTGAAACGTCTTTTTAAAGTTAAACAAGCCGTTCAACAGGCCAGTAGCTCTCTTACAGCTTACAGGTTTACTGCAGGAGGCCACTTCAAAGCATAGCGCTACAGCTAGAGGAGCCGTCTACGGGTGAGTAGATGGGACAAAAAGGCTTGCAAAATTAAAATGCGATTAAAAAAAGTAACGCGTTATGGATTGCATTAATCTGATCGCGATTAACGCGTTAACGCTGACAACCCTAATCAGTAACAATAATATTTCATTTCTAATGCTTTGAGGGAAAGTACATATTTGTTTAACTTGTACATTTGCTAAATCACTTCTGTTTTCTCAAAGAACAGATGAAGCATCACATTACACATGTGATATCAACTGAGCCTCAATATATGAGTGTGAAATTTAGGGATAGATGTGGTCAACCAAATACTCATGAGCTTATCCAAAGTTACCTGTGTGTTTGAACAAAGTCATTTGACTTACTGTAGGTCTCTTAATAGGTTTTTATTGAGACTGTTGTAGGCAGCAGACCCCTTCGCCAGCCATTTCTTCCTCCTTTGTTGCTCCTCACTGAGGTCAATGGTGACATCTGTACTCCTGCCCATCCTCTTCCCAGTAGTGGATACCACATACATGGTACAGGATAGAGGTCCACCGGTGTCTCAATTCCTATTGTTTGAGGAAATTTTGACACTGTTTATCAAATTTCACAATTCGTAATTGTTAGCCTTATCAAAGTATGCTCATTTGGCCATGCTTTCATCTGATAAACACCAGCAATTCAATTACCATCACCTACTTAGGACCAAGACAGTCGCAAGTAAAACATTTTTAAATGAATGAAGCAGTTGGAATTGGACATCTATAAAAGATCTGTTGCGGTAACACAGACAGACTGTTTGTCTTTGTATTATCTGATGTAAATAAAGATGTGGGGGGGAAAATAAGATGCTGCTGAAAAAAACCAAAGAAGAAGGAGGCTGCCCAAACACGGAAACACATGAAACAGAAGGAAAGTAACAAATTCACACATGGGTCATGGCGGATGTGAGCCAACTTTTAGACAACAACAAGGAGCAGAACGATCAGGAGACAGGAGAGACAGGAGGTTACATTAAATGGTCATATACAGTAAAGTAATTATCACCTTCTCATCTCCACCACAAGAGCTGCATGACCACCAGAAGTGATTGCCCAGGGACTTGATCCATAGCTGCAGGTCCTGGTTCTTTCCTTCTCGCTGCTGCAGTTGACTTCTTTACACCTAAATAATGTATAAAGATAAAAAGGAAATGTAAACCCTGTGGAAAAGCTTTGCAAAGGGTCAAATAAAATCACAGTAAAGCCTGAAGTCTACAACTGCTTCATTGATTTCATTTTATGCAAAAGTTACACTTTTCCACAACCTTGAAGACTACAAATAAAACACTTTTTATATAGTGTAACAAGTAATACTACCTTTTGCAACGTGCCATGGGTCAAATTGATGTCTGAGGTCAGGGTAGGACTCCCTCATGATGTTCTGTATTGATGGAGCCCGGTCAGTAGTAACATCAACACTAACTCCAGAGTCCAGAAGATGATCCAGCCCCCTCCAGAAACCAACAAATTCCATTGCCGGTGAACTTGTGGACTCTGATACCTGTATTGTTTATTGTGGCCGGAAAGAAAAAACACATGCAGAGAGACCCACAAAAGCATAACATAATGATTAAAGACACTAAATGACTTATTCCACTACACAATGTTATTTATATAATACCTGAATTAGATCAGACATGATTATCTTCTTAGTTGAGTCATCTATAAAGCTGCAACAAGTGTACTTAGCACTGTAGCCTGGGGAATCAGATCTGTAGATGAAATTACTTGTCCGGTACTAGCAATCATGATTAAAATGAGTTATAATATGAGATATATTATCCATAACAGAAATATCTACCTTGCATCACCTGCACATACTGTTTCACGGAGTTCTGATAAAATGTTCTCTTGCATGTCAGTGTAGGCTTTGTGAACAACTGGTATCATATAGGTTGACTGTAGTGAATATTATGATGTCTTCTTTAGCAGCTGTAAGTTTAGAAGATCAGCCCACTCTGAA
Source organism: Scomber colias (assembly GCA_021039105.1). Taxonomy (NCBI): domain Eukaryota; kingdom Metazoa; phylum Chordata; class Actinopteri; order Scombriformes; family Scombridae; genus Scomber; species Scomber colias. The sequence goes on from JAJDFG010000083.1 coordinate 1,842,984, forward strand.
GAGAGAATTTCATTTTGTGTTGTTCCAGTAAAAAGAATGGCTGCTGAAGGTTATTCTCAGGCATTCCACGGACCTCAGGACAAGATCGCCACACTCCCTTATGTTGATTGAGGCATATCCATTCTATTTTGATCATGGATCCATTACTTGTTATGTTCCTCTCGCTAATGGCCAAACCACATGTGTGATAAGTTGCAAAAAGTTCCATAAGGGCTGACTCATTTACAATCCACTTCCTCTCAGACCAGTCACCTCTCTGTTCTGCTGCAGCAATGCTCACATCTGAGGAAGATGTTCTTGTGGAGGGTTTGATTCTTGTGTGGGATGGCTCATGACTCTTCCAGCGACAACTCTTCTGACCAATCAGTGGCCGGCAGTCTGTTGACGTCACATTTAGTATCGGCTCGGCTCGCTTGGAACCTCAGCAGAGCAGGTACTAAAAAAGTACCAGGTACCAGGTACTATCCCTAGTGGAAATGCAAAAAAAACCCTGAATCGAGCTGAGTCATGCTGGAACTGTATAGTGGAAAAGGGCCAAAAAGAAATGTGCTGTTATCTCTTTCACAAGGCACTTCTATAGAACACATACTTGTATCCACTGCCTCAGATGCAAGTGCTGTGTTCTGACTGAAAAAAAGATAGTAAAGTCAAATACAAATGAAAGTGGCTTACTGTTGGTTTTTCTTACTACTTTATGTGGAACACAAACATGGTTGATAGTTTTTTACCATGTGACACTGTTAGCATCAGCTGTTCATTCTGACAAAATGTATGCAAAACAAGATGGAAATTCATGCTTACCTGTGACTGTGTCCAGGTGAGAGCTAGGGCTAAGTATGTACCAGATGTTGATGGCTTTGTTCTTGAAACAGTTTCTGCAGGGCTGGTGAGAACCACCCTCAAGTGTCCACTTTCAAATCTGGACCTCAGAGGGGTTGACTGAGTGAGTCCAGAAAACACCTGTTCCACTTCTTCAGGGTTTGACAAAATACTGGACTCAGATTGCGTTGTTGCAGCCATTGCAACAGGAGTGCATGCCTTTGAAAACAAAATCAAATGTTGTGTTGTAGATTACAAGAGAGAATCTCAAATGTATTAGACAAACACACGCACACAGTAATAGTAACATATCTTACATTTTACTTACTACCAACAGTGACAGTGACAAATATGTTTCTGTACAGACAGTACATAGTTGCTGACAATAATAATAACAGTCATCATATAAAAGGCACCATCTTTAGCTTGTAGCTAGTTGTTCTTACCTGGGGTCCTGGCACAGCTGTAACGGCTGGTGAGTTCGGACCCAGTTGCAAGAGGGGGAAGCGAGGCAGAGGTACAAAGTCCAGTAAGGCAAGTTCTTTAATCCAAAGAGGAGGCAGGTGGTCATACACAAAAAGGCTAGCAGGAATCAGGCAAACAAAACAGGCAAGGAGCAGGCAGAAAATCTGAGGTCAAAAAAACAAACCGGTCTTACACAAAGAAACAAACAGGAATAACGCGAGAAAGCAAGTACACAGGGTAACAAAGACAATCTGGCAAGGAAGACATGGTGGGGCGGGGTTATATACACATATACAGTGGGTAGAGCACCCGCCCCATGTGTAGAGGCTACAGTCCTCGCTGCAGGCAACCCGGGTTCGAATCCCGCACCGAGCAGTCCTATCCTGCGTGTCATTGCCCCCTCTCTGCCTCCCATTTCCTGTCTATCTCTACTAACCTGTACATTAAAGGCATAAAAAGCCCAAAAAATATACTTTAAAAAAAAAAAAAAAAAAAGGCAGGAAAAAGAACAAAGAGGGGAAGTAAAACTTACAGCACAAGGGAAGACTAGACTTTCAAAATAAAACAGGAAGTGTACAACACAACATAAAATACAGAGTCTGACAACAGCAGCGCTATTCAAAACATGTTTCTTCCTCTTTCCTGGGCATGTAGAAACATAATCGTTTTTGTTGAAGTGTGCACTACACATACAAATACGTACATACATACATTTTTTACCTTTGCCAGTTTAGTTTCAATCTTCAAGCCTATGGCAAGAAGCCAATGTTGCCTAATAGCAATGTCCGTGGCAGGAAAGCGGTGAAATATATACGGTGAATCAGACTGATTTTTGTTGCTGCAGCCCGGATAATCGCAAATCCACATCATTATTTATATATTTTCTTGTCTAATAATATATTTACCTCTCTAGTTCTCACGTTAGCTCTCTCGCATATCTGAGCATGTAAACACCCTGAAACAGCTGATGGAAAGGTGCCCAGCTGTCAACAGGCGGCAGCACGCAGTGATACGAAGGGAGGGAAAATAGTGCCAGGTGATTGTGAGGGCTGACAACGATTTTGTGATGCAAATGTATTACTCTTTTGAACGTATATTGTTTTTTGAAGCAAAACGCTTTATCTTTGTGACCCCAGAAACTAGCCGTAACTAGGCTACTTTCTTCAACACCAAAAGCAGGCCAGAACTGCGGTCACAGGACGCAGAGAGGGAAAAGCCACTGCTGATGCACGACACTGATGGTGAGGATGTCATACAACTTCATGTCAAAAAACCCTAACTATCCCTTTAACAGTTGACAAAAAATGCTTTTTCAACACGTTTATGCTTGTTGAACTGGTGGTTTGACAAAGTAATTACTGGATGTTTACCAGCACTGGTTTTGTTGCACTCACAGCAATGCCATCAACCCAATCAAAACATAATCTTTCACATCCATTCATCCCGACTGATTTTCATCATATTCTATTGATCCTAAATGATCTGATGAGGATGAATATTTGATTTTAATATACAGTTCCTGTTGATCATAAAAGTATGTGGCGCTATTAACAGCACAATCATTAAATCAATTTACAACATAACAAACCTGCATTAATCTCTGCTGCTGGAGTGGCTGTGGAGGATAGAGTTGAAATTAATGCCTGAGATGTAGACTACAGAGTGGGCTCAAAAGTAAGGCACCAAATCCATGAATAGAGGAAGAGATTCATGAGAGAAGAGGAGAAATACGCCTTTGATGTGTGGTAAATGTATTAACATTCTCCCATTTCTACCAGGAGGTAATTGGAGTGTTGGTTTGCAGAGGTTTAACTTTCAGCTGAGGATTTAATGTTAATTGATTTTTTTTTTTAATAATAAAATGATTTTTCCATGGGTTAGTGCCTCACACTAATAAAAGGCTTAATCCTTAATCCAAATGTAAACAAAACACATTTATCTCTCATATGTACAAACAGTGGAGAAAATATATTTTAATATATGATTGGTTGGAAAAAAGATGATGATATTACAGTGTGACAAGATACACTAAAATGTATTTTATCAAAAAGATCCTAGATGGAAGTTTAATTATTATTGTGATTAAATCAGTTTCTATTTATTTTCTCTCTCCTCTCTCAAAAACTGGCTACATATTAGAGAGCAGAGAAATCTGGTATGACTTCACCTAAACATTTCTCCTGACGATGGTTTCATGGAAAACCTGAAAACTTGAAACACTCTTTAGTATTATAGTCACACAGTGCCATTCTCACTTAGCTTCAAGAATAAACCTATTTCTTATTTATGAGTACAATGAAATGTGAAACAGATCAAAGTAAACGGGCAGATGTAGCAGAGGTGCACCCATAACCACAGGAACACGTGCATACACACACACACACACACACACACACACACACACACACACACACACACACACACACACACACACACACACACACATTAGGTATGAATGTACAACAGAAATCCACTGGATGTAGTTAAAATATAAACTGCTGCTAATCTTGCTATCAACCTTGATTCAAATTCATCATCCAAGCAGCTATGATTAATTTCTGGAGCAGCCACCACTCTGATAACACTGCTGAGATATTCACAGGCCTCAGCTTTGGCCTTATCTTATTTAGCTCGAGGCCATGTGACACACACAGATTCTCTTAACAAGAACACAGCCGATACACAAAGCCTTGAGAGCATCATTTAAAATGCAGCAGATGGTTCATAGTGATGCAACAGCAGCTGTGCTGAAGGTGTAAGGCTGCTCAGTATGGACTGGATATACAATGCTGCATCTTCACTGCAGTTCTTGATTTTTGGGAGGTATTTGTCCCACTTTTGCTGTCTTTCTTTTATTCTCATACTCTCATATTATCATTACCAATTGCAATCATTACAATAGCAGCAACGATGCTGAGAGTGTCAGCCGCACACCATCATACCTGTAAGATTCTACAATTCTCAATTGCTGTGGCATAATAGATGACAATTTATTAATCCAAAACCATTTCAGTTACCAGCTTTAAATCATCAGTCATCCATAATGATGATTTTATATTAACTACTGTAATAGCCTTGGTAAAAGCACAGTGCCTGTATGAGTCAATCTGTGTGTGTGTGCGAGTGTATGTGTGTGTGTGTGTACCATGCTGAGGTTGTTAATATTTACAAGCTGGAACCATGTAGCGCTTTAAAGCTAATCTAAAGGTCTTCCTCCAGCACCGGAGGTATGCACTGGGAGCAAAATGGAGATCCTGTTGAGATGCATACAGTACGTATACACACACACGTGTACACATCTGCAAGTCCACCGACTCTATATTCCCAGTGGAGGCGAGGTGAGAGCAGCTAAATGGGACTTATTGGAACAGTCACCTTTCCCTCTGTTATTTATCCAACTCAAAATATCTTCCTCTTTAAAACATACTGTAAACATTCTCCGGGGGCAGTGTGTGAAGCAGATACATTGCTTTTAATAAGATTTATTCCTACTGACAGTAAAATAGACATATACATTTTGAAGAAAAGGACAGAAGCCTACTCATTGACTTTATGAAGCATTGCATTACTTCATGCAGGAAATGGAAGCTGTAATCAGCTGGCAGCCGCTGGCTGAATCAGCGTACCTTATCCCATCCTATTCTTCAGTGAGTTTCTGAGGTCTACAGCATGCTTGCTGCTTCAGATTGATAGTTCATATAACAGTAGAATTGCCTTTTCAGGATGTATGCCTACGTCCTAATTCTAAAATGAATTTCTGAGGTCAGCAGAATGCTTGCTGCCATCCATCCATCCATCTTCTGCCGCTTATCCTGGTCAGGTCGCGGGGGCAGCAGGCTAAGCAGGGAAATCGAGAGCTTTGCCTTTGGGCTCAGCTCTCACGATGGATCTCTGCAGAGCCTGCATTACTGCAGACGCCGCATCGATCCTCCTGTTGATCTCCCGCTCCATCGTTCCCTGACTCGTGAACAAGACCCTGAGGTACTTGAACTCCTACACATGGGGCAGGATCTCATCCCCATGCTTGCTGCTACACATAGATTTATCCATAGTCTGGCTGATGCTTAGCATGGGCGTTATCTAGGCTTGGCATTGGGTTCCATGGTTTTAGGGTTTTAGATTTTGCATTGCGCTCTCTGTTTTTAGCTCAGCATGCTGCTGGCTAATCCAGAAAGCATTTTAGAGTGGAGCCTTCAGCACCAAGCAAAACTGTATTACAATTTGTTGGAATAAATGGTTTGATCTATGACGAGAGTGTTCCTGACTGAAAATGTAGAAAGTGACATAACTGCTTTTATAAAATTCAAAATGGCAAGTTTTGGGCACATTTTTCTTTTCTTTTTTTATAAGAACAGTTTGACAGGTTTATGTGGCTTCTGGAAGTATTTGTGTATTGGTGCAGGTATAGGTTTTATTACAATAAATACAGGTTCAATTTATTTACCATTTCCAAGTAATATGTCTGAAACCAAGAGGTGAGTGCATTTGTGAGCTTTCAAAGTGAGTAGAAGAATTTTAATTTCATTAAAGCCAAGGCAGTGAAGCTAAAATGGGAGTAATATGATCTCTCTTTCTAGTTTTTGTCAGAACACGAGCAGCTGCATTCTGGATCAGCTGGACAGTCTTTAGAGACTTGTTAGGACAGCCTGATAATAATAAATTACAGTAGTCCAGCCTAGAAGTAACAAAATGCATGGACTAGTTTTTCAGCATCATTTTCTGATCAAATATAACTCCTAGGTTCCTTACAGTGGAGCTGAAGGCCAGAGTAATGCCATCCAGAGTAGTTATGTCATTTGATAATGAGTTTCTAAGGTGTTTAGGACCAAGCACAATAACTTAAGGTTTTTTCTGAGTTTAATAACAGGAAGTTGCAGGTCATCCAGGCCTTTATGTCCTTAATGCATATTTGTAGTTTAGTTAATGGTTTGATTTCATTTGACTTTATTGATAGATATAATTGAGTGTCATCTGCATAACAAGGGGAAGTTAGATATTGGCCTATAGGTGGCTAGAACCTCTGAATCAAGAGTAGATTTTTTAAGAAGTGGTTTAATTACAGCTACCTTAAAGGACTGTGGTACATAACCTGTCACCAAAGACAGATTAATCATATCTAATAAGGAAGTGCTAACTGAGGGAAATACTTCCTTGAGCAGCCTAGTTGGAATCGGGTCTAAGAGACCAAATGATGGTTTGGATGAAGTAATCATTGAAGTTAATTCTGTAAGGTCTACTGGGGAGAAATCGTCTCTGAGTGCCTCTGCATCCCCTGCTTTAAATGCAGAAGATGGTGCACTTATGCATTAAGCCATGGCTTCTGGATAGGAGAGATGGTGATGGTTTTGGTAGTAGTGACATCCTCCACACACTTCACAATGTAGGCCAGGAGTAATTCTGTATATTCCTCCAAGTTTATTGTATCGCACTCTGTAGCTGCCTCTTTAAACATCTGCCAGTCTGTAGTTTCAAAGCAGTCCTGGAGCATTGAGACAGCTTCAGCAGGCCACACAGTGCTGGCTTTCTGTGTCATCAGTCTGCCTCTTGCACGGTCACTCAGTTTGTGAGGACGGCCTGCTCCAGGAAGATTTACACATGTGCCATATTCCTTCATTTCTTAAGGATGTATTTAACTGAACTCCAGTTTCTTGGAGTGTTCTTTTTGTCTTTGTGTAATAGTAGAAGGAATACTGATGAACCAGTGACTGGACCTTCAGACACAGGTGTTTATACTATAATTCCTTGAGACACATTCACTGCACTCAGGTGATCTCAATTTTACTATTTGTGAGAATACTAGCAATAATTGGCTGGACCTCTATTTAATTAGGTCAGTTAATACTTTTTATAAGCACTGTACTTGTACGGTCCTTGTGGTACACTCAGTCCTTTATGCATTATTTTACAATTAGTGGCTCACGGCTGTGTTGTCTCTGATTACTTGCCTTCAGGATTAAATGGCATGAACTTTGAATATGTAATCAGATATTAGGTGCACAGACACACACACACACACAGCAACCGCATGCACATATAAACATGGTCCCAGATCCCAGAGGGGAGGTCGAGAATCCAACAAGAGAACCCAGATGAGCTGAAACCATAACAGAGAGACCCCTGAAAGAAGACATGGTATTTTAATCTTTCTCTGCTGCTACGCTAATGTGCACTCTGTTCGCATGGACTTTCTCATGCTAAAATTTCCCATGGAAGCATATTCAAAATTGCTCTTGTTACTTTCCCTGGGCAGTATCAATACATAATCTACCTTCTAATCTGACTGATTAACACAATGCATGATAATTTATTCAAAAAAAATGTCATAGTTAATAATAGACATACATAATTTACTATCAATATTTGTAAACTCATTTATTTTTGTTTTCCACTTGCCTGTAAACTTGCAGTGCAAACATTTCATGGAGATGCTCACCAGTCAGCAGCAGATGTAATGAGCAGAGTGGGAGCTAAGTCTTCTCACTATTTGTAAGGAAACTCTCTTTAATTTGTGATTGTGTGTGTTTGTGTGAGTGAGATTCTGCAGCTGACAAAAGGGCCAACAATAAGTCATCAACAGTGTGACTGATGACATAGATTTCATGTGTGCATTGTTTTGCTTCCAAAACAAACTGTATTCACGAGTTTGCCTGGTTGTGTAGGCCTATGTGTGTGTTTCCTGATGATTATGTGTATAATGACACAGGGACCAGGATGATAACCCTAACCCTAACCCCTAACCCTTACCTGTAACATGTCAGCCTATAAATCTTGCAGTATCTTCATCAGTACTTTGACAACATTGAACCGAGACGTGTACTCTAAATCCACTTGAATGTACTGTGCGTCATAATTGTTATTGTTGCACTGCTGTGGGCTGTAAAGAACAGCATTTTGTTCTTTACAGCCCACTGTCCTTGACTGCAGCGTACTGGCCAATTTTAGGCCCATCTCCAAGCTGCCTTTTATATCAAAATTATTGGAGAAAGTTGTTCATGCCCAGCTACAGTCATTTCTGGATGAGCACAATGTCCTGGAGGTCTTTCAGTCAGGCTTCAAAACCCTGCACAGCACCGAGTCACCCTTACTACGGGTTTTTAATGACATTTTATTAACAAATGACTCTGGTGACCATGTCATTCTTGTCCTGTTGGACCTGACTGCAGCCTTTGATACAGTGGACCACAACACCCTAGTGGCTCGGCTAAGCCACCTAGTGGGCAACTGTGGTACTGCGCTGGACTGGATCAGATCTTATCTGGCTGACAGAACCATGAGTGTGAGCCTTGGAACTTCAGAATCCAGCTCTGCTCCACTGCCGTATGGAGTTCCACAGGGGTCGGTCTTAGGGCCCCTGCTCTTCTCACTGTATTTACTGCCACTGGGCTCCATCCTGAGAAAGCATGGCATCTCTTTTCACTTTTATGCTGACGACAGTCAGATATATGTGCCGCTGAAAAAGAAAAATGCTTTCTCCCTAACACCACTTCTGGCATGTCTTGAAGACATCAAAGCCTGGATGGCCTTGAACTTTTTAAACTTCAACAAGAAAAAAACAGAAGTGATGGTGTTTGGTCCTAGTGGCCTTTGTGAACCCCCTCCATTTGACTTGGGTCCTTTGGCAGATTATTTTAAGCCAACAGTCTCAAATTTGGGTTTTAATATGGACAGTGATTTTAAATTGGATCGGCAAATTAGTGCTGTGGTGAAGTCCAGCTTTTTTCATATTAGACAGCTGGCAAAAGTAAAGCCCTTCCTCACACTACAGCACTTTGAAACAGTAATCCATGCCTTCATCACATCCCGGCTGGATTACTGCAATGCACTTTATTTTGGAGGCAGTCAGTCCTCCCTCGCACGTCTCCAGTTGGTGCAAAATGCAGCCGCTCGCCTCTTAACTGGAGTACGTAAGAGGGAGCACATAACGCCCATCCTGGCCTCCCTCCACTGGCTACCTGTGCACTTTAGAGTCCATTTTAAGATTCTTTTATTTGTTTTTAAATCTTTAAATGGACTGGCCCCGCTCTACCTCTCTGAGCTCCTTCACCCCCACGCTCCTGCTCGGTGCCTCAGGTCAGCTGACCTGCTGTTCCTGGAGGTACCGAGGTCAAAGCGGAAGCTCAGAGGGGATAGAGCATTTTCTGTAGCTGCTCCTAAATTATGGAACGAGCTTCCTTTAAATATTAGACAAGCCTCCTCACTGTCCATTTTTAAAACTCGTCTTAAAACCCATTTTTATTTCTTGGCTTTCAACCCAGCATGAGACTCTGCTCCTGTTTTAGTGTTTTTTGGTTTGTTTGTTTTAATTATTATTTTATTGTTTTTTATTTGTTTTAAAAACAATAAACAATTATCTTAATATTTATTTCCTGTTAATTGTTTTACGTTCCTGTGTTGTTTTATCTATTTATGTACAGCACTTTGTTTCAGCTGTGGTTGTTTTAAAGTGCTATATAAATAAAGTTGAGTTGAGTTGAGATAAATCTTGAATGTTTCAACATTTTTAAGAAGATTCACTGTTTTCATAGAGCAGGTTTGGTGTGTTGTCACATTAATTGAGCTGTGCTAGCTGTTTCCAGTCTTTGTATTAAGCTAGTCTAATAACCCTAAACAATCTCTCTACTGGAAGCACAGAGGTGAAATCAATACAATTCTTTAGCACATTTTTACATGTCAGTTCCTATAAAAAAAAGAAAATGCTCCCCTAACTTTATAAAAGCAACAGTCTTCCACATAGTTTTTGTTTCTTTTTTCCTCTTTTACTGTGCCCTTAGCTCATCCTTATTGCTGTCGTTTCTGAGAAATGTTAAATCAATCAACCAATCAATCTTTGGCGACAGTGGCAAGGAAAAACTCTCTTTTAACGGGAAGAAACCTCAGGCACAATCAGGCCCAAAGTGGGCTATATAATATTATATTTATTATCTGTATTGTGGTGAAAACTAGGACAATTTAATACTTAATGTTGAAAACCGATGTTGTATGTATATTTGTCTGGACCCTTCGCTTGAAACAGGGACACTGACAAACCGGGACATCAAATATCCATAGTGTAGTAAGCTAAGCTAAGTAAGAAAAAAACTAGGCTTTTCTGAGTAGATTACAAACTTACCAGCACAACAGGTTCTCCCAAATGTTGAATGTTGTGAAATCGCTAATTGGTAGGTATTGTAATGTGGTTGTGTTGAAAAATTGGGGAAAAACAACTTACATCAGTGTTTGAAAGCTATACTCTGACATTCTTCATTTGACTTAAAAGCTGCCCTGTTTAGGTTTAAACAAACAAAAGTTATGTATATGTTCAATGTAACACATTAAAATGCATTGTGTTCATCCTTGAGGTCTGACAAATGGGTTAAATGATTTTTCCCCTTATTAAACAATTGAAAAGTGTGTTGTCTTCTTCTTGTCTTTGCTCTTGCATTGCTGCACTATTTCCAATGCTTATCAGTGGAAAAATGTAAGGATTGCATCAGATTGATAAATTGAGGGACACTGTCTATGATAATGTGAGTTTCTGTGATGATCGATTGGCAAAGACGAATCAAATCAGGAATTCTGTAATAATGCATAGTTTAATTCGAGCTCAGATCATCATAAGCAGCAAACATAGCATTCAAGAAGACAGGGTATGATGATGATTCACAGTGGTCAAGGGACCGGTCTATATAGTGATGCTAGCATGTCAAGGCATATTTTGAACAGAATGCTACACCTAATCTAATCCCATCTAATCAATCGTATTGAAAAGATGATTGTATAACAAATTATAGTTCATAGACACGGCTTCTTAAGGACATGTCTGATTCTCCCCCTCCTCCTCTGCAAATAGTTGCAAGCTAATCCTTCATGCTGGGCTCCGGGGACGAGGACCTATTGTTACCTGATGTTCACCCAGTCTTCCCAACACCACCACTGAGAAGGCTGGGATCTATCCCAAACGTGTTCCATGGTATGCCATTCCTGAGGGATATGAGTCCATCAGTGGTCATTGCTGTTGATTTGGAAGTGCAATCACTGCAGTTTGCTTTGGTGGAGCATAGATGGTTACGTCCCTAACTGGATTCTGGATCATAGTCATGTTGGTGACAGAATGAACAGATTTCAAAATGCGTGCGTGAAATAATCTAAAAATGTTATCCCATGATCTTTATTTGTACTTACAATTCCTTCTTGGATCGCTCTAAGGTTCCTAATTGCAATAGTTAAATTACCGCTTAGACTTAGTGATCTTTGGGATTGCTCTTCTCATGCATTTATAAGGGTCATTTTTCGACAGGAGTGACTTTTTCTTCTGAAGTTAATGAGAGAGCCGTCGGATATCTTCTTTGAGGTCAGAGATCTTTTTGTTTGCTTGCTGAAGTAGTTCACTGTCAACACCAGGCATAGTTGGCAATGTTGTTTTGGTTAGCTTAGCCGTGTGCCTAACAGGCAATACTGACCAAGCAGTAGTCAGTGCAGTGCACCAAACAGTGTATGTGACTCTTAGACCAGTCCAAAAGATCCATCAGTTATGCCAAACTGTAGATCAGTTAAAGAGACTTGGAAGACGTTGAAATAGTGTATTTGTGGTTTTTGTGTGTATATATCATTCATGCATCTGCCCCCCCCCCCCCCCCCCCCCCACCACCACCACCACCACCATCACATACATTCATTTCTGGTTGTTAAGAAGCTTGATTGGTACAGGAACAAAAGAATGTTTGTATCGATTGTGCCTGCACAAAGGAAGTCTATGTCTCTTCCCAGAATTCAAAAGAGTATATTCACAGTTCAACATATGAGCACTGTCTGATAAAATGGCATTTGCCTGTCTGATAGTCGCCTGCTCAAAAAGGTCCTGTGGATTAAGGGGGGGCATTATTCCCATAATCTTGCCTGCAGTTCTAACTAGGCTTGAAATCTCAGCTCTGGATTTAACTGTTAAATTACCAAACCAGCTGGTGATACCATAACGGAGGACTGACTCAATTGTCGCTCTGTAAAAAATCAACATAATATTTTTACAGACTCCAAAAACTCTGAGCCTACGTAAAAAATGAAGACGCTGATGGATTCTGGCACACACACATTAGGAGTATATGTGTCTACTCCTAAGTACTTGAAGGTTTTCACCTGCTTGATATCTTGGCCATAGAGGGCCACAGGGCTTTGATCACCAACTGATCTAGGATCAAGCAGCATCTCTACAGATTTAGTTGTATTAATATGCAGCAGGTGCACATCACACCAGTTGACAAACTTGTCAACCGCAGTTCGGTGAACACTTAAATTAGTATTTTTGGTGTGCAGGCTAAGAATGACAGTGTCATCAGAAAATTTTACTATAAATTGGTTTGGCTCAGAACAGACACAGTCGTTGGTATACAACGTGAACAGAAAAGGTGAACTGACACACCCCTAGGGGGCACCAGTGCAAATTTCAGCCAAATCAGACAGAGCCGAATTAAACTTAACCTGCTGTGGCCTACTAGATAAAAAGGAGTAGTACCACCTAACTAAAAAAGGGTTAACATTCAGCTGAACTAATTTCTTAAGAAGAATGTGTAGCTGGATAAGATTAAACGCAGAATTAAAATCAACAAAAAAAGTCTGACATATCCAGCCAGATTTTCTAGGTGCTTCAGGGCAAGGTGCATTATAGTCACTATAGCATCACTTGTGCTGTGATTCATAGTGTAAGCAAACTGATATTTATCAAGCACTGGTTCCACAGCTATTTGGACTTGCCTTCTCTGTAAGGAAGGAAATTCACTTTTGATACACTCAATTGGTGATCAATACTGAATGTAGTTTGTTTGCATGAAAAATACACAGGGTATCTTTGAGACATTTAAGATCTTTTCATTACACAGAGACTGCTGGTGTCCTTCTACTGAGCCTCCATCGAAAGTATTCTGACATACTGTATCTGCATCTGGTACACCAGCTGTACAGCAGCTCAGAGGAAAGCACTCCAGAGGGTCATCACCACCGCCCAGAAAATCATCGGCTGCCCTCTCTCCACACTGGAAGATCTCCACCACTCCTGTTGCCAGAAAAAAGCCCAAAATATCATAAAAGACACTTCACACACCGGACACTCACTGTTTGAACTGCTGCCATCTGGGAAACGATACAGACTCATGAACACAAGAACAAACAGACTCAAACACAGCTTATACCCAACAGCAATAACCATTCTCAACAAAAACAGGAGCTAATGTGCAATAACAAACATGATTGTATGTTGATGAATGTTCTTGTAATGTCCGTGTGTTGATGTATGTGTGGAGGGGTGAATGTGTCTAGATATTTATTTTATTTTATTTTTATTTTTATTTTATTTATTATTTTTTAGTTATTTTATTTTATATATGATGCACTGACTGGAGAGCACTTTTAATTTCGTTGTACCTGGTGACAATGACAATAAAGATCTATTCTATTCTATTAAGACCCCTTGGAGGATGAGTCCGGGAAAAAAGATGGGTGACTGCCAATGCAGCTTTGACCTGAATCAATATAAAGATATGTTTATATTAACTAACATTTCTGAACCCAACAAGAACATACAGCAGCATTATCTTTTAGTTTCATCCACCCACGATGCTAGGGTAAGCCCATGCAGTTAGTCAAGGTAGAGAACTGAAGGTGATGTTGTGCTCTGAGTCACCTTGTGTGTCAGCTGAGCTTGCACACTGCCATTACCATTCAGGTGGCGCATTTAAGCTGTCAAACTAATTTGCATTGGTGTCTCCCTAATGGTATTATGCTTGCCTTACAGTACATCATGTCAAGTTAAGATGTAATCAGTTCATTGTTTAGTCTACAAAATGTCAACACAACTGAGAAATTAAACAAAAAAAAAAAAAGAATATCTTCCCCTTTGTGAACATTAATTAAATGCGTTTCCAGTGAAGTGTGTGTGTGTTTGTGCATTTATAACTATCAAACTGATGTACTGTACTGATTTTTGTACTGACACACACACACACACACACACACACACACACACACACACACACACACACACACACACACACACACACACACACACACACAATGCAGTATAAGCAGCCTCCTCTCAAAGAGTTGTCCAGGCTTTGTTGTCACCCAGTTATTTCTGTATGTGTATGTGCAGACAGTACAAGTCTGAATGTTCTAGTTATTTTAGTCTTCCCAGAGGCAGCATTTCACTTCACACTCAGCCTGCCTGACTCAAGCATGTACACCAGTGTGCCCAGAGATGTACATATCAGTGCAGAAACACACAAAAACATGCTCAATACAACACTGAGCAATATTGTCTTCATTGGAACCAGACAATATCTTGATAAACACCACTGAGTAGATGATAGATGAAGTAATACTGCAGCATGATTCTGCTCAATGTTATAACTGTGAAATGATCTCCTGACTGTGGTAAATTAACAGCAACACACAACATGAACAGCACAGCTATACAAAATGTAACCAATAAATCCTGGCACGCAGCCACACAAGCGCACTTCTAATAATAAATCCACTTATGGTTATTCATAATGGCATAGTGACATGGTATGTGTGTGTGTGTGTGTGTGTTTCAGGATGCCAGACATCCCAACGCTGCCTGACACCCGCAAAATGAGATACAATCTCCCAGAATCTGGAGCGAGCAAGCAAGAGTGCGCACTAGAGAGTGTCTGCGCAGTTGTGTGTGACCGTCAATGCAGCGCGTGTGAGAGCAAAGCGGCTTGATAGCTTTCAATTCTATCACACATACTTCATAAACTGATGGAGTTTGCTCAGTTGTTATGGCAATGGGTCTGTTAACATGCTGGCTAGACTGCTGGTACAATGTCAAAATTATTTTCACTTTTAAATGAGGATATTGCCTTCCTACATAGCTAGCTAGGTAGCTACCTTGCTGTTGTAGTTCGCTGTCCTACATACAGAACTAACAACTCGAAATATATTTCTTTGTTATGTGAAAAACATTAGCAACTACTCACAAATGCTACCACAGCTTCCATTTAAATGGACATGAACACAATATCGGCTGAAACAAAATGACAATTCAGGCTAACTTTGACTTTGTAAATAGGAGAAAAAATAATAAGGGTGGGAAAATCCATTTTGTTTGTTTCAGCATACTGTTCATCACTACTAAATCGTATAATGTCATTATAGGGTGTAGTAATGATTGCTGCCTCAAGGGTTTGCTTAGCCTTCTTCGTGTTGCTGTAATCCCACATCACAGTCTACATGTAACCTACTGCTTGTCAATCTAGTGTTTTAGTAATGGCTCATACTGTAAACATCCAATGTAAAACAGTCATTGAGTCATTACGAACACACACACACACACACACACACACACACACACACACACACACACACACACATACATTTAAATCCCCATAAAAAATAGGTTACCTAGGAACAGATGTAAAGCTCAAAGGAAATGAAATTCTGCCACTGAAGAGTTCCTACAGAGACTATATGTGTTTGCATGTGTCTGTGTGCATTTTTCACCACACATGTAAATAGTGCGTGTGCGTCTGCTTCACAGATTACATTTATATTAGTTACAGTGTCCTTATCCTGCATAAACAGATGAAAGGTTGGCATGCTAGACATGAAGTCAGTGGGGGATAGAGACAGTATGAGTGTGTGTATGCGTGTGTATTTAAGAAAGAGAGAGGAAGCAAGACTGAAAGAAAGAGAGATAGACAGAAGACAAAAATAGAGAGGGATAAAGAAAAGAAAATCTCAGTGCCCTGTCTAGTGATAAATGTACTATGTTTGTGTGTATTGGCCGTATTTGTGCCTTCCACACAATTGTTCCACTTGAATGAACTAAACTGAACTGAACTAAACTAAACGCTCCAGATAGTTAAATTAACCAGTGTGCCCCTGCTGTGATGTTTTTCATAATGCTGAATATCTCACTTTCATGAGTTCTAGTCTGGCCTCTATATGAAGTGTGAAGTATGCCACTATTATTATCCGCTTTTCACAGTCGCTACAAAGTATGATAGTAATGATGTCTTTGTACAGCCTACACTGACAAAAAAATGACTTTTTGGCGCAGTAAACTCTATGTCATTTGGAAACTGTGTAGATAGACGGCAAAGATGAATCAAATCAGAAGTTCTGTCTTAATACATGTTTTAATACGAGCTCGGTTCATGTCTGCATGCCTGAGACACTGACAAAGATTCACTCCAGAACACAGGAGTTTTATACAGTCACAGAGTGGGTCAAATATCTTCAGTTGACAGTTTGAGCAGAATGTGATGCCTTTGTGAGGCACTTCAAGGTATTCTGGACTATATCAATCATTATTTGACATGTTTCTTCAGACTTTATGGTGCCCTGCTGAATGGGGTATGTTAAGAGAAAATACATACTAACACTCTATTACAGTAACTGTCATAATTTCTACCTTGTATTTTTAAGATTCAGTAAGAACTAGAGTTTCTTAAGTAAAATTAAACATTTTATTAACGTAATACATGAATTATGGGGGAAGAGTAAGTTTTACTTTGGTTTCCTCATACTATTTAAATGTTTAATAGTTGTATGTACATAAACCTAGAAATACTACATAAACTTTATGTGCAGTGAGAGTTCAGGTGTAATGTTCCTTTAGAATGGCGTAATTTCCTGTAGGGCCTGCTGGAAAATAAACAAATGTCCGACTGAGCTGAAAGCGTCCGAGTCCGTCCGTCCGAGTGATTCTGAGACTGTCTATTAATGTATAGTGACATAACACTTTACTCTGAAAGAGTAGCGTTTTGAAACGCATGCACGACGCATGCGCACAGTACAACAGGACTGGCTCTGCTCCGGACATTACAGGATCACAGAGCAAGGTGTAGCACGTACGACAGTCATTTCGCAGGTAAGTTATTACTGTTCTGTTTTAATTGTCCTGTTTTTATGAATCTTCAGGGTATGTAGGATAATCTAATCCAGATTTGAGATGTCTAGGGCCAATGGTTTTTAATCTGAACCTGGTCTAATGAGGTCTAGACGTATTGAACAGAAACAGTGAAATTTTCCCTTTAGCATTTTCACAAATAAAAAAAAAAGTTTCACAAACACAATAATAGGTTTCAGACAAAGTTAATGTCTTACCTAAAATATCTAAAATGTTCTCACATCAAGAAGTGTCACAAAAACCAGACAATTAGTGGGCAAACAGTCGCATTGCATGTTAAAGTAAATCCCCCTTAACTTTCCCCTTAAGTGCTGAATCGGAGGCTGGCGAATCGGAAGCTAACTTCAGCGTCGTGCATAACGACACATTGTTCCTGCTGGCCTGTAAGTGGGAGGGCTGCAGTTTTTCCTAATAAAAATAACTAAGGTTAGGATATTAAAAAAAAGCACCAACGTAACGGTATAACAAGGGGGGGGGGGGGGGGGGGGGTATTATTTTACTCAGGATTCATGTTTTTGTAGAATCAATTGTTCATTAGAAGTTCTATAAATCTGTCATGTGTTAATTGTTTTATTTAGCTAGACAAGCATTACGTTTGTTCATGATACAGTTTATTTCTTATGAAGTCTTATTAAAATATTTTTCTATCTATCAACAGGAAGCAAATCAGAACAGAACATCATTCAGGCAAGTATAAAATAATGTATGCATGATATAATAATAATAATAATAGTTTTGTTATTTTCCCTTATTCATCCATTATAACGTAATATTAAAATTGTGGCTGAATTTAGACCATTGTTTTACAGTTGTTCTCCATTGGTTTGGCTCATTTCTTGAAACAGAAATTACATTCTCAAAACATCATGGACAAACCTCCAAACCACTTGGCAATAGTTCACAACAGAATTGTATTTCTCATTGAATCATCACTTTGCTAATGTCTTAATACATCTTTGCAAATGATTAAGTACAGGTAGTCTACAGTTAGCACAGTTAGCCTACATTTAGCACAATTTCCAAGTGAATAGATCCTGTTGATCTAAACTGATTGATTGATTCTCAGTCTAATGGTTGTTCTCTCCAAAACATGTCAGCATAATTTCATTCTATAAGTCATCACATGCAAAATAGTCTGTTCAATTGTCAAAATAAGTCAAGAACCTAATACCATGAATATCATATATGAATCTCTTGGAATTTGATAAATTGATTACAGTAATTGACAGTCAGGTGAAAATAGAACTTGACTAACGAAGGAGGAGTTTCACACATCTCAGATGACCAATCAAACAATATGTTTAGTTACCTGACAGGTGCTGTCCATGATTGTGAATGCTGCCAAACATGTATATATAGAGCTTGACCAGGACTAGTACAATTTCTGAACATGGAGGCACCTGGCCAAGTAAATGAACAAGGGCAACTGCCTGCTCGAGGAAGAGGAAGAAGAAGAGGAGGAGGAGTAAGGGTGCGTGGCGATAGAATAGGGGGAAGAGGTCGAGGAGCAAGAAGACACCATGCTGTTTCAGATGAAATTCGGACCACACTTATAGACCATGTTATCAACCATCGGCTCACAATGGCAGAGGCAGGTCGCAGAGTGCAGCCTAATGTGCCCCGCTCTACAGTCTCCTCCATCATCCAAACCTTTCGCAGGGAAAACAGGTATGTACTCAGTCAATGATGGAATTATATGTTGAATAGGACAGCACACTGTGCATAAAGCAAGAGATGTAATTTACTCATTTACCTATTCATTTAGAGTGTGTGTGTGTGTGTTATAGGCCTACAGTAATATCTTACCTCGATGGGATGTTATGACACTAAAAATGACAAATAAACTATTGAATTATTGATGATACAGTTCACAGTAGTATAACAGTGGAGTGATGCATTACAATTGTGGTAAAGTTACTGTAAGTAAAACAACAATACAATTACATTAGTAACTCATTCTGTAAGAAATACATAAGGCATACATTACGAATGGTAATACAGTGTTGTCCTTTGAATTGTATGTCTAGGATTGGATGACAACCTCGCACGGGTGGCAGAGGAAAACTTCTCAATGACCAACAAGAACAAAACATCTGTAACATGGTGATGGCAAATAATGCCATCACACTGAGACAGATCCGCACTGCAATCATACAAGACAATGCCATATTCCAAAATGTCAACTCTATAAGCATCTCCACATAAACCGGATATTGAACAAGCATCAGATGACCATGAAGGAACTTTACAGGGTACCATTTGAGAGGAACTCTGATAGAGTGAAAGAGCTGCGGTACCAGTATGTACATGTAAGTCAGTTACTGGTTGTCTATCATTATAACCTTTTTACAATTAAGCAGTGGTTCCCAAACTTTTTTGGCTTCAGTACCCCCTTTACCTGATGTCTGAATCCAAGTATTTGCTTAATTAGTGCCTCCCAAGCAGATCTATCTAATACTGTGGGTTTTACTGTAACATTTCCGTATGTCTAGTCATTGATGATTTCCCCCTCCGCTTTCTCTCAAATACCCTCTGTAGTACCTCTGCGTAGGCCTATCCCTAGGGGTACATGTACCCCAGGTTTGGAACCACTGGAGTAGTGGCCAGTAGTATATTGAACTTGTGGAGGAGAACATAGAACATTCCTATGTCATTTTCTGTTACTCTAGTGTATGACTCTTCTGTATGACTGATTTGATGCTTTTTGTTTTTACTCTGTTGTAGAGAATAATGGCATTGGAAGGAAATGAGACCACTCACATCCTCGTGTACAATACAATACACAGAAGCTCCTCATCTTCTTGGACCACCTTCATTCTGATTTGATCCCTGAAAATGAGAGAGGTCTCATAGGGCCTCACCTACCAAAGTATGTAATTGTGTGGGACAATGTGAATTTCCACCGTGGCCCTTTCATCAGAGCCTGGTTCACTACTCATCCAAGGATGGTCATGGTGTTCCTACCACCTTACTCTCCTTTCCTCAATCCTATTGAGGAGTTTTTCTCCGCTTAGAGGTGGAGAGTGTATGAGCATCAGGCTCAAAATCAGAGGTCCTCGCTCCATGCAATGGACACTGCGTGTGATGATATTACAGGAGATCAGTGCAGGGGATGGCTGCGACATGCACGCCGTTCCTTCCCTCGTTGCATCGCAAGGGAGAATATACGCTGTGATGTGGACGAGAATCTTTGGCCAGACAGACAGCAGCGTGTGGATGGCAAGGAGGGTGAGGATGATGGCCAGGAGGGTGAGGATGATGGCCAGGAGAGGGAGGGTGAGGACAGCGACCAGTGAAGAAATGTTAGTTTTGAATCTCCGGCTTTTTTTACAGCACTGTAGGCTACATATAATTTTCCTTGTTTTTTGTGTGTATGTGTTTATATTACAGTATATTGTGCTGTATACATTTTCTTTTAACTCTGATGTATGGAAGTTACTTTATGTGTGTGAATAAAAATGGTTACAATTTCCTTGGCAGTATGAGTGCAATGTGTGAAGTCAAACCTTGGAGGGTACTCTTACCGTAAAGTCCTATTTTTTCTTTTTTTTCAGTTTTATACACAATTGTATTCTGTTAGCTAGACAAAAAAACTAGTACAGTAACCATTGTGAATAAAGGACTGGGTTAAGACTGAGACAGAGACTGATATTGGAGATGATCAAGGTTCCATTACAGCACATTTGACCTCAAAACTAAATACAAAGTAAAAGAAGCCTGATAATAAAAAAAATATATTAATAATGAAAATAATAGCTGAGTAGTTATTCACTAAACAACTATTTTTGCAATATCTAAGCAGTTTCTTCACATTACATCTCAAATCTGAATATGCCATCGGATTGCTCATATAGGAAAACCTATAAAAGCACATTTAATTCATGTTTTTACCTTGTTTAGTCAAAAAGATACACTGAAAAATAGATTTTAGCCTGGCGGTGGTGGCCATGTTGGATTTCTCAAATTTTGAGGCATTTTGGGGCATTTTTGAGCTTCATATACAGCAGATTTGGATTCAGCACCCCTTAATACCCCTAAAAATGTTGTATAGTATAAATATTCGCAAAATGCCTCCACCACTTTAAATAAGCACATTTTCAGAAATTCTGCCTAGACTATTTTGCCCCTATTTGTCACAATCACACATTTCATCCTTCTCAGTCAGATCCTGTTTTCTCTTTCTAGAAAGGGAAAGGCCTGGTTACAGTGAAAGACTTGTATACTGATATTCTCCTCATTTGACCAACTTAAAGGCGAATTTGATCTACAACTAGAAAATTCCAGGGAAATTTTGAGTGCCACGGGGCTACTGCACTCCTCTGCAGCTTCTGGAGTGGAGTGCCTCGGAGCTAGAACCCCGTGGCACTAATAAGTATGGATAAGATTAATAGTTGCCTCGGAGCTAGAACCCGTGGCACTAACTATCTAATTTTTTCAGGTACCTGCAATTCAGGAACTATATATAACATTTTAAATTTTGAAATGTATAACTCACTGGATTAAGTCTACTCTCTTCTAACAAAGGAACCTGAGACCAAAAGGCTAGTGTCCATGTTTGTAAATGTGTTTGCGGCTCAAACTGCTCCAAGTACACAACATTTGAGAGAGTGTTGGGAGAGGGAAATAGGCACTGTCATCTTAGAGGATGCATGGTGTAAAACTGTAAACGACATTCATTCTTTTCATCTTATATGTGTAAAATGAAAACAGTACGATGGTACACTGGCACATATGTTCTGGTTTTGCAACAAACTCCGTAGATTTTGGTGCGAGGTTTTCCACTTCTACTCTGAGGTTTATGGATACAATCTCCCTCCAGACCCAGATACAGGAATCCCTGGTCTCAACAGCTCGAGACTCTTAAAAATTGGAAGGTTCTGTCAATCCAGTATGGGGAGGTTATTGCTAAGAAATTATTCTCAAAATCTGGAACAAAGTTATAGCTCCAAGTTTTGAAGCCTGGCTCACGGAGCTCTTAAATACCTTATATCTGGAAATTTGATTTGAGATATCAGGGAAAACAGATTCCATCAGATAAGGCAACCATTTCTTGATTATCTTTCACAGTGGAGAGGACCCTCATGACACCTCAATGTCTTGATTGCGTTTAAATATTTATTCGTCTGTAATTTTTTCAAAGTATAATTTGATTACAATCACAGATGGCCACAGATACTCTCGTTTTAGAGTACAGTTTTTCCCCCTTTTCTTTTTTTTTCCTTTTCCCAACCTGCTTTGGGGGAGAGGGGTGGGAAGAAAGGGGTGGTAGTTCGGATTGTATGTACCATGGCGCAGCTGTTTTACACCACTGACGAACCCGGTGGAAATCCTGGGTAGGTCTGGTCCTGTGCTGTGCTCAGTGTGCTGTGTGAGAGGGGGAGTGGCCAGGGGCCAGAGCTTCTTTTACCGATATATTTATCTATATCGTTAACATTTCTTATCCAAACAACGTCAAACTTACTTGTGTCCGTAGCAAGACACCTGTCACATTTGAAATCAATTGGACAAACAGTTCGAGAGATATGCGAATGACAGACGTCGCTGTCATTTATAGATAGATAGATAATGAAATAAATGCAGTGTTAGATTTGTCATTATCAGCATCCACATCAATATTGAAGTCACTAAAAAATTTGACAAAAAGTTGGATAAAAATCCAGCATACGGGCCAGGAGGACGGTATAAAAAAAACTGGCTGTAAAGTTTTCCAGGTTGGATAAGAAAGGCTGAGAACAAGACTTTCAAATGATTTATAACTAAGTTTAGGTCTGGGGTTGACATATTCTTCCTGACACAGCCAAGTTTCAGACAGAATAAGTCAATATGATAATTCAATATTATATCATTTATTAATACACCTTTAGAGGAGAGAAATCTAATGCTTAGGAGTCCACATTTAACTCTCCTATTTTGTTGTTCTATTGCTGAAGTGTTTTTTATTCAGATTTTTGTGAAAAACTCCTCTTCCATTTACAGCTGATTGGTTTAGGTGGTCGGGGGACAGACACAGTTTCTATATGCTATTAGAAGCACAGAGAAGAGTGTAAGACTGCAGCTCTGTCTCCTAATCTGGACTAGTCTCTGGGTTGTCATCGGTTCAGGCTAATAGATTTGGCCATATTTCTAGATATGAGAGCAAGTGGGATGTATGCCGTCTCTCCTAATCAGACCAGGTCTTCCCCAGAAAGTCCCACATTATTATCTGGACATCACCTCGACAATCAGCGATTGAATGATTACATGCGGCTATACATGTAATCACTGATCAAATTAGGCAGGGGCCCAGAGAAAACTACAGAGTCCAACATTGTTTTTGCAAAGGTACACACCAAATCAAAATGAATTTTTGTGACCTCCGATTGGCGTACTAAGGTGTCATTTTCACCAGCATATATTATCATTTTACTGTATCTACATTTATCCTTAGCCAGCAGTTTTAAACCTGACTATGCCAACTGCTCTGGCCCCAGGAATACATTTGACTATGGCCGCTGGTGACGCTAATTTCACATTTCAGACTATAAAGATGCCAATAATCAGAGTCTGTTTCTCAGCAGGTGTGTTGCGGAGTGGGGCGAAACATGAAGTGGTTTGTGGTGAACCGTGGGCTTCTGTTTGGGGCCACGCTTCTTACGAGCAGTCACCCAGGCAACCTGGTTTCCCGGCTGCTCGGGAACTACCAGGGGATTAGCAGCTATGCTAGGACTGGAGCTGACTGGTTTTCCATGGTACGGAGCCGTGCTTCTAACTCAGTAAGCCTCGCCTCCAAGGCTACAAACAAACTACACTTAGTGCAAGTACCAATACCATCAAAAGAGGCAGAGGAGTGCTAAACATGACACACCGAGTAAGAGCAAGAGCAAGAGCAAGAGAGAGAAGCCATGTCTAACCGCTGACCAAGACTAGTCCTGGAGCTAACAGGAGAGCAAAAATACCAACAGATGTTAAATTAGCGGGAGGTCGCTAAAAGATCGGAAAAGCAAGAAGTGTTTAGACCAAACTATTGTATGCTTAAGTGTACAATGGATACATATCCACAGGAATGAAGAATATATCAAAGTTAGCTGAGTAGAGAGCAGCAGAAATGCTAACAGTAACGCAGTCGAAAACCGGAAATGACGGAATACGCTTACCACAACATGTCAGCACAAGCATGTCTCGTGACTTCCTGTTTTTTTTTGAAAATGAACTCTCCTCTCGTTTCAGGTCACTTGCCCTTCCTCACGTGTCACCGGTCTGATTGTCTTCCCTGATTCCTGATTGTGTCCACCTATTCCCCATTACCCTCATGTGTTTTATAGTCTGCGTCTTCCTTTGTCTTGTGCCAGAGTCTCTCGTTCTGTCGTGCACCCCAGCCAATCTCCACAGTCCATGTTATTCCTCAGCCTTGTTATTCTCACGTCAAGTAAGCCTGTGTTCTTTGCCTCCTTGCGAGTGATCTTTTGTTTGTATTTTCAACATCTCCATCCACACTTCTGCTTGGTGACTTTAACATCCATGTTGACACTAGCAGCTGCAAATTTGCTTCGGAGTTTCTGTCACTGCTGGATTGCTTCAACTTTGTGCAGCATGTGCAGGGCCCCACCCACAGTAAAGGCCACACGCTAGACCTGGTGTGTTCCACTGGCTTTCCCCTCACCAACCTACAGTGCCTGGACCTAGCAGTTTCTGACCACCATGCCATTGTTTTCAATGTTCCTGCCTCCCTGCCTAGGCAGCGTCCTAGACGGACCATCATGTTCAGGAACATTAAGACTGTGAGCACAGAAGCTTTGTCTAGCCTGATTGCCAACCACTGGACTACTGACTCCTCCATATCTGCTCCTGATGACATGGTCGCCAGCTACAATGCAGCGTTATCCCTTAGCCTGGACGCTCTGGCCCCCCTTAAAATCCGGACTGTTTCATTCACTCGTCCCGCCCCCTGGTTTACCACTGAGCTTCGCTCCATGAAAGCCACTGGTAGGAGGCTGGAGAGGCTTTATAAAAGAACTGGCCTCACTGTCCACCAGCTGGCCTTCAAAGATCATATTACGGATTACAAGGAAGCTCTCTCCCAGGCCAGGACCCAGTACTACTCCACTCTGATTGGGTCTCAACAAAATCATCCCAGAGCACTGTTCTCTACTATCAACAGACTACTCTCCCCTCGTACTTCCCCCCACCCTACTGCTGGCTCTGACCTCTGCTCCAAGTTCCATGACTTTTTTCAGGCCAAGGTTGACTGCATCCACCAGCAGCTTCTGGTTCCACCCACCACCCCTCTTGGGTGTCTATCTCAGGACGGCGCTTCCCCTGCTACATGTCCCTCCTTCTCTTCTTTCACCCCAGTTGACGCTAGTCAGATAACTGAGCTAGTCACCAAGGCCAAAGCCTCCACCTGCTCCCTTGACCCCATGCCCACTGCTTTGGTCAAGGCCTGCCTATCTTCTGTCTGCCCTTCCATTGTGGACATTGTCAATGCATCCGTTCTATCTGGTTTTGTGCCCATCAGTCTTAAAACTGCCTCTGTTACGCCCATCCTTAAGAAGGTGGGTTTGGACCCCGTGGACCTCAGCAACTATCGGCCAATCTCCAACCTGCCTTTTCTCAGCAAGATCCTTGAAAAAGCAGTTGCTGCCCAGCTCCATCAACATCTGTCCAATAACGACCTGTATGAAACCTTTCAATCAGCCTACAGGATCCACCACAGCACAGAGACCACCCTTGTCAAGATCACCAATGACCTTCTGATTGCTGCTGATTCTGGCTGCATCAGCATCCTGGTTCTGCTGGACCTGATGGCCGCTTTCGATACGGTCTCCCACTCAATCCTGCTCAACCGCCTTTCTACTCACCTTGGACTCACTGGTACTGCTCTATCCTGGTTCACTTACTATCTATCCAACAGAAAACAGTTTGTTAATAATAATAATAATAATGCATTTTATTTAAAGGCGCCTTTCAAAGCACTCAAGGTCACCTTACAAGGCACATATAACACACAACAGTACATCCAAAAATACAAATCAGGTGACATTTAGTGCAGAGATAAAGAAGAAAGAAAAAGAAAAAATAAATAAATATAAATAAGTAAAGAAAAAGAAAAAATAAATAAATGTGAACGTGACTTCAAAGTGCATTAATATAATAAATAAACAAGAATGAAGATTGCATAGTTAATGGGAGATAGAGTAGGCCACTCTGAAAAGGTGCGTTTTCAGGCGGGTTTGTTGTTACCTTTAATGGATCCAGCTCCCACCCTGCCCCAGTTAACCACGGTGTGCCACAAGGTTCAGTACTTGGTCCCCTCCTCTTTACCATCTACATGCTCCCGCTCGGCCAGATCATCCGCCACCATGGTTTGAATTTCCATTGCTACGCTGATGATACCCAACTCTATCTCAGCACATCACCTTCTACCCAGCTCCCTCCACAATCCCTCATCAACTGCCTGCATGACATAAAAGTCTGGATGACCACCAACCTGCTCAAACTCAACAGTCAGAAGACAGAACTCATGGTTGTCGCTCCAAAGAATCTGCTCCACAAGGTAGATGGTCTTATCCTCCAAGTTGATGGCTCCTGCATCTCACTGTCCTCGGAGGTGCGCAATCTTGGTGTTATTTTGGACTCCACACTATCATATGACACACACATCAAATCTGTCACCAAATCCGCTTTCTTCCACCTAAGGAACATTTCAAGACTCCGTCCTTCACTCACTGACTCAGTTGCAGAGACCCTCATACATGCATTCATCACCTCACGTCTGGACTATTGCAATGCCATCCTGTATGGGGTCCCCAATAAAACACTGGACAGGCTCCAACACGTCCAAAACTCAGCTGCCAGGGTTCTCACTCGAACAAAACCCTGGCAGCACATCACCCCCACACTCAAACAGCTGCACTGGCTTCCAAT
Organism: Scomber colias; assembly: GCA_021039105.1. Classification (NCBI taxonomy): domain Eukaryota; kingdom Metazoa; phylum Chordata; class Actinopteri; order Scombriformes; family Scombridae; genus Scomber; species Scomber colias. The sequence goes on from JAJDFG010000083.1 coordinate 1,870,075, forward strand.
TAAGTTCTGCATCACTTTCAAACTTCTTCTTCTCACCTACAAATCTCTTCATGCCGTTGCACCCCAGTACCTAACAGACCTTCTCCATATCTACCACCCTTCACGAGACCTGCGCTCCACTGACTTGGGCCTCCTGTCCATCCCCCGCACCAGAAGGCAAACCTTTGGGAGCCGGGCTTTCAGTGTGGTAGCTCCTATACTTTGGAATTCGCTCCCTCAGGACATTCGCCAGGCACCAGCTCTGGACAATTTTAAATCAATGTTGAAAAGGCACTTGTTCCTGCAGGCTTTTGCCGGCTAAATGTGTGTTTTTGTCTGTGTTCTTGTTATTGTCAAGCGATCTTGGGTTTTATGAAAGGCGCTATACAAAATAAAGTTATTATTATTATTATTATTATTATAGATTAACCGTATTAGTCAGTTTAGTGTCTTAGAGTTTTGTAGAGCCTCCGATTTTCTGTTTTATTTTCTCTTTTGTGAACGGAGTTTGGTTCCTCCAGTGTTTTGTTTTCCTAGTTGTGGCTTTTTTGTTTACCTCCTAGTGGAGTGATTTTCTGTTGTTTTAGTCCTTAGTTTTTTAGGCCTTTTTCCCTCCTCGTTAGGAGTGGTTTTATTTTATTAGAAGATATTCTCCCTGTTTATTTTTTCTCCCTAGATTTCCTGCCTTGATAGAGTAAAGTTTTTTCTAGCCTGTTGTTTTGTCACTCTGTCAAGGAGGTTGGAACCAATAAAAGTCTGCCTTAACTGTCCTATCTCTGCATCTGAGTCCTCATTTACGTCCAAAGGCCTGTACTACGAAGCTGGATTAACCTATCCAGGATATCTCTCCGTTACCTGGGTTGATTTATCCAGATATTCGCAGTCTAGGATAAGCGGTACTACGAAGCTGGTTATCAACTCGGTAAATCAACTCAGGGTTTTCCAATCTGGATCACTGCGCGCTCACATAAAGGGGAGGTGTTTGCAGCGTCTGACCAATCACAAACATGGAGAAACCCTGCAGAGCTACTTTACCATGGAGGAGCAGACAATTATTATTCAAAAATATGAAGAATTCTATCACATCATCCAGGCCAAAAGCAACACTGTTGATGCAGCAGCAAAAGCCAGGAAGGAATGCTGGCAGGAAGTTACCAACTCTGTTAATGTGTAAATTCATGAGATCATACAATATTAATTTATCGGACAATATAAACGGACAGCACTCTGATCACACAATGTCACTTTATTACGGCACAGACGTTTCAGGCAGTGCTTTCAGGAGTGCTTCCTCAGTGTCCTTCCTTTCATGAGAGACATTAAGTTAGTTTAATATTCAACATTCAAAATACAAACCTATTATGCGCTTCAACCATTTGAGTGAATGATTTCAAATTTTTAAATATATATTTTGGCCAATTAAAAAATTGCATCTATCACTAAAAACTCTTTCTCTCCTAAGCGCTCCTCTCACGATCTGCACCAATGTTGACAGGATCTTTTAAGAATGGGCAGGTCATTTTCTAAGAGAACTGATTGGTCAGGAGGTGGTGCTTTTGTACTCATTGATCTCTTATCCAGAACATAACCTGCTCCGGAGCAGGTTAGCCGTTCAGCATAAGTTACCATGGTGATTTACCCCGGTAAGAAGTGAACCAGCTTCGTAGTACGGAAAACCCAGGGTTAACCCTGAAGTTATCTCGATAAGAGAAAATCCAGCTTCGTAGTACAGGCCTCACGTCTGACACTGTCAGCATTTTAACACACACCTAACTCATTTTTCATCTCCTATCATGTGTTCCCATCAGGGCAGGAATTTCACGAGGGCCATGGCCTTGATGCCTCCGCCTGCACTGCCTGAGTTAATCTTACGGTTTTCTAGTCTGCCAATTGGTCGGAACTGCTGTGTTAGTTCAGAGAATAAGTTAACTATATAAGGTAGACTCAATGGCTTAACCCGTGCAATCTAATTCAATCCAATACAGCAACTCTGCTATAAATTCTACATTTATGAAGCTTATACATTTTTTGACAACAAGGTGAAAATTCTGCTTTATGTTCATTGAGTGATTGTGGTGTATTAGGGTGCATTGTATTGAAAGGTGCTCCGAATATTTTGTCCACTCCATGTACATACATGAGGAGGGCAAAATATTAAAGGGGCTAAATGCGATTTCAATTTCACAGCTAGATGTCGCAGCTCTGGACTGCATGTAACCAAAACAAAACTGGCTCAGGTGTACACCCCCGCCTTTCTGCTCGCCTTCCTCTCGCTCTCTGTCCGCTTCTCCCCCTCTACCTGCCTGTTTTCAGTGAAGCACTTTCCATCCACTGACGAAACAGCTGACTGAGGATACTGACTGAGGACCGTTGTGATGTCTAGTAATGAAGTAAGTAATGCTCACGAGAGTAACGTGTTTCTAATGTAGTGTAACAGTTATTAGTGTTCCGATGCTAAGGTTAGCTAACTGCTAGTAGTTGAAAATTAACAAGCTGAACATAGTAGCCAAGCTAATAACTTCACATTGATCATTTCTGTTGGATTTTATGAGCACTGCTGGCAAACAGCTGGGACATTTGGGTTTTTGTGCAATTGTAAAAAATATTGACCATGACATGTGTTACTTGTGTAATGTAGCCAGAGTCTGGTTCATAAACTGTCTGTAAGGTAGCTTATGCTAAGTTTGTTCCTTATAAAATTATAATTAGGGCCTGAGCGCTGACCAGCGCGAAGCCCTATTGTATCTGTCAAGATTATTAGGGCCCGAGCGCTGACCAGGGTTAGGGTTAGGGTTAGTTGTTTTGTTAGTCGTTTTGAAGACAAAATTAATAAACAAAACTCTCTCGCTTCAACTTCCCGCCAGCCGAACGCTGATTGGTCGAGAGGACATATCACGTTCCGGCTAAAAATAGGTTTGACGCTTGTCGCGGTTTGGAGAGGAACTGCATCTTGCAGTACATTTTAAACAAGGAAATATAGCGATTTGGCATGAAACACTGGTGGAACAGTGAATAGGTTCAGTACACAGCAAAATGGCATGACAAACTCATTTTTTTTTAAATTTGGCGTTTATCGCGTTTTGGAAAAGAGTTCTTCATATACAAATATGTGCATACAAATGCAGACTGATTTTTAAAAAAAAGTTAACAGAAAGGGTGCAACCCATCCTTATATTAAGATACTGCCGTATAAGGGCCCCATGTTTTCATGTATAGCTCTTCCTGGTCTCTCAGCCTGTAACAAAGCCTTTCGTAAGAAGCAATCTTGGCCATTTCGTTAAGCTACTACTTGACAGATACATCTCCTCTCATTTTCCAGTGTCGCAACACCATCCTGCATCCAGTAAGAAGTGCTGTTCTGCACCATATGATCTGGTGGACATTTAGCCCACTTCCCTTCGGTTGCACACCCAATAGGCAAAGCAGCGGTTGTTATACCAGTGTAGAGCACATCACAGCGTTAATAAAGGAGATAATCTTAGACCACAGTAAGTCTAGCATGGGGCATCCACACAACATATGTATAAAAGTACCACATAAAGCACCACATCTCCAACATAAGTCAGAATTTTTAAGTCCTAACTGTGCCATTTTACATGGCGTCCAATAACAATATTATATACAATATACAATATATCTATTAACAATTTAAAAACTAATCAAATGGGTCTGCATTTCTCTCGACACTTTAAACCATGATCCAATGATTTGAGCCCATATTTCACCAGATTTCACCCCTATATCCCTCTCCCAGTATCTCTTAAGGCCTTCAAACCTGGGTGGATGAGACCCCCTCAAGAGGTTGTAAAAGCACACAGTTTTCTTTTTGAAGTGTCCCTCCTGTTCCAGTCTAATTTGTATTTGAGTTCTAGGTATAAGCGGTAATTGTTTAAGGTGTGACAGCATAAAACTCCGCAACTGCAGATATTTCCAAAAATCCTTGTTTGAGAGTTTATACTTTACCCTTAATTGTTCAAAAGAAAGAAACTGGTCTCCATCAAATAAATCACAAATATAAACAATGCCCAACTTGACCCAACCAGCCCATGAAAATATTTTTTTACCTATCCTGAGGCTTTAATTATGCCATAATGATGTCTTTTTTGTAAAATTAGGATTTAGGCTCATAGTTTTACAGTAGTAGCCACTTCAAAGTTCCCACTCAGAGTCACGTGACGCGATGCGAGAAGAAGCCACGGAGTAAGGGAGCTCCGCACTGCATCGCTACCTTTATCCTTTAAAACATTTCCACCAGTGATATTTTCACTCAATATACTTGTTCATAGTTGAAAGGGGTGCAAAGATGTCGAAACTTTCCAAGTCTGCGGCCTGTGGAGATATTAAAAAGCACCTGCGGTCATACGCGGCCGAGGCCATGATGCAAGATGAAGACGGAGCTAACGAGTCCGAGCAGCTACAGGCTAACGACATAGCTCAAGAGCTTGGTAACATCTACTCGACACTAACAAAGATCTCTGGCGACCTAGGTGAACTGGCAGAAATACGACGCTCTACTGCATCGGTAGAAACCAAACTCTCATCCTTAATTACAAGAATGGACGACATGGAAAAGCGAGTGGAATACTTGGAAACGACCGAGCAGGAGTGGAAATAATCCGCTAATCCACCAGCTAGCAAGACAGACGTCGGACAAATATGGGACAAACTAGAAGACATGGAGAACCGCTCCAGGCGCAACAATGTTCGCTTCGTCGGATTCCCGGAGGGCAAAGAAGGAGGAAATGTGGTGAGATTTCTGGAGGAACTGTTGCCAAATCTGCTGAACATTGAGGGGAAACGAGAGATTGAACGGGCACACCGGATCGCTGGCCAGCGACCCGCGCCAGGAGACAGACCCAGACCAATACTGGCCAGGTTTTTGAGATCGTCAGACCGGGATGCGGTGCTGCGAGCTGCGAGAAACAAAGGCAAGCTGACCTGGGGAAACACTACTATCATGCTTTTCCCCGACTACAAATTCAAGGAGTGCAAGAAAAAACTGCATGAACGGGGAGTGAGCTTCAGGATGCTGTTCCCGGCTAAGCTGAGAATCCAGACCGGCGAGGGTGAGAGAGCTTTTGATTGTCCCCGGAGAGCCATGGCTTTCATAGACGCTATGCAGTGAGTAACTACCGATGGAGTTATTTGTTGTCACTCTCATCCTCACGCACCCAAACGCCGCACTGGTGTAGACTCTTTTTCTTTTTTTTTTATGGTAGCGGTGCCAAGGAAGCACAACGCGTGGAGCCTTGCGTGTAATGGATCCAGCTCTTGACCACAGTGGGACAGTGTTGCGTAAAGTACCTAAGGCTGCGGTGACATTACAGAGAATTTGTAAATCTTTGGGACTGATAGATATCTGGAGGATCATGAACCCCTCTGGAAGGGACTACACATTTTTTTCATCAGTACACAAGACCTATAGCCGAATAGATTTTTTTCTAATATCTAAAGCACTTACCTCCTCTGCTATGGGTTGTGAAATAGGGAATATTCTTATTTCTGACCATGCTTGGGTTGGCTTGGACCTATTACCCCAGAGCGAGAGAAGAAAGTCTTATAGATGGCGTCTGAATTCGTCACTCTTACAGGACCCAGTAAATGTAGAATGGCTAAGAACAGAAATTACTAATTATTTGGAGATAAATTGGCAATCTGTATCGTCTGCAGGTGTCGCATGGGAGGCCTTAAAGGCTGTAATTAGGGGACGTATCATCCAACACACGTCATACCATAAAAAAATTAAAACACAGGAGTTGCTAGAATTGGAAAATACAATTAAACAGGCTGAAATAGAGTTGAAGCAACAAATGACACAGGATGGCATGAGAAAACTGACAAAGTTAAAATATCAGTATAATAATATAATAACCCAAAAGGTTGAATTTAATTTATTTCGGGCTAGACAAACATATTTTGAGTCAGGAGATAAAGCAGGAAAGTTGCTTGCCAGTTATATAAAACAGAGGGAATCAGCCTCCACTATTCTTGCTGTTAGGTCACCAGCTGGGGACCTGCTTACTGCAACTGTAGATATTAATCAGGCCTTTAGAGAATTTTATAGCAATCTATATAGTTCAACAGCTAGCTCTAGTGAAGACGAAATTCATAAGTTTATAGAACCACTTGGACTTCCAAAGTTGACAGACGAACAAAGAGATTTTCTAGATTTAGATATAACTATAGAAGAGATTAAAGGGGTAATCAAGGCTTTACCTTCAAGTAAAGCACCTGGGCCAGACGGCTTTACTGGGGAATTTTTTAAGAGCTTTGCGACTGAACTAGCGCCACCTTTACTAGAGATGTATAATGAGGCGTTGGAGAAGGGTATACTACCACCAACTTTGAGACAGGCCCTCATAAGTCTAGTTCCTAAGAAAGGTAAAGATTTAAATGAATGCAAGAATTACCGTCCTATTTCTTTAATGCAAATAGATGTTAAAATAATCTCAAAAATTTTAGCAAGCCGATTAGACAGTGTAATTACATCATTGATCCATACTGACCAAGTGGGCTTTATTCGTGGTCGTACCTCCTCAGATAATATCAGACGCCTTATCGATGTTATGTGGTCAGTGGCCGACACCCAGTCTCCAGTTGCAGCAATCTCTTTGGACGCCGAAAAGGCGTTTGACATGGTGGAATGGGGCCATCTATTCAAAATTTTAGAAGAGTTTGGATTTGGTATTACCTTTAGAAAATGGATCCATGCATTATATAAGCACCCAGATGCAGCAGTACAGACTAATGGGCTTATCTCTGATTATTTTACGTTGGGTAGAGGAACCAGGCAAGGTTCGCCCCTTTCTCCTTTGCTTTTTTGTTTAGCTATTGAACCACTTGCAGCAGCTGTACGTGGGGCACCAGATTTCCCTGGTGTTACTGTAGGTGGGATGGTGCATAAATTGATGCTTTATGCTGATGATATTTTATTACTGGTGTCCAACCCCAGCAGATCTGTACCATGTCTTCTTAGAATTATAAACTCTTTTTCAAAATTCTCTGGGTACAGGGTTAACTGGTCCAAGTCTGAAGCACTCCCCCTAACAGCTTATTGCCCCTCCACTGCCTTCCATCCAGGGGCGTTTCAGTGGCCTCAACAAGGTATCATGTATTTGGGTATCCGATTTCCTAGACAGCTGAAAGATGTGGTCAAAGCAAATTTTGACCCATTATTGGAAAGAAATTCTTGTGATGTTGAGAGATGGGCAACTCTTAATTTATCTATGGCAGGCAAAGTTAATGTTCTGAAAATGAACAGTGTTCCCAAACTTAATTACCTTATGCAGTCCCTCCCCTTAGAAATTCCCCATTATTATTTTAAAAAGTTTGACAGGATATCCAAGAAATTTATTTGGAATGGTAAACGCCCCCGTCTGAACCATAGCAAGTTACAAAGACCAACAGATAGAGGAGGCTTAGGACTGCCAAAGATGTTGTTTTATTATTATGCTTTTAGTTTAAGGCACCTGGCTCATTGGTCTCTCCCTCCCGAAAGAGCCCCCCCATGGTACTGTATGGAACAAGCTGTAATGACCCCTCTGTCACCCATACAAGTCTTGTCTACTAAATTAAGTAACAGAGCAAAAACACATCCAATAATTTCTCATCTTAAATTGATTTGGACTAAAATTGCTCGAATATTTAAATTTGATCCCTTTCTAAATCTCTCTTCAAGTATTTGGTTTAATCCTAAATTACGAATTGGCAAATCCCCCATTTATTGGAAAATATGGCAGGAGAAGGGTGTGGTGACACTGGGGGATTTGTATTGTGATGGCTCCTTAAAATCTTTTGGGGGTCTGGCGCGGCGGTTCAATATCCCCACTTTTTTAGGTACCTGCAACTTCGCCATATGCTGGTGGGGTTTTTTGGGTCTGCTGTGGCGGTTCCCCAAAATGCAGAACTTCTAGATAAAATTATAAAGAGTTATGGAAAAGGGCATGAGGCAGCTGCCTATTATTCTTTTTTGATTCAGACTCTTGGTAACGGGCCCATCTCAGCTCTGCAGAAGACGTGGGAAAGGGATCTGAACCTGACATTCAGGGACGAGGATTGGAACAGAATTTGTAAAAGTGTTAAAAATGTTTCAAGGGATGCAAGAATTCGTCTTATCCAATTCAAAATTATACACCGTTTTTATTGGACTCCTTCCAGGTTATTTAGATTGGGCCTTTTACCCACATCAGATTGTTGGCGTTGTAAATCTGAGGAAGGTAATCTAGTTCATGTTTTATGGTCATGTGATAAAGTCCAGCAATACTGGACCAATATTTATGATAATTTGTGTGAGATCACAGAATTACAAATTCCATTTAGTCCTAGATTATTTATTCTGGTTGATGACTCAGTTTTGGTAGGAGGAGATAAACATATCAAAAGTTATGTCCAAACCAGTATTATGATTGGCAGACAAATACTTGTCAGAGAATGGAAGACGGAGGGGGTGCCCTCTCTACAAGAGTGGGCTGTACAGGTGGCGCGAGTCGCAGCTTTTGAAAAAATGTCATATAGACAATTGGGTAGACTGGATCTGTACGAAGCAAAGTGGGGTAAATATGTAAAATTCTTAAAGGGCTCCTGATATGGTTTACATGGTGGAGTGAAGTAAACTGTCATTATCGTGGGTATATACAGAATAGTGCCTCTTATTTGTTTGCATTTTATTCATCTATTATTGCTTTTATTTTTTCATCTGTTTACCAATTATCTGTTCAATGTAGTGACTACTCTTTGTTTTACTGACCGTGTCTGGAATTATTCTGTGCCTAATTTTGTTATAGTTATTTTGTGTTTTGTCTACATTGATACAGGCTGTGTAGCTGTAATAGCTGTACACGAACAAGCTAATGTTGGTAACCAGTAAGGGATCAGCACAGGAGGTGGTGACTTGGGAAGGGTTGTTGTGTTGGAGGGTGGGGGGAATACTGTTTCTGTTGTATTATTGAAATAATGAAAATAAAAATGTTAATCACAAAAAAAAGTTCCCACTCAAGCTGAAAGCCAGCTGAATGGCAGTCGACTCCCAGCCAAGTTCCAGCTAAATTCGAACGGTTGGAGCAACCCCCTTCTTCTCCTGGGTGTGTCTATCTTTTCCTGTAAACCCATCTATTAATTGTAATACAAGATATGACCAGGAGATGGAGCTTCTGTCACAAAATAGCCCACATTCTGATGTTCTATGAATTTTTACTGACTTCATCGAATGAAATCAAAAAATTAAATAGCCTACTTTATAGCCCATGGAATGTGGGATCAGGTGCGAATAGATCATGGCAAGGAATTTTATTTGACACGCTTCATACAAGAGCTGTCATCCTATCGCCATAATCAGGAGAGAGGGCCTTACTTACAGACTTCATCCACAAGGGTACAGTTCAATAGTTTGTATGACTGTTTTAGCAACACACTATGTATGCCCATTTATATTATAATTTTTACTGCTTTTTTCTTCAGCAGCACTCTCTACTTGCATACATTACATACATTTTCTTTACAATTACTATGCTTTATAACTCTTCTGGATAACATAAAAACAAAACTGTTCTTGGCGGAGCTTATTGTTATGTTTAATTTATGTTTAACTCTGGTTATAGGTTATGACCCGCTGAGTGTATAAAGTTACAGTGGCAATTCTGCATGACCATGTCTCCCAAATCAACCACCAGAATAAATGACAAATCTGTGTTTCTGATTTCAGAATCATACAGTTGAAGAAATCTGGCCTGAGGTCACGTCCTCCACCACCATCATCCCTCCCTTCACCACCATCATCATCATCTATGGTGCCCTCACCCTTCCCACCACTCTCCCCACCACCACCATCATCTATGGGACCCTCACTCTCCCCACCACCACCATCTATGGGGCCCTCACTCTCCCCACCACCACCATCTATGGGGCCCTCACTCTCCCCACCACCACCACCACCACCACCATCATCTCTGTGGTTCTCCTCCCCGCCCCCCTCCCCTTCCCCTCCTCTCTTCACACCAACAGTGGATCATGTGAGAATAGAAGGAGAATAGAAGGAATATCAAGGCTAGGAAAGCCACGGGGTCTGATGGCATCAGCTCCAGACTCCTCAGGGACTGTGCAGACTAACTCTGTGGTTGTGGTCTGCTACATCTTTAACCTGAGCCTGAGTCTGGAAAGGGTTCCTGTCAAGTGGAAGACTTCTTGTTTGGTTCCAGTCTCAAAAACCCCAAGGAGCTCAACCACTTCAGACCTGTGGCTTTAACCTCTCACCTCTCAGCACTTGAGAGGATCCTTTTGAAACATCTCCACCCCCTGGTGAGCCCTTACATGGATCCCCTGCAGTTTGCATATCAGCCTGGCATTGGAGTGGATGATGCAGAGATCCCTGTCTCACCTGGAGGACACTGGCAATACAGTTGCTCATCCTCTCAGTCTGTGATCAGATTGCTGATCGTCACATGACTTCATGAGAACTACAGCAAGTAAAAGAGCATAACGGTTGCTCAGGTAGTCCAGTGGTTAGAGCGCATGCCCCATATGCAGCTGACCCTGCTGCATGTCATTTCCCCTCTCTCTTTCCCAATATTTCCTGTTTGACAACTGTCAAATAAATGCGATTGTGCCTCAAAAAAGCCTAGTATTTCAGGAAGGTTTTTGCAGAAGCTGTTTTTTCTTGAATATCATCTCACTTGATGAGTGACTTGGTGAGCAGGGCTGTCCAAAAGCGACAGTCCTGACAGAATGAGATGTATGACGTCACAGCCTCTGTATACTCCTCCAGACTATCGGTCACAGTAGTCTATCTGAGGGCGCACTCACATTGCCTCAAAACCCATGTGTACTCAAGCACAGTTGCCTCCGACACATACGCAAAAACATAGGCATAAAACATGCACAGTGTGTGTTTGCGTGCTGTGCGCCGATAAAACACAAAGTAAAAAGTGCAAGCATGTGTAGTCATGCCTGTGTAGTATGCAGTACTTGTGTAAAAAGTTGTACTGATTCAACTCTTTACTCTAGTAAAAGTAAGAAAGTTTGACACTGAGTGATCATTTACGCTCACAGAAATAGACTGAATTACTTAGAAGTCGAATTTCGTTAGTTTATAAGATGCAGATTTGTATAATATTACTTTTATGAGGGTCACAGTCACAGACAATAAACACAATCATCCGCTGCAGTTTTCCCAGTTGGGGAAAAAAAACACAGTGGGCCGTTTTCCTCTTCCCGACAGAGCACAGTCACTGGGGCGTTTAGTCGACAAAGTACAAACAGGACAGTGCGAAATGGTGTACACTCACAGACAGTGTAGTTCGCTTCATTGCTAAAGAGATGCAGCCCTTTAGCATCGTCGAAAAGCCAGCATTGTATGAATTGCCTGGGAGAACATACGTGTCACAAACGGCAATTCCACAACTGTACAACAGCGTGAAAGACGACATACTTAAGGAGATCAAAGACATCCAATTTTACTCTGCCACTACAGATATGTGATCAAGTTCAAACATGACCCCCTATATGAGCTTGACTATACACTACATAACTGCTGACTGGACTCTGCAGTCCAAGTGTTTAGAGACCAGATATGTCCCAGATAACCATACTGCTGACACCCTGGAAGAAAACCTGAAGTCTGCTTTAGCAGACTGGGGACTGGATGAGCACAAACTAGTCTGCATCACTACAGACAATGGTGCTAACATTGTTGCTGCAATAAGTCAAGTCAAGTCAAGTCAAGTTTATTTATAAAGCACATTTAAAAACAACCTCAGTTGAGCCAAAGTGCTGTACAGTTATTAAAATACAATATAATCACACACAATATAATAATAAATAAAAACAATAAAGGAATAGTAAGAGCTCAATTTAAAAACTAAAACTAGAATAAAAACAAATAAAAAGTAAAATAAATAAAAAGTAGGAAGCCAAGGATTCTCACCTAGCTGGGACTGAACGCCAAGGAAAAAAGATATGTTTTTAATAGTGTTTTAAAATGCTCTACAGACTGTGTAGCTCTAACCTGGAAAGGTAGGCTGTTCCACAGCTTGGGGGCTGCCACTGAGAAAGCTCTGTCCCCCCGAGTAGAGAGTCTGGACCGAGGTAAAAAAAATCTTGGCTGGCCATGGCTTAATTGCTTTGGCCACAGCCTCCATCTCCCTGCGTCCCATGGTCTGGACAGCAACAAAGATCGGACAGCTCGTGCCATAGGACTCTGTAAAAGTTTGGTCAATGTATTCAACCTGAGCTGGCTTAAGAGGAGAGACCTGAGGAAGGCACAGAGTGAGGCTAATCTCCCCCAACACAGTCTAATACTGGTGAGTGATGTTATTTAAATTCATTGATAGTTTAATTTGCAGCACAAAATATTTAAAGAGTTTTTATTTTTTATTTCATAGTAGCCTATAGCCCTGTAGAATAACCGGTAGTAGGGTTGGTCCGATCGGCGGGTGTCCATCGACGATTGCACGCATTATTCCCAATCCGACCATTTTTTGTGTATTATTTTGTCATTATTAAGGCAAAAGAACTCAATTTATGTCCGTCGACATTATAATGAATAGACTATAGGCTTAATATTAGTTTGCATCCAGCGTGCTGCGTGGACTTCATTACATCTGCTGCATCGCTGCTACCACAATTATCAAATGCTTAGTTTATACAGTCTGTGACTGTGACCCTCATAAAAGTAATATTTTACAAATCTGCATTATATAAACTAACAAAATTCGTTAAAGTAAGTCATTTGGCGACTTCTAAGTCATTAAAGTCTTAATTTTACTGGAGTAATCTATCTCGTTCGCACCTGTCATTGTACATCTTGCTTTGAATTAAAACCTACTGAGCGAACTCTCCCGTTCTCTCCTATGAACGAGTCGGACGACAACGTGTATCAAACATGAAGCAAAGTGAAAAAATAAAGTACGTAACAACCCCCCCCCCCCACACACACACACACCCAGCCGATGCCATTGGCCATCAAGATGTTTTGCTTTCAACATCGCCGATCGGCTATTTCCTACACATCGCCCAGCCCTAACCTGTAGTAGTCTTTTAGTATGCACTAGAATATAAACATAATATAACATACAAACAATTAATAATGATAAATAATGGAAACGTAAAAAGTAGTATTTGTTTAAGAATGTTGATATAAACTAACTAATGAACAAGATCAATATTATCTTTCTTACAGGATGTTGTCACACAATGGGGCACTAAGCAGAAGATGGTAGAGAGGGTGCTGGAGCAACTCCCAGTCATAAGACGTGTCCTGGTTGAAGACAGAAAACATGGCCACCTCAACCCAACCTGGCAGGATGTTTCTGTGTTGGAATCCATCAACGCAGCAATGAAACCACTGGCTGACTTCACAGACATACTCTCAGCGGAAAAATACGTCACTGTGTCCTCAGTTAAGCCTGTGCTGGAACTGATTAAAGACAACCTTCTCTCTCCAGGCCCTGATGATACTGCACTGACAGCCAGTATTAAACAACATGTGCAGGGTACTGACTGAAAAATACAGCTCACCTGCAATTCAAGTCCTCCTTACAAAGGCCACCATCTTGGATCCCAGATATCGTGGCAGCATGGAGGAGGCAGGTGCATTGGATGATGCCAAACATCAGCTTGTGGAAGAGCTACTGGACTTAGGACCAGAAGGAGCCGCTGAAGGAAACAAGGATGAACCTACTGCTGCTGCACCCACCAAGAAGAAGAGGCTGAGTGACCTTCTTCAAAACAGAAGAGCTCATCTCACAAGTCAGGCCCAGGCTGCATTTCCAAAAAGAGTGCAGGCTGATGCAGAGCTGACCAAGTTCCTCCAAGAAGATGCACTTGATGTGTACAGTACAGTATAAACTGGAAGATCACCTGCACGTTTAATTACTGTATACACATCAGCTTCCCATTTGTCCATGAGTTTATGCTTTCCTCAGATCCGAACATTCCTCACCAGCACTCTGTCCCCTATTTCTAGGTCTGATGTTGTCACTTTCATGTCAAAACAAAGCTTGTTTCTCTCAGCTGTTTTCATGGCATTGCGAGAAGCTAGCTCATAGCTCTCCTTTAATCTAGCTTTCAGATTTTTGACATACTCAGAGTGTGAAGAGGGTGGTTTGGGTCCGACAGGCAACCCGAAGGCTAGGTCCACAGGTAATCGAGGTGTGCGTCCAAACATAAGTTCATACGGGGTGAACCCAGTGACTTCATTGCGAGTGCAATTATATGCATATACTAAGGGTTTTACGTACTCACGCCACTTCAACTTTTGCTTGGTTTCCAGGGTCCCCAACATGTTAAGCAGAGTGCGATTGAAGCGCTCGACAGGGTTTCCTCTTGGATGATAGGGGGGTAGTTCTTACTTTTTGAATGCCAGCAACTTCACACAACTCTTTGATTAATTTAGACTCAAAGTCAGGTCCCTGGTCTGTATGGAGTCTTTCGGGAATCCCATAATAGACAATGAAATTATCCCATAAACATCTTGCTACAGTGTGAGCTTTTTGGTTAGCAGTGGGGATAGCCATTGTGAACTTGGTGAAGTGGTCCGTGAGCACCAAGTTGTTTTTAGTGTTACTAGTGTCAGGTTCAAGACTCAGGAAATCCATACAGAACAGCTCAAGAGGACGAGTGGCTCTTATGTTGACAAGTGGAGCAGCTTTCTCTGGGGGAGTTTTCCTACGAATGCACCGCTCACAGGTTTTAATTTTTTGTTCTACGTCAGCAACCATACGGGGCCAGTAAAATCGGGTCCGAGCAAGGTCAAGAGTTCTTTCGATACCCATGTGGCCCATGTCATTATGCAAACTCTGCAAAACCATGTCTCGCAAGTCTGACGGCAGGACAAGTTGGTAAGTGATCTGTTCACCCTCTTGTCTCCTCCTGTACAAGATGTCATCTCTCAGCTCCAGCTTGTTCCATTCTCTCATCAGAAGGGGTAAGTCTGGCAACTCTTTTCTTACAGTGGGTGGAATCTTTTCTCCACATTCCAACTGAAGAATTACTTCTCGAATAGTTGAGTCAGTTCTTTGCTTTTCCTTGAGATCCAGCGAAGACCAAGTTGGAATGACAGGTAGGCCGTGCTGACTCTCAGAGGTGTAACAATCAGGGATTGCATCTGCAGATATGGTCAGAGACTCTACCAGAGTGAGATCATCCTGACTAGAGAGTTGGATGGGAGCTCTAACCAAATGGCGAGTACAGATGGCATCAACAACCTCTATGGGGACCTCTGTCGTGCTACCAGCGTCAACAAGATGTTGTTCAGTAAAGCGGGTTATGCGTTCCTGTTCTTTCTGAGAGAAGGCATCATCCAAAGAAGGGGGATGGGTTCGTCGAGAGAGTGCATCCGCATCAACGTTCTGCCTACCAGCCCGGTACTGCAGCTTGAAGGAGTAGTTGGACAAGGCCGCTAACCAACGGTAACTGGTGGTGTCTAATTTGGCGGAAGTGAGGATGTAGGTGAGAGGGTTCCATACAGATAGTCATGGAACTTTTCAGTGACGCTCCATTTGAGTGCAAGGAATTCTAGTTTATGAGCTGGATATCGGGACTCACTTTGTGAAAGCCCACGACTAGCAAAAGCAATTGCTCTTAATTTCCTATCCTGCTCCTGATAGAGGGCAGCCCCCAGTCCCGTGGCACTGGCATCAGTATGTAAAATGAAGGGTTTCTTTGGGTCAGCAAACCCAAGGACTGGGGCAGTGGTCAGTGTTTCAATAAGTGTCTGAAAAGCATGCTGACAGGCTGGGGTCCATCGACCTCCAAAAGGCTTCTTTGGATCTCGGTACTGGCTGGTAGATTGGTTATCCTTACTGATTCTGCGTGATGGAGGATAACCACGAGTGAGTTCATTAAGAGGCTTTACTATGTCAGCATAGCTTTTAATAAAGCGACGATAGTAGCCTGAAAAACCTAGAAAACTTCAGCTCTTTCAAGTTTGTAGGAATTGGCCAGGATTTTAGAGCGTTGACTTTTTCTGCATCAGTTTCAACCCCATTTTCAGGAACCACATGTCCGAGATAACGCACAGACTTCTGAAAAAACTTGCATTTTTAACCCATACTCTTTCAGGCGTGTGAGTACTCTCATCAGACGTGTTTCATGCTCTTCCAAAGTGTCAGAGAAAATAATCAAATCATCAAGGAAGACAAGGACCTCTTTAAGATGCAGTTCCCCCATACATTTCTCCATTAATCGTTGAAATGTACTGGGTGCATTCGTTACACCTTGCGGCATACGATTGAATTCCCAGAATCCAAGTGGGGTGACGAAAGCGGTTTTAGCTTTATCACCTTCGTCCATCTCAATCTGATAATATCCAGATTTCAAGTCAAGCATAGTGAACCATTTGGAACTAGTCAAGGCAGAGAAGGTTTCTTCAAGATTTGGTAAAGCATACACATCCTTTACTGTTTGAAGATTCAACTTCCTGTAGTCAATGCATAAACGGATGTTGTTGTTTCGCTTCCTCACAACTACAGTAGGAGAGGAGAATGGTGATGACGACTCTCTAATCACCCCAGCTTCAAGCAACTCCTGAAGATGTCGGCGCACAGCATCAACATCCTGAGGATGGATTGGCCTGGCATGATGCTTAAAGGGAGTTTCATCATGCAACTTAATACGATGTTTCACCTTATCTGTACAGCTGAAGTCTAAGTCATGGTGGGAGAATACTTCAGGCATAGTACGAAGTGTGGTGGTAATGTGGTCTTTCCACTTTGGGGACAAAGGAGAGTCACCAAAATTGAAAGTCAGGTCTGACATCTGATTGGGTTCGGATGGAAATTTCACACCGTGTTGTGAAAGGACACTATGAAATCCTCCCAGCCTCAATGGCTGGGAGGAATGACACTCAAAGGTGGAATAGAGATGTCTTGCTCTGATGCATTTGTGACCACCACAGGGACTTTGTGGGGTGCACAAGAGGAAAGACTAACAAGACAACTCTTAACATAGAGACCACCAGGCAAAGAGAACTGGGTGGGATGTTCAACAATGGCCCAACTATCAACAACATGAGGGTGAATCCTGACTAAGCTCTCAAGGATAACACTGTGGCCTGCAGGAATGAGTGTGGGGGTTCGCTGCAACATCCTCACCACTCCGATGGTCCCATCCTTAATCTGCTGATGGCGTAACTCCAGAGTTTTAAGCACAGCCTTATAGCCATACAAATGGGACTGAGGAGGTGGGATCTGAAGGTCAAGATATTGCTCATACAGCACATCAAGTGTGTTGGTTCCTATGAGAACAGATGATGGGGTATCAGGATGTGCGTCTGGCACGACGAGTGCGAGGGTAGATATTTCGGTGCCAACTCCAAGAAAATCTTTGGGGAACTCAACAGCTATTTCAACATACCCTAGATATGGAACAGACTGCCCAGCTGCACCCTCCACTTCAAGAAGGCTATCAAGAGGTTTAACTGGTTGATGGGAGAGGTGGCGGTTATAGAAGGATGTTGGAACTGTAGTCACTTGTGACCCAGTATCAAGAAGACAGTTGCAGTCAATGCCGGCTATATTAACTACAGCTGTACATCTTGAACCAACAAGACCTCTGGGCAACCTATGTCGGTGAGTGTGTGCTTGGCATGGTTTAGCTTGTTGCTTGCACTCTGATTTAACAGGACATTTAGTGTCAATGCCAGTCCCCGTCCGTCCTGTAGCAGGAACTGGTTTCAGTTTAAAGGATTTCTGGGAGTGGATGAGGGAGTTTTCTGCCAGGTTTGACTTTTTTCATTAAATTTATTCCGTTTTGCAGCAACTAGTGTGGGATTGGGCTCATTATCACATTGAGGTAATTAATTAATTCTTGATGTGACCATCTTCTCCGCACCTGAAACAATAACCAGGCTTGGGCTGAGATGGCTTTAAAACTGGTGGGCGTTCAGAAGAGGAATGCAGGGATTTTGAAGGGAAAGAATGCTTAACTTTCTGATGGCTTGCTGTTAAAGATGCTAACTGGCTCTGGACATCTGCCATTTGTTTTGCCAATTGCTGAGTAAGAGTGGTTAAAGCACACAACAGCCCCTTTTCTTCTTGTTCACAGTGAGCTACCTGAGAATGAGATGACACCCTCTGCTTTGCAGATCCAAGATGCTGTTTCATCCGTTGCGTTTTGGCTGCCTCCTGATCCTCCTCTGTGCGTAGCAAGAGCAGCAACTCAGCGAAGGATGGAGGATTTGGTTTTTTCTGCTTCAGCTGGAGATCAGAAATAAGAGAATTATCCCAACAGCCTCGACAAAACTGATTTAAGAGATGCCTATTTACATCAGTCACAAGAACACCTCCCATTTTCACTGTGAGATTTAAAGCAACTTGAAGGCGTTGAAGGAAAGCTGAGGGTTTTTCACCAGCATCTTGGAAAGTGTCCATGAATTTAGCATAAAGTTCATCCCCATCTTGAACTGTGCCGAATGCTGAATCAAGCTGATGCAGATAACTTTTAGGCAGAGTGTCAGAGCTCAAGTGTTTTACCATGTCTGCGGCTGGAGGTAGAAGACTGTCCAGAATCTTGCGGGACCGCTGAAGATCTGAAATGGCAGGATCTTTCATAATCAGGGCAACACTAGAACGCCAAGTGTCATAATCTGCCTCATGTGGAGGTCTAGGCATTTTCCCTGAGAAAACTCTCAGTCTCTGAGAGGCAAGCATGTGCATTGGGGCTTCATCACTTTTCACTATATGCTCAACCACATATCGCTGGACTCCTGGAGGACTAAAATCACTGACAGCAAGAGGTGGATTAGGTGTTGGCTTTCCCCCACTGGTACCTGGTGATACAGGCAGAGAACCAGCAGAAGGCCCTGGGAGTGGCAGAGGTGAAGGTTTCTCATCTGGTGTTTTAGTTAGTTCTGTATCATCACTCTCAGCAGCAACAGTCTCACCTATCTGCGTCATCATATCTCTAAGGACTTCAGCAAAGGTTTTACCACTCAGTTTAGCTAGCTGTTTTAGCTCTGTTAGATATGATTGAGTTTTTTCATGACCAACATTTTTAGCATAAATACTAGCTAAGGAAAGGATGCTATATGATTTCCCAGTACCAGCAGAAGTGTAAGTGTAAGGCAGTAGAGGAGTTAAAGCGGCAAGAGCAGCTCCTGAATGGAACTCTATGATCAAGTTTTTGTCAAAAACAGACAATGGCTCGTTTATAGTTACAAGTCGACTAATAGACCCATATCGTTTAACAAAATCAACGACTTCTTCATCTTCTTCAGCTTCCGTTGCACCACTAACCACAACTGCATTTGGAATTTTAATTCCCAGGTTTTCAAACACTTCCATTTCTGTAAATTAATAAACTAACAATACAAAAAACATTAAACTCTGTACATCAGTAACCCCTCCTGGCTAGCTCGCCAAAATTATGTAGCATATGGTTAACAAGTTAGTAGACTGTAATTTAATTTCTAGTAGGTAACTGTACTGCGAGAAGATTGTAGGGTTCTTGTCAATGAGGGGGAATGATTAAACTGGTGCACAGAATTTAATAAAACTTAGGAGACGGAAGTTGTGCAAAAAGGTACCATGTATTTTTAGAGAAAAAACAAAACAATTAAACAAAACAATTAAACAAACCAACACAAACAAAACACAGAAATCAAAAAACAAATACTGGCCACATATGTTCTTTCAATCCAGATAAAGCTGTTACATTGACACTATTGCGGATACTTTAAATGAGTACCAGCACTTTATTCAACTGATTCACTTGATTAGCAATACGCCAACAAAACAACCCCCCTGTCACTTAATTAATACACTCACAAATTATTCCAGCCTCAACCCACAAACAAAAAAGAAAAAAGGAACAAAAGAGAGTCCGAAAGTCCAAGAGTCCAAAAGTCTTATAGTCCGTCGCAAAATGGGATGAGTTAAGAGTGTGTGTGTGTGTGTGTGTGTGTGTGTGTGTGTGTATATAGGTGTACGTGTCTACGTGAATTAAGGGGTCACAGGGAGGACTATGGCTGGTGTCCCACCACACCGGCAGCAGCAGCAGCAGATGATCAGTTTTTTCATTCAGCTAGCTCGCCATCCAAAGGATCCGGTTCAGGCAAAAAACCTGGCCTATATAAATACAGGCTTATTTTAATACACATACATGTAGCTCATGTAATAGGGAAACATTAAATAATTAATCAATAAATTCAGTACATTCAATAGTCATTAACCCTGGGTTATTAAAAGTGCACATTATCTAGATAACAAGAATTAACACTAACAGCTCATAGTAAAAAAACAATACTTTCACACCGGGAGTAGGAAATACTTCCAGGTTGCTGCGTTAGCGTCAAACATCAACATGTTTCAAATGTCACACACACACACACACACACACACACACACACACATATATATACATACACACATATATATATATACACACACACACACATTATATATATATATATATATATATATATATACACACACTGCCTTTCAAGCATTACCGCAGACTCGACAACCCGTGGCCACACATCTACAACCATTATTGGCATGGCATTATAAGAAGTTGTGAAGTGATATGGTTAAAAGCGTTAAAAGAGACAGTGGATCAAAGTAGTTACCCATACGCAGCAGTTCAACTTGCATCCGCACACACCAAACATCGCGATCAGCTGGTTCACTCAGCTGGTATTAATCAGCTGGGTCAATCAGCTGATTGGTACCAATGCAGCTGTTGCGACCTATGTCATGTCCTGCATCTGCTCTGATTGGCTTACAGTGAATTACAAATCCTGACAGGTAAAAGAGCCGTTTAGAAGTAAATTACAATTCAATTATCATACAACTCGAAACTGGGACCTGGGTTACAGATGCATCTTGTGATCTCTTGATGTGGTGGCATGACAATCAAAAAAGATATCCTTTGATGGCCAAGTTGGCCCAAAAATGTGCATTTGTGCAACAAGCACCAGCTCAGAGAGAATGTGTAGCACAGCTGGCAACATTGCTACTCCTGAGAGATCCTGTCTTAAGCCACACAAAGTCAACATGTTGGTATTTCTTGCTCGGAATCTGCCATAAAATCTCTCTCTCTCTCTGAGAAATTATTTCTAAAAAGATTTTTGCATATGGCTTATTGAGGCATCTGTTTCATAACTTTGTTTACAAAGGTCCTGGCAGTTTTATTCCAGTTTATTTTTTGTTAACAGAGACTGAGAGTCCATTTTATTTATTGTTTTTGGTTGTTTGTTAATTTATTGTGTTCTAGTGTTAAATATTCTTTAAAAATAAAAGTTTATTTATCTTTGAAAAGGTGTACCTGCATTATTATACCATTATCATTGTATTAGATGAAAATTATCTCAGAACGACAATATTATCGCTTATCGCAATAATTTCTGAGACAATTTATCGTCCACCAAAATTTGTTATCGTGACAGGCCTAACAACAGCCTCAATTAAACACTCCTTTTATTTGTAACTGCCTCGCTTCGATATGACAAGTTTTATGATGAAGACGTAAAGTGAGCTTCCCCTGTTTAAAACACCAGCAGCCGCCACTGTCATTACAAAATGCAATGAAAACTAAAAAATGAAAATTATTTACTTACTTTTTTCTTACTTAATTGGTTGTTTGATTAGCCAATTAATGAATCAATAAATCATAATAATTAATAAATCAATACATTTCTGAATCAGTCAAATATCTAAAGTTCGTGGCTCCACGGTTCAATAGATCCCCTGTATCACTTCAAAGAATAGACATACACCATTGATTGAGTTTTATGGGTTTTATTAACTACACACTACTAATAAATGATGGATAAATGAAAGTGATGATACAATACAATATGAATTCAAGATGATGGTGAATGATGAATTTAAATGAAGGATATGTAATTATGTGGAAACTAAGAAAACTTAGCCTATAAGTTTTACTGGGCCTTACTTTTAAAGGAAATTTGAATTACTCGATCTGACATCAACCCTTGATTAATGCAATATTTGGATCCTACTTTCATCCATGGAGGGCCTCAGCTGTCCGTCCTTCAGAACCACGCGTACGCACACCAAGTGGAAGATCTCAGAGAGCGTCGCAGGTCCGGGCAGGGTGAGGATGGTCCGTCCGGGTCGGCTGGCCTTTCGTCAGACTGCCTGGTTCCGGTCGTTGTCCGCTGGCAGACTTTGTTCCTCTCGGTTATGATGAGTCGTAGGGTTGACGGGCTTTTGTCTGCCCAAAAAGCTCTCTCAGGTTGATGAAAGATGGAGGAAGGGTCTAATTTAACTAGCTCTCTTTCTGGAGAGGTCTCAGCGTCAAAATCATCAAAATGTCAAAAACAGGCTGAATGCAAAACTTAATGACGTGTTTACTTAAAGGGCCTTTTCTCTGGACGTTGCTGGTGAAAGTGACAAGATTACAAAACTTAAGAAAACTTAGATAAAGAATAACCAAAGATTAAGCTAAGAAGGTGTGAGGTGAAGAAAAGAAAAGATGAACAGAGCAAGACCACTGTTCGGGTCCACAAGACCCTGTTCAGGTCCGCTTAGTCTGCTCAAAAAAGTCCAAGAGAGTAAGAGAGTGTGTTCATCTGCAGCTGGTTTTTGTCCCTGGGGAGGGTTTGTGTGTCAGCCAATCAGATTCATCAGAGCTCACTCTGAGGATCTAATTTCCAGCTTTTTATCATGAAACTTTTCATCATCATCATTCATTCAGTATTTAATCCTGATTATAAAATTCTGTATTATTCTGTTATTAATATGACATCAGCTTGATTGATCAAGCTGCCATTCATTAAAACCTGAAGAGGATTAATATGATCAAGCATAACACATATTTATTCTACTTATTCCATGATAGATAATTGATTATCTCCAAAATGTAAGCATAACATCAGTGTAACACTTTCTCACATTAAACAAACATTTTCATACCAAAATTTAGTAAGTAAGTAAATTAAAGTAAGTAAGAAAGTATAATCACAGTTCTCCAAATACACATTTATCTATGATCGCTGTAATAGCTGTTACAGTGGAGGTTTCTTTAGGTAATTGATAAGGATATAAGTAATTGGTATTGTTTAAACCATACTTTTTACTAAGATGTTCTTTATTTAAGTTCTTAACACTAATTTTCTCACTTTCATGCTCTGTGTGGTTTCAGGAGACACAGAGAGGGGGGGGAGTCAGGAATGTGTCTTTTAGTTTACGACCGTAGTCTGTGTGACTCTTATCTGGTGGAAGAAGTCTCTCTGATAAATTATGACGTCCGAAGGAGACACCAACGTCTGTCTTTCGTGAATCACAAGCTTCTCATGAGACCCGGAGGGAAGCCAGGGTCTGTCCCTGCTCTGGGTGAAAAGTTTGTTGGGGGTGTAAAAGGGTCATTTTTCACGCCTCGGGTTAAACCTTATGACTGGAAGAGGACGACTGGCCCATTCTTACAAAGTGAATTATTATTTAATTGCCTCCTTGCAATTAGATCAAAGCCTTCCATATGGACTGATTCTGTCCCATGGAATGATAAGGGATCTTTGTTTGTCCAAGAGAAGGACCCTGTTTGTCTCTATATCAAACCTGGTCCAATTTCCTCCTCTGAGGGTCAAAGGTGACTCTGACCAGAGGATGTTCTGAGCCGTCTTGATGCTGTGTTCGCTACATTCCCACATGTTTCACGTCTTATTCCCAAGATTAGCGCGTACTTTTACTATGTAAACCAGACTGTAGAAATAAACAAACGCCGTTTCCGGGATACGCCGGTTCCGGTATGCACCGGAAGTTGCGCCCATAATTCGCGCAAGGCATCATGGGGGTTAGGAATAAGGTGGATAAGCACATTAGTGTTTACATTTACAGTAACATTTTTGCCGTTCCAAATCTTCTCTAATGTTAGGCAGCTGTTCATCACCTTTCGACCCTCCTTAATCCCCATCCACCACTCTTTCTGATAAAATTTTAAACTCGCAGGCTGTCACGCCATATTTACTAGAAAACATTTTATTCTACTCTCTCCCTAAATCAAAGGAGAGAGTAGAATACTTTGGTGTTGGTGTCACTTCCGGTAAGTGTATTCCGTTTCCGACTGTGTTACTGATAGCGTGTCTGCTACCTAATTTTGAAATATTCTGTATTCCTGTGAATACTTATCCATTGTACACTTAAGCACACGCTAGTCTGTAGTTTGTTGTAGTTTGTTTTTAAAGCGCCCTTGCTTTTTCGATCTTTTAGCAACCTACTGCTTAAAATCTGTTGCTTTTGCTCCCCTGCTAGCTCTGCAGCTAGTCTTGGTGGGCGGTTAGCCATGGCTTCTCTTTCTCACTCTCCTGCTCTGTCTTGCTCGGTGTGTCAAATGTTTAGCTACTCCCCTGCGTCCTTTGACAGTACTGATACCTGTACTAAGTGTAGTTTGTTTGTAGCCTTGGAGGCGAGGCTTAGTGAGTTAGAAGCGCGGCTCTGCAACACGGAAAGCCAGTCAGCTCCAGTAATTAGCCAGCCCCCTGTAGCCGGTGCGAGCCGACCTACAGCTAGTGCGAGCGTGGCTGCTAATCCCCCGGTGACTCCCGAGCAGCTGGGAAACCAGGATGGCTGGGTGACTGCTAGAAGGAAGCATAGCCTCAAACAGAAGCCCACGGTTCACCACCAACCTCTTCATGTTTCTAACAGATTCTCCCTACTCAGCAACATACCTGCTGAGAATCAGACTCTGATTATTGGCAGCTCCATAGTTAGAAACGTGAAATTAGCGACACCAGGGACCATAGTTAAATGTATTCCTGGGGCCAGAGCGGGCGACACTGAGTCATACTTAAAACTGCTGGTTAAGCAGTGTAGATACAATATGTAGATACAGTAAGATTATTATACATGTTGGTGGAAATGACACCAGACTACGGCAATCGGAGGTCACAAAAATTAATGTTGAGTCGGTATGTACATTCGCTAAAACAATGTCGGACTCCGTAGTTTTCTCTGGGCCCCTGCCTAATTTGATTAGTGATGACATGTATAGCCGCATGTCGTCATTCAACCGCTGGTTGTCGAGGTGGTGTCCAGATAAAAACGTGGGCTTCATTGAAAATTGGCAGACTTTCTGGGGAAGACCTGAGGCCTGTACTATGGAGCTGGATTTTGTCTTATCGAGGTAACTTCAGGGTTAACCCTAGGTTTTCCGTACTACGAAGCTGGTTCACTTCTTACCGAGGTAAATCACCATGGTAACTGATGCTGAACGGCTAACCTGCTCCGGAGCAGGTTATGTTCTGGATATGTAACGGGTATGGAGTGAACCCAATAGCAGCACAATAGAACCAGGAAGCACAGCAGGTCAGAGGATGGCAGCAGAGAACCAGGTCCAGGTGAGCATGGCAGGTAAGGGGGGAAACTCACTGCTAATGGAAGTCCCGCTGGAGAAGTGAAGCTGATCAGGTGGGTTTCTTGTCCACAAGGTACTGAAGACCTCTACCACGCCGACGAGAGCGAATCAGGCGCCTCACTGTATACACCGGACCACCATCGACGATACGTGGAGGGGGAGGTGCTGGAGGGACCAAGGGACTGTTGAGGACTGGCTTGACCCTGGATACGTGGAAGGTAGGGTGAACTCTCATGGAACGTGGGAGCTTCAACCGGACTGCCACTGGATTGATGACCTTCTGGACCGTGAAAGGCCCGATGAACTTTGGTGCCATCTTTCTGGACTCCACTCGAAGAGGTAAGTCTCGGGTTGAGAGCCACACTTTCTGTCCTGCTTGGTAGGTAGGTGCAGGTGTTCGGCGGCGATTGGCAGTGGCAGTATAGCGACCCACGGAACGAATGAGGGTGGAGCGAGCTTGGAGCCATGTTCTGCGGCAGCGGCGGATGAAGGCTTGGACAGATGGGCAGGAAATCTCCTTCTCATGGGCTGGGAACAGTGGTGGTTGATAGCCATATGCACACTGAAATGGGGAGAGGCCGGTGGCAGAGAAGGGAGTTGTGAGCATATTCTACCCACAGTAGTTGTGATGACCAGGATGAGGGATTCTGGGAGGCCATGCATCGTAGGGCTGTTTCCAGTTCTTGGTTCATACGCTCAGTCTGTCCATTGCTCTGGGGGTGGAATCCAGAGGACAGACTGGCGGTGGCACCCAGCAGACTGCAGAACTCCCTCCAAAACACAGATGAAAACTGGGGGCCACGGTCCGACACCACATCAACAGGAAGCCCGTGCAGGCAGAATGCATGGAGTAGGACCAACTGGGCAGTCTCTTTAGCCGTGGGGAGCTTGGGCAGAGGCACAAAGTGGACCATCTTGCTGAAGCGGTCCACGATGGTCAGGATGACGGTGTGGCCGTCAGAGGTGGGGAGACCAGTAACAAAGTCCAAAGATATGTGGGACCATGGGCGATGAGGAACAGGAAGAGGTTGAAGCAGCCCAGCAGGAGGCTGGCGGGAGGACTTGTGTTGATTGCAGGTAGGACAGGCCTTGACAAATTCCTGGATGTCTTCCTGCAAGGTGGGCCACCAGAAACGTTGGAGAATAGCATGCCGTGTACGTAGAACACCAGGGTGGCAGGAAAGCTTGGAGGAGTGGGCCCATAGTAGCACATCCGACCTCAAGGCTGGGGGAACAAAAAGGCAGTTAGGTGGGCAGGAGCTGGGACCCGGCTGTCCTTCTGTGGCTGCCCTCACCCTCACCTCGATATCCCAGGTCAATGAGGCAACAAGGCAAGACGTGGGGAGGATGGACTCTGGTGTATCAGCAGAATCCTCTGTCCTCTGGAACTGGCGGGAAAGGGCATCGGGCTTAACGTTGCGGGACCCTGGGCGGTAGGAGAGGGTGAAGTTGAAACGGGTGAAAAACAGGGACCAGCGGGCCTGACGAGAGTTAAGTCTTTTAGCAGAGCGTATATACTCCAAATTCTTGTGATCTGTCCATACAAGAAAAGGCTCTTTGGTGCCCTCCAACCAATGGCGCCATTCTTCTAGTGCCATCTTGACTGCCAACAGTTCCCTGTTGCCAATGTCATAATTTCTCTCAGCTAGCACATTTCTCTGCTTTCACAAACAGAGAATTCTCCAGGAGGCGCTGAAGGACGGACTGGACATGATGGATGTGTTGCTCCTTGGACTGGGAGAAGATGAGGATATCATCGAGGTAAACAAAGACATATCGATTGAGCATGTCTCTGAGCACATCGTTTATCATTGCCTGGAAAACGGCAGGGGCATTAGTCAGGCCGAATGGCATTACGAGATACTCGTAGTGTCCAGTTGGGGTGTTGAATGCCGTCTTCCATTCATCTCCTTCTCTGATGCGGACGAGGTGGTAGGCGTTTCGCAGGTCAAGTTTGGAGAAAATGGTGGCCCCCTGGAGCAGTTCGAAGGCAGTGGAGATGAGTGGCAGTGGGTAACGGTTCTTTATGGTGATATCATTCAGTCCTCTGTAGTCGATGCAGGGTCTCAAAGTCTTGTCCTTCTTATCGACGAAGAAAAACCCCGCCCCAGCAGGAGACGAAGAAGGACGAATGATGCCAGCGGCCAGGGAGTCATTGACATAAGTCTCCATGACTCTTCTCTCGGGCTCAGAGAGAGAGTACAGGCGCCCCTTGGGAGGTGAGGTACCAGGCAGGAGGTCTATGGCACAGTCATAGGGGCGGTGTGGGGGCAGTGACGTAGCTCTGGCTTTACTGAAGACCTGGCGGAAATCATGGTACTCAGGTGGCACCCCGGAGAGGTCAGGTGAAGAGCTGGAGCAGGGACCCAGGGAGTGAAGTGGAGCAGAGGCATGCTGCAGGCATCTTTGATGACAGGAAGAGCTCCACTCCAGGATGGCCCCGGTGCCCCAGTCGATGTGAGGGTTGTGAAGACGGAGCCATGGATACCCCAGGATGACAGGCTGGCAGGAAGAGCTGAGGATGTGGAACTGGACTGTCTCATGATGATTACCAGAAAGCAGCAGGTGAACAGGAGAGGTCTGATGTGTGACAGTGCCCAAGATGTGTCCATCTAAGGCTCTAGCAGGAACTGGACGAGGCAGAGGAACCCGCTTGAGCCCCAGCTGAAGGAACACCTCCTCATCAATGATGCAGACATCGGCCCCAGAGTCAATGAAAATAGCCAAGGTGTGGGGCCCATCCGGGAGCAGAAGACGGCCTTGGAACAGAGGTCTCTGGCTTTGGGGAGGTGAAAGGGCAGTTGAGCTCACCAGGGTCTCCCCAACTACTGGTGAGCTCTGGCTTTTTACTGGACAGCTGGCGATGTAGTGTCCCGCTGCCCCACAATAGAGGCAGAGATTAGACTTGCGGCGGCGCTCCCTCTCCTCCGGGGAGAGGGAGGTGCGACCCAACTGCATGGGTTCAGGATCCTCAGCCTGATGATGCAGTGGGGTGGAGTTGGCTGCTGTAGTACCCTCACGGGAGCGAGGTGGAAGAGAGCGTTGGGCCCCCCTTTGACGCTTCTCTCGTCGACGGGCCTGGATACGTAGGTCAATGCGGATGGCCAAATCAATCACCCCGTCCAAGGTGATGGGGGTGTCATGCGAGACCAGTTCATCTTTAATATAGTCAGCCAAACCGTGGAGGAAGGCCTCACAGAGGGCAGAACTGTTCCAACTGCTTTGGCTGGCTCTGGTGCGGAAGTCAATAGAATAATCTGCCACCGTTCGCTCACCTTGCTTCAGGCCTATCAGTCCCCTTGTTGACTCCGAACCACAATTCTCGAACCCAAAAACCTTGCGAAGCTCGGCAGCAAACAGGACAAACGAAGCACAGGCTGAAGACCGTCTCTCCCACTCAGCTGTTCCCCACAGTCGAGCTCTGCCTGTCAGATGGTTGATGACAAAAGCTACCTTTGCCGGTTCTGTGGCAAAGGTGCGGGGCTGCAGGGCGAACAGAAGAGAGCAGTTGGTGAGGAAGGGGCCACAAGTCTCTCGATCACCGTCGTAACGCTCCGGGGTTCCCACCCGGGGCTCGGGAGCATCTCTGGGCGGTGAAGAGGCTGGTACAGGTGCAGGAGCAGAAGCCGATGCTCCGGAAGCAGGGACGGACTCAGCAGATGGAGCGAGCTAGGAGAGGCAGGCTGCTAGCTGTTGCATTTGTCCAGCTAATGCTGCTAGCGCTTGTCCATGAGTCTCTGCAGCTTGTCTGGCTTCAGCAGCAGACACAGTCATCATGGCCTCATGCTGCTGCAGGACGCCCTCAATCGTCTCGAGGCGACTAAGTGGTGAGGGATTGTGCGCTGGGTCCATAACTGGCCAGATTGTACTGTAACGGGTATGGAGTGAACCCAATAGCAGCACAATAGAACCAGGAACTTGTATGAAACAGTCTTTATTCAGCAGAATAAGCACAGCAGGTCAGAGGATGGCAGCAGAGAACCAGGTCCAGGTGAGCATGGCAGGTAAGGGGGGAAACTCACTGCTAATGGAAGTCCCGCTGGAGAAGTGAAGCTGATCAGGTGGGTTTCTTGATGAGCAGAAACCGGCCAAGTGCCAACCAGCCACAGGCAGACGAGGAGCAGAAAACAGACAGGCAATACTCGAGGTCAGGGACAGAAGGCTGGTGGGTTTACCGGGACTGAGACGAGAGGCGGTGGTCGGTGGCAAGTCGGGTCGATAACAGGTAAGCAATCCGGGAGTAAGTACTGGAGAGTCAGGCATGGAAGCAAAGACAATCTGGCAAAGAGTGAGTGGAGTGAGGCTGCTCATATACTGGCTTGATTGTAGATGGTGAGCAGGTGAGAGCAGCAGGTGAAGGCTGTTAGACTGATGAGGGGTGTGGCTGAGCAGCAGCAGGAGGGAAATTATTCTGTATATTATACAGTTGGTTTGACATCCTGAGATCAAAGGGTCAGGGAGCATAATAACTTTATTTATTTATTGTAATTGTAAAAAATTGACGAAATGACATATTTGTAAAATAATCCTTGAGGCACATGAGGGATATTAGTCTGTATGTTATTCAGTTGGTTTGACATCATTCACTCAAATGGTTGAAGCGCAAAATAGGTTTGTATTTTGAATGTTGAATATTAAACTAACTTAATGTCTCTATGAAAGGAAGCGCTCTGCCCCAAACGTCTGTGCCGTAATAAAGTGACATTGTGTGATCAGAGTGCTGTCCGTTTATATTGTCCAATTTATTAATATTCTAGCTATAATCTCATGAATTTACGCATTAACAGGGTCGGCAATTTTCTGCCAGCATTCCTTCCTGGCTTTTGCTGCATCAGTGTTGCTTTTGGCCTGGATGATGTGTTTGAATTCTTCATATTGTTGAAGAATAATTGTCTGCTCCTCCATGGTAAAGTAGTCTGCTCTGCAGGGTTTCTCCATGTTTGTGATTGGTCAGACGCTGCAAACACCACCCCTTTATGTGAGCGCGCAGTGATCCAGATTGGAAAACCCTGGGTTCTCGCCAGTAGCTGCTCGGCCCCCGGGCCAGTAGCTGCTCGGTTTCCGGGGACCGGTTTCTCTCTCAATAACCAGCGTTAGTGGCATTCACCGGTCGTATCGGCCGTGTGCGCTGGGTGTGGATGTGTGGACTGGGATAGTTTGAATGGTTATACCTGGTTTTTGGCTGTGTGGGTGAGCGTATGAGTGTATGTGTGTGGGGGGTTTAGCAGGGTCAGGCTATCTTAATTGTTTCTTTGTATTTTTCTTTTGAATTTATTGGTTGTTGATTTTCCTTACTTTTTCTCGTCATGAAATGATTAATGTTAAATTGTTAATTTAGCATCTCTGGCCAGAGACTTTTGTTTGTTTCCTATTTCTTTGCTCTTTTTGTTTTCTTTTCTTTTAAAGTAATTTGTTAATTGGATAGTAATTAATTGAATTTTGTCCGATTTTTGTGGATTTCTAGTCTTAGGTTGTGCAGTTATATCTCTATTTTTTGGTTGCTTTATTTTGATGTCTATATTTTATCTATTTGTATTATTATTGTGCAGTTTGATTGTGTGTTTTGCAGTTGACTAATTGTGCTTCTTTCTCCTTCCCCTCTAGTTGCTGAGAGACAGCAGTGGTGGTGGTGTCCCGGGTGTCGGTTTCCCCTCTGTGTGCTGTGATTTTGTGTGCTGTGATCTTGGGTGTAGGTTTTCTTATTATTGCACTTCACAATTTTTCTTGTGTGTCACGTACGAGTGGGGTGTTCATATTTTTTGGATTCCCTTTCCCCCCTGATTACCCCGCACCTCCGTTTGGCCTCAGTTGCTTTAGAGGGTCAGCAAGTTAGTTTCTTTGAATTGTATTTTAATGAGTGCTATGTTTGTTAAATAAATTAATTGATGATTGTTAAACTTGTGAACCACGTCTCTTGCCCTCACTTAGTGTAACATCCCTGTGTGCCTTCTCTATTATTACATATTTAGAATACCCTGGGTGAAATTCCCAGGGTGGCGTTGTTGGTCCTCATTCCAAGGTTAATCAATTTGGATCTTGAGGAAGAATCAGAGTTCTCCCTCGTATCGCCTCTGTCGTAACATTCTGTTAGATCTTAGTGCTGCCTTTGACACTATTGATCATCAAATCCTGTTGCAGAGACTTGAACATTTAATTGGCATTAAAGGAACAGCATTGAAATGTTTTAAATCATATTTATCTGATAGATTTCAGTTTGTAAATGTTAATGATAAATCCTCCATGCAAACAAAAGTTAGACATGGTGTTCCTCAAGGCTCAGTGCTTGGACCAATACTATTCTCCTTATATATGCTTCCTTTAGGAAACATTATCCGGAATCACTCAATAAATTGTCATTGTTATGCAAATGATACTCAATTATATTTATCAATAAAGCCAAATGAAATTAACCAATTAACTAAACTACAAACATGCATTAAGGACATAAAGGCCTGGATGACCTGTAACTTCCTGTTATTAAACTAGAAAAAACTGAAGTTATTGTGCTTGGCCATAAACACCTTAGAAATTCATTATCAAATGACATAATTACTCTGGATGGCATTACTCTGGCCTCCAGCACCACTGTAAGGAACCTAGGAGTTATATTTGATCAGGATCTGTCCTTTAATTCCCACATAAAACACATTTTAAGGACTGCCTTCTTTCATCTGCATAATATTGCAAAAATTAGACATATCCTGTCTCAAAATGATGCTGAAAAACTAGTCCATGCATTTGTTACTTCTAGGCTGGACTACTGTAATTCATTATTATCAAGCTGTCCTAACAAGTCTCTTAAGACTCTCCAGCTGGTCCAGAATGCAGCTGCTCGTGTTCTGACAAAAACTAGAAAGAGATCATATTACTCCCATCTTGGCTTCACTGCATTGGCTTCCTGTAAAATTCAGAATAGAATTCAAAATCCTTCTCCTCACCTTCAATCAATCAATCAATCAATCTTTATTTGTATAGCGCCAAATCACAACAAAGTTATCTCAAGGCACTTTACAGAGCAGGTTCTAAACCAAACTCTTCAGGTTTTAACTTTAAAGAGACCCAACATTCCCACATGAGCAACAGTGGCGAGAAAAAACTCCCTTTTAACAGGAAGAAACCTCAGGCAGAACCAGACTCAGAGTGGGCGGACATCTGCCTCGACCGGTTGGGGTTGAGAGGGTTGGCACAATGAAGATCACAATGGAGCCAGATGGTCCGGGACCTTCAAAGCTCTTAATGGTCAGGGTCCATCATATCTTAAAGAGCTGATAGTACCTTATGTACCTATTAGAACACTGCACTCCCAGCATGCAGGTCTACTTGTGGTTCCTAGTATCTCTGAAAGTAGAACAGGAAGCAGAGCCTTCAGCTATCAGGCTCCTCTCCTGTGGAACCATCTTCCAGATTTGGTCCGGGGGGCAGACACCCTCCCTACATTTAAGAGTAGGCTTAAAACTTTCCTTTTGATAAAGCTTATCGTTAGGGCTCTTAGAGCTCTTAT
Organism: Scomber colias; assembly: GCA_021039105.1. Lineage (NCBI taxonomy): Eukaryota > Metazoa > Chordata > Actinopteri > Scombriformes > Scombridae > Scomber > Scomber colias. Next base: position 1,902,860 of record JAJDFG010000083.1, read on the forward strand.
AGCTTATGCTGCTATAGGCTCATCTATATCCATTAACATTCATGTTCTATTAATTGCATTCAATAACCTAAACTTATTCCCCGGAGTTGTCTGTGCTTTCTCGTCTCACAGGTAATCTGGGCCTGTAGACGTCCGGATGACAGATTCCAGTCCCGGACCTTCTAGCTTCATTGTTGATTTTCATTGTGCTTCTCTCCTCTATCCTTCCTTTCTCTCCTCTCATCCCCAACCGGTCGAGGCAGATGGCCGCCCACTCTGAGTCTGGTTTTGCCTGAGGTTTCTTCCTGTTAAAAGGGAGTTTTTTCTTGCCACTGTTGCCAAGTGCTTGCTCATGTGGGAATGCTGGGTCTCTTTAAAGTTAAAACCTGAAGAGTTCTATGTGTAAAGTGCCTTGAGATAACTTTGTTGTGATTTGGCGCTATACAAATAAAAATTGATTGATTGATTGATTGAAATCCAGAAATATCGTTGTCCCTCTTGCAAATCAGCACTGCTGACCTGAACCTTTTATTTCTTTCATCCATGAGTTACTCCACTCCTTGGATATAATAAGCAGTGACAGGTGTATTCAGGTTGTATGTTTTGGATTTTTTTTTTCTAAAATTCACTTTATTTCACTTACATTTGACAGCAACAAAAAACCAGAATGAAAATAACTGAAAAAATATGACTTTCTATTAAGTTTAGTATGAGTCTGACCCCTCACATCCATTTGCTGTTAGCTAATTTTAGCAATTGTCTATAAGCACATTAGATGTTTATGGCAAATAAACACTAATGCACAAATGAAACAAGGCAAGAATTGTCATTGTCCCTGATTTTTAAAGTGATGATGGAAGAGGATGATACATAAATACATACATGCTATTATTATCTACCACTTATCATTTGCATGATCATGGAGGCCTGAAGCAGACCTTGCGTATGGTACAACATGCACACAGGGCTAACTGTCCTAGTTAAATAAAAGTGAAACAAACCCAGAATATTCAAGTTTTGTATGTTCCTAAGTTGCTGGTGCTGACCTGTTTAGACACTGTGGAGAGTCACAGCAACACTTCAACCTCTTTTTTCTAAATGGGCACACAGTTAGTAAGCCCCAGTGGTGCTGCTCAGATTTTTAAAAAATGGATTACTTAATGAGGCCAAAAGTGGAAGTTTGTAATCATACAAGACAGTCACTTATATTCTTTACATCCTTTAACCAGGTAAAAGTGTCATTAAGATTAAATCTCTTTTATAAGAGTGACCTATGAAAACGATCAGCATAAACAAGTAATCAATTAATTTGTAACCAAGTGTCAGCCATCACCGGTTTATAAAAGAGTTTAAAAACTGCTTTGAGAAAATGTTAAAATATACAATTTGATGCCAAAAACATGAAAATGAGCCTTGTAAGCTGCTTCTTTCTGGGTCAAAATGAAGGATACTGATTTGTCCCACTGTTTTCCTAGTTAGTTGTTACATTGAGTAGCAGGAGATATTTTTGTGGACATACACAGTAGACAGAGGCACACAAAGGACAATACATTTTGGTAAAATGTAGGATGGCAGGAAGACTGATGAAAGATACATCCTGTGGATGCACTGATCATAGGGCAACCCAGCCAGGGTTGATCAGGTCCCAGCTTGTATCCCAGCAGCATTCGACCACGGATCAGCCTTCTTGATCCAAAGCCACCTTTGGCTTTCTCTGCAGCTTCAGTCGCGGCTTGAATGGCATTCTTCTTCACCTCCCCGATGATTCAAAGCAGCATGAAGACTTTACAGAGCGATTGCCCTGCAAATCCTTTGCAGCCCACTTCCAGAGGCTCACAGCGAGTTTGTCAGCCCTGGCCTTCCACCAGTTCCTGGTACTTGGTGCGCTTCCTTTCATTAGCTTCGCCCATGTGCTCTTCCCAGGGCACTGTGAGCTCCAGAATGATCAGTCGCTTGTTGGAGTCTGAGTCAGTGGTCATGTCTAGTCTGAGCTATGTTGATGTCATTTTGGCTGGGAAATGTAGCTGTTTGCGAAGATCCACTTCGAGTGGCCAGTCGGTGGCAATGACAAGGAGGCCAGACTTTGTTCCCAGTAGTGCGTGGGGGTTCTCTCCGGCTTTGAGGAAGGTGATGGACTTTGGCTTGTGGTGGCCCTTGATGGTGTTGATGGCAATGGCAATGCTTTCAGCAACTGCCCTAAGCACCTGGTCATGGCGCCAGCGGTAGCGCCCGTCACCGAGGGCTTTTGGGCAGCTGCTAAGGAGATGTTCCAAGGTTCCCCTTGCTGGACATAGGGGACAGGAGGATGTTTCGCTTTTGCCCCAGACTTGGAGGTTTGCTGAACTTAGTAGTTCATCATACACGGTAGGAATCTGCTCTCCAGATGTTGGCCTAGGTGATCTTTCGTTGCAGAACACTTTCCCACTTAGTCCATGCTCCTTGCTGACTCATTCCTTCTATCCTGCTGGTTCATACTTACTCCACACCTGCCCGCACTTCCTCCTAGACAAGATGTTGCCACTCCTTGCCTTGAGTGTTGTTGACCCTGGTTGTTGGGGAGTAGCCAATGCCTACACACCCTATCGCTATTGACCCCCCAGCGCCTTCTGCCTCAGCCGTGACTCAGCCACCTCGAAAGATTTGTCTGCTCTCCACTTCCTGCCTGTTTGCAACTGAATGCCAGCTGAAGCCACCTTAGGATCCCTGGATTCTCTGTATTGCAATGCTTCCAGAGTCCTTGACACCATAAATTCTTCAGTGATTGGGAGCTGCAGGATGTTGCTGGTGCCATACAGAGCAGCACTGCTCAGGCTGCGAGGTAACTCGAGCCATCTTCTTAAGAAACTGCTGATTTTTCTCTCCAGTGCCTCGACTATGTCTCATTATGCCTGTTTTAGTTTGTTTTGACCAGAATTACATCTTAGTCTGTAGTATTAGTAGCTTTTACTATCCCACAACTATGTGGGATACATGTGACCATCTCTCCTTGTGTCATAGAGAGAGATGATCTCAGAGAGGTGTTGAGCTGGTTTACAGGACGTGGTTCATAACCTGTGGCATTATTTAAACAACATGCTTGTTTAACTTGATTTTTTTTTTAATAGACACTTTTTTTTGAACATAATAATATTAAAAGTAGTTATACAACTACAGTTGTCCAGTAGAAGTAGTATGAACTGCCCTCACATCAGACACATTTGTTCCTGGAAATTCAGCAATAACTCTATCTGTAAAATAGAAAAGGACATATAAAATGGTATTACAAATCATGCTTTTCCAGAGTTATCACATTAGCAAAAAGGGGGCGTACATACATGAGGACAACCTGAAACATGTTGCTTCTGGCTATGGCCAAAGCAAGGGTAGAGGCATAAAAAGAAAATGATGATAAGGACAAATAGACTTAACCAATACTTACCAACAAGGGCACTCAGCTTTTCCGGATGTAGCTGCTCTTTCGCTGTTCCAGTAGGCTGGTTTTCCTGTGAGAGTCGAGGATGCCAAAACATCCCGCCCAAAGATGAGCACAGCTAAGTGCTCACATTACCGAACATTCTTGTTCGATTTAGTCTTCGGAAACAGCTTTTGCTGACCTGCACCCCCGTGTTGCCCAGGGAAATCTGTGTCCAGGAAATAGAGTTAGTCAATTATTAGAAATGGCATAAGGAATACGTTGTTGGAATGCATTTCTTAAAAGACAAAGCCGAACTATTGTCGTTGAAATTCTGTGCTCTTGGTGAAGAATGAAATAGAGATTTCTGCCGGCCGACAAGGTTTTATTTTCTTTGCAAAGAAAAGGTCAATCAACAAAACATGCGAGCAGTTTCTGAATGAAGAGAGACCCCGAACATTGGGAAACATGAAACATTTATACCTGAGGGGAAGGTCCACCTCTGGGGTGTGTTTAAAGTCCTATGTCTGCTGTGGGGTCAGCCTCTTACCTAAGGTGTGATTCCACACTCTTTTGTCTTTCGCAGGTATCGGCACCGACCCCCTGAAGTGTGAAATTAAGAGGTCTAGACAACCTAATTTAAAATACACAAGGTTTGAATGGGTATCTCAGGTAGTAGAGATGCAAAGGAACTGAATTCACAATTGTAAGGTCTAGACAGCTTGGTGAGAAGGTGGGAGGTTGGGTATTTTACAAAGGAGTTGAATTTACCATTACAATTCTCCCTTTTGATTATTAATTAATCACAACTGAAGAGAAAAATAATAATATTATAAAATCAAATAAATGAAATGAAGCAATGATAAAAAAATTAAATAAAACAGAATAAAAATAAAGAAAACAAAAATAAAATAAAATACAATACAACTTTAAAACCTAATGCAACTTAATTATCCGACACATTAATTCACATAGATTTTAAAATGTATCATCATGGTAGTCGTTTAGAAAAGGAAATTAAGAATTAAAAATTGATATACAAGATAAAAAATGATAATAAACACAAAAAGATAAAAATAATAATAAAAATAGTAAAAAAGTGTACTTTTTTTTTTTTTTTTTTTTTTTTACAAAATGTCATCATCAAAGTCAGAGTCTGAGCTGGAATAATGATAGGGATCAGGAATGTGAAATGAGGTTGAATTTTGATGGTCATTGTTAACATTCACATGAACATATGTAGAATATTGGATTATCTTTTTGGTGAGTATGTTAGATAGCCATTTCAACTTGCAGGGAATTATAATGCAGAGCAAAAAGAAAATAATTACAGCTGGGATGATTATTGTTAAAAAAACCATGATGACCATTCTTGGCCCCAAAGCTTTAGCCAAGAGAACCTGGTTGCTAGAGCATGACAAACCCAACAGTCACCAGGAATCTTCAATTCTTTTTTGTGTGAAAGAGCTAGGGCACATGCACTGTTGCCGTTGCATTGTCTGAGGGCTTGTTGCACTGCGTCATCTTTGAAATCAGTGGTGTCCGGGTGGTAATCTTCTTGTCTCAGAGTTCGGTGGAATTGTCTTATCATTTGACAGTGTGTCAAGTGGGATGCCATATGAGTGTGGTGGCTCATTGACTATGACTCTGAGTTGTCTGTACATATCAGAGCTTGGATATTCAATACCACACCAATATGTGCCTGCATCAGTATTTTTGACATCAGAGATGGTGATTTTGACTCCGTTGGAATGTGGATTTCTTGTTATTGTGAAGCAGGGATCTCTGTTTGGAGCAAGATTTTCATTCGTGGCAGCCACAACCAAATGCCAATCACGTGGGCCACAGGGTTCTCTGCATAGGTACTTATCATATTTGGCATAATGTGCATGAATTTGACCTGATCGCCAAATTTCAGGATAAGCACTGCAGGTGAAAGTTGTATTTTGTCCTTTGTTCAGAGAGACAGTCTTGGCGGGTGTGTAGGTGTAAGCCTCTACCAGCATCACTGTCCATGATAGGAACAGGATAAGGTGGTGCATGATGTCGTTAGATGGGAAAGGAAAAGTTTGTGTTGTTACTTCTGTTCGTCTGGTTGATGTTGAGTTCGTAGAGTTCTCCCTCGTGTTGTTCTCTGTTGTGCTTATCCGTCGTTGTGTTGTTCGTCCTCGTGTCGTTAGGGTTGTTGGTTGAGTCCCTCTGTTGGCTCGGGAACCTTCCTGCAGTGGTTGGCGTGTATCCACGTTGTTCTTTCCGCAATCTTCACAGCACTTGGAATGGACCTCGCCAGCGTTTGGAGTGCCAATGCTTCCTTCTTAGGTCCTTTGTCACCACCCAGTCACCAGGCTGGAAGTCATGGAGCAATGTGGAAGCTGGTGGTGGAAGGGCTGACTTCATCTGCTGTACTATGTGTTGCACAAACCATACATGATTAACAAAACTTCTGTGAAAAAAAAACTTTGTTGAACCAGTGTTGGGTTATGGTATCCAGTATCCCCCCTTTTGACACATGTCATGTGTCAACTTTGAAATTGAGGAAAGAAATGTTTAGGTAGACATGATTTGTTATCGGGTCCTTGCCACACTGCTTCTCTCTGTGTGGCACCGCAACGTTTTCCACAGAGCCTTCTCTTGTGGCGTGGCAAAGGATTGTATTGCTTCAAGGGAGATGGGTATGGAGGCTGGAGTTAAAACAAACAAAGGATCAAGGGTAATATGTTGGAGTGCTGCTCTTTTTGCAGCAGCATCAGCTCTTGCGTTTCTTAAGGAGACAGAGTCTGAGTTGTTAGTATGAGCAAGGCATTTACAAACAGCAATTGAGGTTGGGAGCAAAATGGCATCTAGAAGAGCTGCAATCTTGTCATGATGGAGTGAACCTGGGACAAGAGTTTCATGGTTAGTGACAACAGCAAATCCTATTCTGTTGCGACCAGTTTGTGGGTCACGTGAAGCAAATCCATCTAGAAAAACAATCAAATCAGGATTAATTAATGGTGTTTCTTGTAGATCTGGTCTTGGAGAGCAACCTGTTGAAGGATAGCAACACAGTTATGTTCTTGTTCATCCTCAGGCGTAAGGAAGAGAGAGGTAGGGTTTTAAAAAATTGCATCTTTGAACAGTGATATTAGACATTTCTAAAAGCACAGTGATGTATCTTAGCCGTCGTGCTGTGAAGAGGTGAGAAGTTTTTTTGTTTAAGTAAAATCATAGACACAGCATGTGGGACCAGGAGAGTTACATAAGAAAAATAAACTACGGGAAGTAGTTTATTTCCGTGATCCTGTAACAAAAGAGAAGTCATACATCCATTTGTCTCATATGCCGTTTGAGTGAACGGCCTGGTAGGGCCAGGTGGTTCCAGAGTTGGAGTGATCTGTAAGGCAAGCTTTAGTTCAGTGAAAGATTGTTCTGAGCTTCATTGTAGATGGTGGGACTTTCACAATAACCTTGGCACAAGCGAGTGAATGTGTAGCCTCGTCCATTGAAGTTGAAAGCAAAGCAAAATTGACTTTCTGGATGCATTGGAACACCGAAGAAAACATTAGAAAGATTCACCATTGAAAAGAATTTTGCATTTGAGGGAAGTTGAGACAAGAGTCATCACAGGGAATAATTACTCCTGCTGCTTTAAGAGACTCAAAGACTGATGTTATACCATCGATGGCTTCTTGTTTTAATGGGCATTGAGCCTTGCAAGGTCTAAAGTCAGATTTTGATTTTATGATAACAAGTTTACAGTCTTTGATGAGGCCTACATCATACTTACTAACAGCCCACAGTGTCTTAGGGACTTCCTGTAGGGCTGTAATAGCTGCAGCTTTCTTAGGACAAAAAGAAAAAAGAGTTAGAAGTGCTTTCAGGTACCAGCTGGATTTTTTTTTTTTTTTTGTAGTGTGCACAACAGATGTTACATTTCTACAATAGCACTGCAGTGTTGGTGAAAATAAAATTGATTGATCATATGTCTTTTGCCAATCCGCTGCGCGCTGACATGATTTTATGAATGGGCCCAAATCATGCCAGTTATCTGATGTGTGCTTTGCAAGTGTGATGTGTGGGACTGAATCAGGTATTGTATACATGTTTGATTGAGCTGATGTGAGAGAGACTGATATAGCACATCTGTGCTGTGTCGAATATATGTATGTTAGTTTAAGCTTTTCAGATCTCTCTCTCAGCCAGCTCTCTTCATATGGCTCATCAGGTGCTGGTGACACATGAGAGGTACAATGCAGGTCCTCTGGTGTCATGAAATCAGTTGCAGTTGTTAAAACTGTCTTTTTGGCTTCTGTGACAAGTTCAGAAGAGACTGTTGTTTGCAATTTCCATTGATATGCATAGAGTAAATTTGGGTTGTGGTGAACAAAAGAATGTGCAAGATAGGGTTCCAAATCAGATAGTCTGTGAACTTTGACACCTTCTGGGGTTGAGATTAGACAAAGGCCTAATTTGCACATTGAATCTCTGCCCATGAGATTAATGGGACAGACTTCAGACAGTAAAAATGCATGTTTGAAATTTGTATGTGGTCCATCCTCACATTTAAGTGGGACAGTAATGTTCACTCTGATTGTTTGACCTGATGAACCAACAGAATAAACTTTTATCACAGAATGTGTAGCTCCTGAATCAACTAAGAATACAACATTTTGTTCAACTATGATCAATGTATGTTTGGGAAATCTTTTGAAATGATCAGATGTATATTGAACATATGTTAAAGCAATTTTGTCTGAGGTCTCAATAGATTGTGTGTTTATCTGCTCAGTATGTATGTGTGAGTGTGTGTGTGGTGCAGTACCTTCTTCCGGCTTCACAGGTTGGTTGAGCTTGTCAGCAAGATTCCATCCCTCCCCGACAACCCCCAACCACCGTCAGTCTGATGTGTTCTCTGGAACTGATGATCTTAATGCAGGACAGTCACGTTTAAAATGTCCAGATTGTCCACAGTTGTAACAGACATCATTGGGAAATCTTCTTGGAAATCTGTTTTCCCATTTCTTGTCTCGGCTGTGTATTCTTTGTTTGCGTTCATGATGTGGTTGTCTGTTGTCTTGGACTGTGTTGTACATGGTCATTGCCGCCATGTGACGTTGTTTTTGTGTTGTCTCTTCTTTCTTCTTTTTCTTTTGGAGTAGTTGGTCACAGGCATGTATGGCGTGTCTGCGAAGTTCTGCTGCTGTGATGTCAGCAGAAGTCCATGCACGGAAAACCCATGTAGTACCTTCTGGTCCCGAAAATTCAATCATGGGCATGTTGAAGGCTGTATCTTGATTGGAATGACGTAGTCTGTGGGCAATTGGAGAAGAATGGTTGTCTGAAGAGTTTTTTTGGTTGAGCAGTCGCATCAGGATGAACTGCTCCTGTTGTGTCATGCTGAAGGGATCTGGTTCTCTTGTAGAATTGTATGATGGTGGAGCTGAAGGATGGGAGGGTGGGTTGCCGTAGAGGTCTGGATCCAGCTTCAAAACTTCAGCCAACTGTGGAAACAAAGAAGAAGAAATCTGCAAGTCTGATGTTCTTGCAGTGTTTAAATCTTGTTTTTCATTGGTTTCGGTTCGCTCGTGTGTAAAAGGTAGTTGTTTTTGCATTAATTTCCTATTTCTTGTGTCTGCTTCCCCTTTCCAAATCTGCAAACATTCTTTTTGACCTTCCATAATTTCCAATTTTTTTACAGATATTTTCTTTTTCTTTCTCATTTCTAGTTCTTTCTTTTTTAGTCTTTCTTCTAATAATAATACATTTTTTAAACCGAGGGATCCCCCTACTGGGAATCCAAACTCAGCTGTCCAGACATTTAAATATTTTAAAGCTTTATCCCCATATTTCCTTCTCATAATATCCACAATTGCACCCTCCGGAGGACCTGCCTGACCAGAGACTTTACTCCCCATTCCAGCTGGTAGAGGCCGTCGACGACAAAACTACAATACAGACGTCTCTGTAAGGACCACTCTGTAATACCGCACAAGTGATTGAAAGCGAAACCCTTAATTTATGCTTATGTAAGCGATAAAAAAAGTACCCAAAGTATTTAAACTTTGATCCCTGAGTCACTGACTCAGACACAATTGTGGATATAATAAAAATGGAAATATTATGACAAATTAAACCCCAAATTTTAAAGAAAAGAGTTAGAATATCAATATTTCAATGCTCACCAGATGAATTTCACTGAATTATGTTCGTGGAATCCCAGCGGTAATGATCTAGGGCGTTTGTGGTCAGTCCTCCCTTCTCAGAAGAAGATTTTGAGGTTGGAGACTGGAAAGCTTTTCTTCCAGGATGGCCTGTCACTGTCCGCGTTCGCCCTAGACGATCACTCGAGGGATCCCACTTCTGACACCAAATTGTCGTTGAAATTCTGTGCTCTTGGTGAAGAATGAAATAGAGATTTCTGCCGGCCGACAAGGTTTTATTTTCTTTGCAAAGAAAAGGTCAATCAACAAAACATGCGAGCAGTTTCTGAATGAAGAGAGACCCCGAACATTGGGAAACATGAAACATTTATACCTGAGGGGAAGGTCCACCTCTGGGGTGTGTTTAAAGTCCTATGTCTGCTGTGGGGTCAGCCTCTTACCTAAGGTGTGATTCCACACTCTTTTGTCTTTCGCAGGTATCGGCACCGACCCCCTGAAGTGTGAAATTAAGAGGTCTAGACAACCTAATTTAAAATACACAAGGTTTGAATGGGTATCTCAGGTAGTAGAGATGCAAAGGAACTGAATTCACAATTGTAAGGTCTAGACAGCTTGGTGAGAAGGTGGGAGGTTGGGTATTTTACAAAGGAGTTGAATTTACCATTACACTATAGAATGCCAAATGTTAGTTAAGTTGTAATTTCTGCAAGTGGTCTTCAATGAATTAAAGTATAATTTCTGAACAACTGCATGCTGAAATGGAAAATACAGTTTTTATCAAATACAGTATGTGCAAAATGTGGGTTGAGACTACAGAGACAAAACTGCTAACAGTCAAGTAGTTTACAACAGTTTTGGATTAAATGTTTCCTGTAATAAAAAGGCAGTATTTACAAAACTTGTATAAATGCAAAACATACCATTTCTGGAGCTGGACTGGAAGAACCAGAACTTGTACTGTCAGTGTCCATGACAGGTGGCATTCTCTTCATGGTTGTAATAAGATCTGTGACACACTTGACTAAGGCTGGTATTTCTGCATTAAGGAAAAAAAACACAACAGTCACAGATATATGAGAGATAAGACTTCTATCGATACATTTACTGACATAAAAAACATTTCTTCTTTGTATGAATACCTTTCAGAGCATCCATCACTTCCTGTTGCATGTTAACACTGGATCTGGATTGATCCATCAGGACACTCTCCTCTTCTTCACTTTCCTCTTGGCAGAGGTCCTGCATAAATCAAAATGTCAACAATGCTATGTTAGTATGACTCACCTGGAGTGTATCGTCGTGTTTCTTAAATTTTTTGCCAGTGAAGGTGGATTATTGTGAAGCCGCTTCGCCATGCTCGCATGTTTTGAAACATAAATTGTTTTAAAGCAGGAGGGGGCACAGGTGAATTTCAGGGCTGTGTCACGCAGATTAGCGTCCCTTTGGTAAAATTCCCCCTGGGTTTACATTCCTTTTCCCCACGATAACAGCATAACGTCATTTTCGGTGTTAAAAAGTAGATTCCATTTTTATTGCTCAATTCCGCGATTCCGTGATCGCGGAAACAATAGGGCCCTACTTCTAGTTTTATTTCTTGCGTTTTGTAAATACTTGAATACTACTATGTCTGTATCGTCTTCACTTGTCACGGGGGTGGAGGTTGTTGGATTTCTTCTCTGTCTCTTGCAGCCTTTGTCATCTTCGGCTTCTTAAACAAAGGGCAGAAAAAGTAAAATGTTAAACTGCAAAGGCAAGAGAGGGGTAGATGTTTGTAGAATCTATCACCTACTGTACAGCTTATTAAGGTATTGTCAGACCATATTTCACCAGAGGAACAGTACTCACTAGGGCTGGGCAATATGACAAAAACTATAATCACAATATATTTTTTCCATATTGATCGATCTCGGTATTTATCATGATATGTAGTTTTTGTTGATATAGCCAGTTTAGGGAGCATCCTGAAAAACAAGCGATTCATTGAAACTTAACAATAAAGTTGAATAACATGAAATATTATATTTTACTTTAAAAAAACAAAACAATTTAAACAACATTTTATCACAATCCTGAATCAAGATCGTATTATCGCCCAGCCCTAGCACTCACATACACTTTGTACCTACCTAACCCTAACCCTAACCCATATCATACAATGTGTCATGTGCTGTAGTAGTTTTTGTACTTACTAAACAGTCAGTATTTCAAAACTAACACAGCTGGAGTGCCACCATCCACTTCTGCAACTGCACTGCTGTCAAACCTAAAGCCACTTATTATGAAAAATGTGTCTTATCCTCCCACAATATTCCCGTAAATACTTACATTTGTTTGAAGAACTTGTGATGGGTCAATCTGTGTTTCATCTTCATCTGAAGTGAGACTGGAAGTTGCAGTAATACTTTTTTTTCTGTACCGAAGAGAAAGAATGTATTACATGACAACAACATATGAACTATACCATAGATGCTTTCTGGTGAAGAGATTTTTTAGAAAAACATTTCAACAAAAACTACAAACTGTAGTATTACAGTGTCATAAATTCATTAAGGATTTTATGTGTTACAATTAAAAATAATTCAGTGGGTGACATTCACTTCATATCATTTTTCATAAACAAGATGAGACAAGATATTAAAAGCATAACCAACCTACAAATAGTGATTTCAGTGAATCAAGACTTGTGTGAAGTGTGATACGAAATGGAGCAGCATTTTGAACCTACAGGTGTTTTAATCTGATATGAAATGCAAAGAGAGGAGGGAGGGCAAAAGGAAAAAACAACCGCTGTGGTAAGTGCTAGTGCAGGGTTAGGGTTAGTTAACATTGAAACTACCAACACAAGCAACAAAAATAACCTTTGGTTTGCTTCCATCATGTGTTGTGGTACAAGGTGTGGTCCTTCTCCTTGCAACTGCCATGTGCCAGATGTCCTCATCCATGAGGAAGGCTTCTTTTTTTCCATCAACTCCTTGTAGTTGTCTGTAACCACAACCATACATCAGGCAAACTGTCAAAACCATGTTTTTTCCCTCTTTTACTCAATATTTTAGATATTTTGTATGTCTCGTGAAATGCACCACAGTCAATCTAATATTATACACAACAAGTCACTTTAAGTCTTTTTATAAACATAGTTACATAAAAATTAAATTACATACAAGGTTAACATTAACAACATTAGCATGAGTCACTGGCAAATTCTTTATCAAATCATCACTAACACGTATGGGGATCATCCCTATGTTCCCCGCTCTGTATGTGACCGGGGAACATAGGGATGATCCCGTCTGCAGTTAGCCAGTTAGCTGAGTTAGCCGCCGAGTTAGCAGCAGAGTTAGCTGCCGAGCTAGCAACCGAGTTAGCCGCCGAGCTAGCAGCCGAATTAGCAACCGAGTTAGCCGCGATCGGGGAACATAGGACCCGGGGAACATAGATACGCTCCCCACGTAGTGACTGGCAAGTGCTAGCATAACAAATTTGTACAAACATTTTTTTCTTGTTCTTTTCTTTACATTGGGCAATTGTCCATTTATGGTTAGTGCCACACAAAACTTTTGCTAAACATTCTCCACACAGCACGCTCACAAATGTTCACACAAAATGTTATCTCAAGTTGCACTAACTTAGTACCATTTACGCTAGCATTAGCTGCCACTAACAGCTAGCTAGTTAGTTATTAGCTAATGCAGCTTGTGAATGATAAGTTTGCCTATTAACTTGTTTAACTTAGTCACTGTAGAAAGAATATTCATTCAAAAGATACTTCACACCATGCACGAGCAATACAAACCTAACCGAGTACCAACCGAGTAGAAGCAGTTTTACGGCCACCTTGTTTTTAGGTGCTTTCCTGGTGCCCCAGCACACTTGTGTCAATCCGTCTTCACTCGAGAGGTCCGGCCGTTTTAATACCTGAACAAGCTGCTGTCTGTACTGAGGCGTCACAATGTCAGTACTTTCGCCGTGAATTGTGTTGTCCCTAAAATAAAGCATCCCAAACTTGAACTGCGCCATTGTAACTCAACTACGACCACGCTTCCCTCAGCATCATTCAAGCAGGTTGCATTCAGGGGTAACCAATCAGCGGCAGCATAGCGCCACGAGTACTTCAGGGTCAATTTGAAAAATGTCCACCACATGCATGACTGTTTTCATGCAAAATCAAAGACTTTCAAAAGATTCATTTTTCAGTCAAGCAGCAAAGCAAATTTCCTGTTATCTACACAGCTTAATATGTTAAGTGTAATGTGTTTTTTGATTGCTGTCAAATGTAACGAAACAATCCAAGCTTTGGAATATGTACTTTCCATGTGATGATAAGAAATACACAAGGTTGTACTGTTTTTTTAATTAGAAATACTGGTGACTACTGCATTATATAAAAGCACATGGTCAATTGAAGTGCTCTGTTGTTGATGTTCATGTTTATTCAAAATTCACCATTAAATTTGGATGGATGGATTTTTAAATATTGCATAAAAACAACGGAGGTGTTGAAGTAATCCAAATACTTTATAACACTAATTGCTAACATTTTTAAAATTGAAATAGAAAAGTAAGGATATTTTTTCAATTAGAAAAGGTATTATTACATAACAGCATTGTTGCATTTTGCTGGTACATTAATTTAAAAAGTTGAAGAGAAAAGGTCAGCTACAGAAATTAACTGTTATTGTACATGCTTTTAAATTGATCTTAGCACACTAAAAGAAAAGGCTACATACTGATGAATTTGTTCTGGTTTATAGTGTACTTATGAAGAATACACTAATTTACCACTGAAGTAGTATTTAATTATTAATATACTTATTTTAAGTACACTTTAACACTGCTGTGCTAACAATGATATGAAAAAAAGTGTTATAAAAGTGAATTTATTGAAAGGGTGCTAAAAGTGCACTTCATAAAAGTAGATGCAAATACACTAACATTAAACTTATATTTAAAGCATTCGAAGTACATAATACTAATCAAACACATATATATTTCAGTGTTAGTATATTTTATATGAATATACTTAATATGAATTTAAGTATTAGTACTAAGTAGTGTACTTTATCTAAGTAAACTGTAGTACTACTGAGGGAATAATATATTTGTAATTAATACATTTATAATATATTTTTGGTTTACTTTATTTTAACACATAAAGTACATTAAAGTATATTACTTTTTTTTACCTGGGAAGCCCTAGCCATATTTTCAGAAAAAACGCCTAAAAAGACATACTCAAATTACATGATGAATTGCTTCACAATTAAAAGGTTCATATGCATTCCCTTGGTGTCTGGAGACATCTAGGGACCTCAGGGAATGTATTCCCAGTGTCAGAAATAGTGTGTCTGTTATTAATACCTGAGTAAATTGGAATAAAGCAAAGGAGAAATGTGAAATTTCTATCCTTGCCTATTTTTTTTTTTATTTGACAGAAGATAACACCATGCTAACAATAATTCCATGCACACAGATGCCACTGATCACCTTCAGCAACTCCTTGACTACAAATGTACCAAATTTGATTGATTGATTGATAGAATTTGAGCACAGGGCAAAGCCCCCACAAAGGTTTTAGTAAGGATAGGACTAGGCGGACATTCATTTGGCACTATTTGGCACAGTTTGGCACCAAAGTGTGCCAAATAGGTTATTTTCCACTTCCAAAGGAAACTGACTGACTTACAGGAGTCTATTAACATTTACTGGAGCTTTTGGATATGAAATTTACCTTGTGGCCCATCAACTACTACCACTGTGCACAGTATAAAATCAATTAAAAAAAAACCAAAAAAACTAAATTGTATAAAGTTTTGTAAAACTTGTAAAAGCATTTTTCACAAGACAAACACCAATGAAAATCCTGTAAACTATGTACAAATATAAAAAATATATAAGAACAATGATCATAATAAAAAAGAATAAGAATAATAAATAAGAATAAAACAATGAACTGTGCATAATATCACTGAGGTGAAAGACCCTTCTTTGACTGAGAGGGGGCTGGGGCAGGGACAGGGACGGGGGAGGGTGACACTCTTGTTGTAGATGCAGAGACTCTGTGATCTGCGTGTCATGTATCTTGAGGAAGCAGAACAGCGCCCTGTCTTCCTTGCACAAACACCTCATCTTTATCATCCTCGCTAGAAAGAGGAGATGTCGCTTCAGCTGGAGGGCTGCTGGTACCAGAGGGACCTGGGGTCTCATCCAGTTGGTCATCCTCTTGGCTTTAGAGACAAATGGAGATAAATGATGAGAATCACTCCACATACGTTTACCCAATTCATCATAACATGTTTAGCCAAAAGAGATAAATCTACTATGTACAAATAGTGATTGCAGCACAAATAATGGAAAAAACAAACAAACATACAAGCAGGTTGGTGAAATGAAATCAAAAACATAAAATTCACACTTTTAGCTATTATCAAATGTCTGCACATGTGGGACTAATGCCAGGTTGTAAAGGTGTTCAGGCTATGTGATAATAGTAAAAATCAGTAAAATATCAGATTTGGTGAAAGGTCAGGCTTGAAAAAAAAAAAAAACCTGCCATCTTGTTGCTGGTCCCTTTACATGGATCAACTGTTAGAGTGAGAGTGTAGGTGAAATAAAACATGAATGTTTTCAGGCTATCTGATAATAGTAACAAAATCACTAACATTAAATAAATAAGTAAAATATCAGATTTTGTGAAAAACATGCAGACAAAACGCAAGTACAAAAGAAAACAAAACTTCAAAGTAGGCGCTGCCATTTTGTGGCTCGTCCCTTTACACAGATAAGCTGGCACTATTGTTTGAAAAGGTGAAATAAAACCAAAACAGTCGCTATTGTCTGCAAAATTGCCAACATGAAACTTACTCATAAACTGGATCCCTGTGCAGCAGAATATAGGTGTCCTCCTCTTCATCATATTCAGCATTGCTGCTATCAGATGAGTCTGTAACCTTGACATCACTCCTGTTCTAGATTTTGTCCAAGGCATCCAGTATTGTAAATCTGTTTTGTTTTTGCTTCTCAGTCATTGTAAAACTTGCTAAATATGCTCAAAATACAACGGTTGATAGTGCTCGTGCATAATGCGTAAAGATCGCTTGTATCAACAATGGTTACGCATGGAAGGACCGACGGATATTACCCGGGTTACTTATAGTCTCATAGGAGTGTGACATATCGTTGGAAAGCTTGCAATATGTAGAATATCACTGCAGTGTCATTGACTCTGAAATACCAACACACGACCAGAAGTTGGAGGCAAAAGACCGTGTTTGAAATTGAGCAGTGAGGATGCTGTATCTGCAATATAGGCCACCATGGCGTCTATTTTGATCGGAGAACTGTACAGATAGACTCAAAATGACCAAGAAAGGGTAAGGAAACAATATAAGTCGCTGTTGATGACATTTGCTTTTTATTTTATTTTATATTTTTTGGAATATTGAGACATAAACACAGAATTTCAAATTTTGACGATAAAATGCTGAATTGTGCTGCATATTTGCTACTGGGCTGACATGAGCTGGTTAGGTCAGCTTATGTTTTGCTTGGTGTCAGCAGAACGATGAGCTTCTCTAGTTTAATTTGACACCTAACATGACTGAGTCGAGCAAGCAGATATATGTGTACTGCTACGTTTCATTTCGACTGTCCCTTATATTCACAGAGCTGTTATTTTTTTAGTTAATTGTTTAAATTATTGCCAAACAAACTGTGTTTGAGAAAAATACACTTGGACTGTTGTTTTGGTAGACTTGAAGCCTCATCTTTTGGAAACATTTGAAAAAAAAAAACACCACAGCGTTTTATTAACTTTTTAGAGGCAGTAAACCATTGTAGCGCTCACCCGACCCGGTACCGGGTCCGTCGGGTCTAACAGGTTAATTTGCGGTGTATGAGGGTGGGGTGCGGGGGTTTGGCGAGTGCTCTAACCCAGAGCTGGTGACTCGGACTTGCGACTCGTACTCGAGTCGCACTTAAGTCGCACTACACATTGACTTCAGACTCGACTCGGACTCGACCTCAAAAGACTTCAGACTCGACTCGGACTCGAGGCTGGAGACTCGCAAATTACCATTATTTTCATGTTATCATTTATTATCTGTCATTCGTCTTCTCTGTTTGCATTTGGGATGTGATCTCTGGCTGTGACTGAGGATGACAGTAAACACCAACATCACGCATGCGCCGTGTGTACGCGCATTTCGAGCAGAGCCCGTCTACTACTGTATACTGTATTAGAAACTCTCTGATTTCAAGACAATAGCGAGTGAAAGAAGCCCAACAGGAGTCCCTTGGATCGTTACATTTGGCTACAATGCCTTCACACAGTCAGCCAACAAACGGACAGCAGTGTGTGTTATCATTTACAACATTACTAAGACAGTTATTTCTTGTTAAGGAAAATATTTGTTTTTTGGTTGTTTTTTTTCAGGAATGTGAAAGAGGTTTTAAAGAACCAGTTTTTCATTTTTAAGTTAGTCAGTCAAATGAGTACAACTCATAATTTACTTGCACCATTGTGGGTGTGTTTTTTCATTTATTGTTCAAATGCAAAATATTGTGTGCCTGTTATCATAATACATTGTTGGTGCGATATATTTCTTTTATTGTATTTTACAGCATTGTTAAAAAAAACTCTTGTTAAAGAAAAATACAGTTATGAAATTGAATTATTTTTTCCACATCACATTGCTGTAGATTCTAGTGAAACAATCATCAATACTGTCTTATATAGAGGATTTTACAGCTTATAGAATTTGAATTTGATTTAGTGTTTGCGAGAGACTTGAAACTTGACTTGGACTCTTAACCAGAGACTTGAGACTTGACTTGGACTTGACCCTCAAAGACTTGAGACTTGACTCGGACTCTCACTCAAAGACTTGAGACTTGACTTGGACTTGCAAAAAATGACTTGTGAACACCTCTGCTCTAACCCAATCTGACTTGTGTCCCCTCTGCAGCTGCAACCACAGCTGGTCGTAATATAGCTCTCCTTCAGAGTCTCCTGTTATTATATCATAGATTCTAATAAAGTAACACAGCATTTCATAGTTGATTTTATGGCTTGATAAATAATAAATATTGTTATCCTGGGGGAAACTGCTTGTCTCTGTCCATTATTGACTATCATTTTGTCATCTTGGGTATTCAAAAGGATTTTCTTTACCCAAAAATTAAGGTGTCTCACTGCATAGTCACATTATCGTCCAACATCTGTAACTAACACTGTAGCTGAATGTTAACAAATCCCATCCAAAGTCAGGTAGAAAGCCCGCAATTGGAAGAGTGTAAACTGTTAAAGTAGCAGATTAATGCCCATGGTTTTGTAATGACATGTTCAACAATTACATATCGAATGGATGTAATGTCTGTGTGTCCACACACTTTTAGCCATGTAATGTGGCCTGCCTGAAGTTGTAATCGGCCGCAAAATACACTGGGATGTTTAAACATTGTGACAACATTCTTGATCATCCTTATTTTATGTTTTACTACTTTAGAGATTACAATTTCAATAAATGTATAGTTATCTACAGCTAGCTTCACTTTCAGTTTTAGCTGTGCAGAAGCTTGGCTGTGTCTTTCATCTCACAATCCAAATGCCTTAATTTTTTGCATTAACTATTAAAGATTACTGAAACATTTCCTGTAATCCCATTGCATGTAATCTGTCACTTTCCAAACCTGCATAGCCACTCTACAACAACCAATATAAGATTATAATAATCTCAGTATATGGAGATGAGAGAACACTTGTTCTTTGCTGGTAGAGAATATGATTCAATACACGTCATGTGTTATGAACTAAAAACCTTAACTCTTTTCTGCAGTTTAAAAGGTCTTCAAGCTCTCAGTTTTAACCCTTGAGGCACCCTTAAAAAAGCATCCACATTTTCACCTAGGGACCCAAAACGGTAATAAAAAAAATGTTTTTCTTTTACTTTCACCTCATCATATCTTTTCAACAACTTCAGACCTAACCATACATATAAAGTTTTTTATTATTTTTTCATATTTTTTGTGTTTTTATGCCCTTTTTGTCATAAGAACCCTAGATTTTTTCAATGGGAAAAAGACAAAATATGCAATATTTTCCAAATATTAGGTGCAAAGTGGAATATTTGGGATGAGGTTATTACAGCCTTGACTAGGTCAATGATTGATAACAACATTGATTTTTGATGCATTATTATTTTTGGAGCAATGAGCGTTTATTCAAAAAAACATCCACTTTTTCACCAAGGGACCCAAAACGGTCCCTCTCAAAAAAGTGTGATAAAAATGTACTATAAAAAACGTTTTTTTTTCACTTTCACCACATCAAATCTTTTAAACAACTTCAGACCTAACCATAGATATAAAGTTTTTTATTATTTTTTATGTTTTTATGCCCTTTTTGGTTCTCAAAATCCTCACTACTGGTAATATCCTCCTCAGTAGCCCCATTTCCACTAAAGAAAGGTCCAGGTAAAATTTAGGAGGCGGGACCTTTACAGGAACGTCCTCTCACTCTGTCCTCTCAGCTGTTGTGTCTCCATAGCAGAGTAGGACCCAGATAGGACCCACCGTGACGTCACAGAGGCGACTCGCCAAAAACATAAAGAAAATGACGAGGAGATAAACATGGAGGAGGTGAACATGGAAGGAGCTGAGGTGGTTGGTTCTGGTTTGTGTGTTCGTGTACATGGCGGTGGACACTATGGACTTATTTTCCAGCGGTGTAGACGCTTTCTACTACTGTTCATCTTCTGCTGGTTTTTTAAAAATGGCGCTATTTTAATGCTTTCTGTTGATGCCACATACCGCTTTGAGTATACCCAATCAGCACCGAGTAAAGCCCCACCCTGGCGTTTTTCGGGGCCAAACAGAGTACCCCAAGGCAGGGACTCGGTTAGCCCCTGTAAAAGTTCTGGGAGATTGTCCTTCGGGGGAGGTTCCTGCTATGGAGACACGCACCAACGGCCCCTGCCCTGTAAAATGACCCTGAAGTTCCTTCACTGGAAACGGGGCTAGTTTCATATTTTGTTCACTCTCCTCAGAGGACTGCAAGACTTCAGCAAGAGTTTCAGGCTTCTCCTCATGGCTGTCTGCTGGAGAAATGACCAGCCAGACAACGCTGCAAACTTATTGCAGACTTCAAACATGCACCTGCGTAAACATGCGAGGAGGCTCTCTCTTGATCAAGAAAAGAGCCCTTTTGGCCTTTGATGATTTGAATTTCACACACACACACACACACACACACACACACACACACACACACACACACACACACAGACAAAATATATCCTCAACCACATTCACACCACTCTTCAATCATCAATCCCAATACACCAAGACCATTTTAATGCTGTTCAGCTTTTTTATTGCCATGCATTTTGCAAGGTAAGAGAACTAGGCCTCCATTGAAACTTTACATGATAAAGCTCTGCTGCCCCTGGTGGTTTTGGGGGGGTCATCACACCTAAAACCTAATTTCCCTTTATTTTGAAGGTAGATTTATTAGGTATTTGTGGGAAAAGCATTATAATATGTGAGGATTATGGTATATCAAAAATATGTGGTTATAATGGGAGTCAATGGGACCAAATCGGTCCCTAAGGTAAAGAGTGTCAGCATTATGCATATCTCCTATTCTATGCACCTTGTAATAGAGGGGATTGTGGAATTTTAAAAATTATAATAAAAAACAAATCCTGGCCATGTTTCATACAATTAGCCTTTAAACTGACAGATATATTGAGAATCAAAAACATAAAATAAGCAGAATGTACATGTTTGGGCCCTAAGGTGCCTGGAGGGTTAAACTCAAAAGTCATGTACTTTACTACACAAAGGCAAAGTTTTTAAAAGATATTTTACACAAGATTTTTAGCTGAAAACATCAATATGTTGCCCCTATAGATTCACTATCCTGGAGGAAAATCTATTGATTGAATTGCAGCTTTGAGAAAGAAACAAATGCACTCTACAAATACTAGCACAGTCTACAGAGTAAAAAATCTGTTTTGAACAAAAGTTCTAATCTCTATGGGTCCAAGCCCACGCTGTGGTATTCATCCAGGTTTTCTGGTGTTAGGTGCGGCAGAGCAGCTTGGAGGCTTGGAGGCTGCTTAGTCTCTTGTTTCGAAGCTCTGGGGGACTCACACACTTCAGTGCATCCCGAGGTGACAGGGTGACCTCAGTCTGTCCCATCCACCGCACCAAGGAGATGATGTTACAGTCACACAGCCAGGGGTTGTCATGGAGGTACAGCTTCTTCAGGTCTGAGAGGAATCGGAAAGGAAAAGTGATCACAACAAGTGAATCACACTGGCATCACTAAACAACGCAGTCCTCTCTACTTCTACAATTATGTAGTTACAATTACTTCTACAGTCACTCCTTTGAAAATGGCAGCTGTGGCTGCAGGCTGCAAGTAAGTCTTACCAGGCATACGGGCCAACACGTTTCCATCCACTGTCTTCAGGTGATTTCCACTGAGAGCCAGCTGAGAAAGCATGGGCATGTTTTTGAACACATCAGGTGGCAGGTAGTCTAGCTCATTATTCCTCAGGTAGAGTTCCTATTGCAAGATTTAGCAACAAAGCAGAATATGCATTATCACAAACATACTGTATAGATTATACAAACACCGAAAACTGGTGCTATCTGATATGAGCATGTCATCATTCTGGCAACTGTGATGCTAGTAACTCCTTCTGCTGGGACAAAACAATATTTGTAAATATAAATGCGCTGGTATATCACAGCAACAGAATTTCACAAAAAAGACTAAGAGCCTGCAGCCACATGAGGCTATAATGTTGATTGTAAATGGACTGTACTTATATAGTGATTTTCTTATATGACCACTCCACCAAGTGCTTTTACATTACATGTCTCATTCACCCAATCACACACATGCATACACTGGTGGCAGTGGTACCACACAGGGTGCCAACCTGCTCATCAGCAGGAAACTAACCATTCATACACATTCATACACTGTTGGCGCAGCAACAGGAACAATTTTGGATTAAGTATCTTGACCAAAGACACATTGACATGTGGACTGGAGGAGCCGGCACAAAGCCAGGTCTTATTGGTGGACAACCAATAAGACCTATGCCACAGCCGTGAAAGAAATGTTGAAAGAAAATTATTAGACAGAATAGCAAAGAATTACATCTGACGATTTGACATGATGATGGTGCTTGATGAAAAACTAAGGTATTGAAGTTCACAAGGACCATTAATTTCTGCATTAAATCCAAAAGTAATCCATTCAACAGATCTTGAATGAAGGGGATCATCAGTCAGTAGAATTCATCATTTGGGGACAATTAATCTCTAAATTCATCCAATTGTCAATAATTCAGTCTGGACCAGTGTTGTACTAAATGAGGGGCCAATCCCCGGGGCCATGCAGCCAGTATGCCTAATAATGTATGCATTAAGTTTAAAGTGAAAAGGTTTCTTTTGTTTCATCTGATTTCCTTTTTATGTATAAAACCCAGTTGAAACAAGGAAAATACCTTTTTGTCCTGTTTCAACTGGGTCGTTACCTGCAAGCTGCCAAGACCATCCAACGCTGATTGGCTTAGTGTGGACACAAGGTTGTTGTCTAGAACCAGCATCTCCAGAGATCGCAATGGCTTGAATACTCCAGCAGGAATGGTTTTCACACTGAATGGGGTGATAAAATCAGATTCTCTTTATCAACGTCAATACAATGTGCAACTACTGTATGTAGAAACCATGGCAAAAGCAAAACTTTGAAACTTATATAAAGCCATGTCCTACAGCTGTATAGTTGTTCATTTTCAGAAGTGTTAGCATGGGGAGATGAACCAAATAATACATTTTGTTATCTAGACACATTGATGTATGTGCTGATGGCAGAACCAAAGGATAACCTACATATCTTAAAACCTTTAACATCCACCAAATATTTTAGGAGCTACCCTAACACTAGGAGTCTGATTCTCACTGGATATACCCACAAAAGGAAAACAATCTTTTTTTGGCTTTGCTAGGCATATTTAAAAATTGTCCAAAGGGCATATGTGGTGTGACCTGTTGTTGTCTAAGTTGAGGAACAAGAGCTGTCTGAGTCCTGTGAAGGCCTTAGGAGAGATCCTCTCAATGCGATTCAGGGAAAGATCTAAAACTTTGAGAGCAATCAAAGGCTTAAAGGCGCTAGGCGGGAGCATCGTCAATGCGTTGAGAGGAAGATCCAGATCTGACAGGTTCCTCATGCCAGTGAACATCTCAGGTTTAAGTATGCTAATCTGGTTTTGTCCCAGCATGAGGAAGCGAAGGTTCAGGAGGTCCTACAGACATGAAAGAACAACAGTTTTTGTGGTCAGATTATTAATTAGTAATGTGATTACTGTACTCTCCAAACTAGACTGCTTCCAAATGTCTTTACCTGGAATCCCCTTGGTGGAAGGTTGGTGATGTGGTTGCCATAAAGATTGAGAAGCATCAGCTGCTCTGCACCAGAGAGAGCCTGAGGGTGCATGGACTTGATAGCATTTCGTTCCAGGTTGATACTCTCAATCTTTGGAACTGATCTCAGAGCTTTGGACTTTAGGTCTGTGATGCCATTCTCACCTTTACAAAGCAGAAATGGAGTGAGTTAGTAATGCATATTATATAAATGATGTATCCTGAACATTACATCAATCTGAGGGATGACTTCGTTAACCATAAAGTACCCACCCAGTTTGAGGATCCAGGCATCAGAGGGAAGATTGGAGGGAAAGACACGAAGCCCTCTCTTATGACAGTTGACCTCTGACTTTTCTGGGCTTGACTTTCTGGAGCATTTACAGGTATCAGGACAGACATCTGCTCCAGCCTGAGCCATCCACAGCATTGCAACAATCAACCACACAAGGTACTGCATTTCCCCTGTAGAAAGGATGGTTTTGAGAGAAAGGCAGAGAGATTGAGAAAGAGATGACTTGACACTGAGAAAGTAGTTTCAGTTATTAGGGCCCGAGCGCTGACCAGCGCGAAGCCCTATTGTTTTTGCCATGATTATTAGGGCCCGAGCGCTGACCAGCGAGCGCTGACCAGCGCGAAGCCCTATTGTTTTTGCCATGATTATTAGGGCCCGAGCGCTGACCAGCGCGAAGCCCTATTGTAATCGTCCAGATTATTATTATTAGGGCCCGAGCGCTGACCAGCGCGAAGCCCTATTGTATCTGTCCGGATTATTAGGGCCCGAGCGCTGACCAGCGCGAAGCCCTATTGTTTTTGCCATGATTATTATTATTCCCCTTTATTTTTCTTCTGACAAAGTAACGGCCTCTTTGCCCCCCTGAACGTGCCTTAAAAGTCACCAAAGTTGGCATGCAAGCCAGACCCGGCGAAAAATTTGATATTTTATGGTTTGCATAAACGGGCGTGCTAAAATGGCTCTCTAGCGCCACCTGCAAAATCAATAAAAGCGAGCCCCTCGTGACAGATTGACATGGAGAAACGAAACTTGGTACACATGTTCATCATGTCAAGACGCACAAAAAAGTCTCTTGGACACATACCCTAACACCAACAGGAAGTCGGCCATTTTGAATCAAAATATTGATTTTAATGCAGATTGTGGCATCATATTTGAACAAACTACTCCTACAGTTTTCTTCCCATCCACTTCAAATTCACACAGAGTCATCTTGAGACATTGGAGATGAAAAGTTATCAAAAGCTTTTTCGCCCGTCATTCCTGGTTGCCGTGGTGACGCGGCGAATTTCGATGCTTCGCCATGAAATTTCAAACCCTCATAACTTGACTCCACATGGTCTCAGCTTTTCCAAATTTAATATGCTTGTTCAGCATCCTGGTCTGAACACATGTACAGTCTCATATTTAGTGACAGTCATAGCGCCACCTACTGGCAACAGGAAGTCACTTGCTTCATTCTTTCACTAATTACTCCCATAATCTTCATCCCATCCACTTCAAATTCACACAGGATCATCTTGAGACATTGGAGATGAAAATTTCTCAAAAGCTTTTTCCCCCGTCATTCCTGGTTGCCGTGGTGACGCGGCGAATTTCGATCCTTCGCCATGAAATTTCAAACCCTCATAACTTGACTCCACATGGTCTGAGCTTTACCAAATTTCAGATGCTTGTTCAGTGTCCCAGTCTGAACACATGTACAGTCCCATATTTAGTGACAGTCATAGCGCCACCTACTGGCAACAGGAAGCCACTTGCTTCATTCTTTCACTAATTACTCTCATAATCTTAAGTATTTACACCTGAAATTGACTCAGCTAAGACATAACGCCAGTTATCAAAATCTTTTTTATGACTTCATCCTGTTGGGCGTGGCTGTGCGGACAATTTCGATGCTTCGCCATGAGGCAGGACGTCCTTATAACTCCTACAGACATTGTCCTGTCTACACCAAATTCATCATGCATGGAGAGGGTCCCGCCCTGAACACATCTATGCATCAATACTGTGTCAAATACACAGCACCACCTACTGGACACAGGAAGTAAGCCTCATATGACAAACATTATCCGATTTATATGAAATTTACAGGATGTGTTCTCCACATCATACACTGCAACATGACATATAATTGGTGGGTGATCTCTAGCGCCACCTAGTGGACACATGCAATGTGACTTAGCCCCATCACACAACATTCATTACAAGCCCAGGTGCCAAGACGTCTACGTGCCCGCTGTGTCTGCCGTGCCCGCTGTGTCTGCCGTGTGACTGCAGCACGCACCGACATGCGAGTACGGGGCGGTGCATGGGGGCGCGAGGGCCCGTTCATCACTGCTTGCAGTTTTAATTATTTTTCTTCTCCCAAAACAACGGGCTTTTTGCCCCCCTGAACGTGCTCGAAAAGTCACCAAAGTTTGCACGCAAGCCAGACCCGGCGAAAATTTTGATATTTTATGGTTTGCAGAAATGGGCGTGGCAAAATGGCTCAATAGCGCTCCCTATTGAATATAAAAATGTGAGAGATTGACGTACATGAACGAAATTTGGTATATATATGTATCATGTCCAGACGCACAAAAAAGTCAGTGGGGCCCATGACGTCACTCCAACAGGAAGTCGGCCATTTTGAAAAATATGTGCGATTTTGGCGTTTTCCACTCCTCGTACTTTAACGAACTAGTCCTACAGTTTTCATCCCATCCACTTCAAATTCACACAGAGTCATCTTGAGACATTGGAGATGAAAAGTTATCAAAAGCTTTTTTGCCCGTCATTCCTGCTTGCCGTGGTGACGCGGCGAATTTCGATGCTTCGCCATGAAATTTCAAACTCTCATAACTTGACTCCACATGGTCTGAGCTTTTCCAAATTTAATATGCTTGTTCAGCGTCCCGGTCTGAACACATGTACAGTCTCATATTTAGTGACAGTCATAGCGCCACCTACTGGCAATGTACGAAAGTGTGACTAGGTCACTATAAGTAACCTTCAGTGCCCTCTGGTGGCCGCCAGTGGTACTATCTTTTATTGGGTTTTGTTCCATTTTTACTCAGGCATAGTTTGGTCACCTATAGAGGGGCCTAAGCTCACATGTTCCATATAGGAGTCAGTTTTGACTCTCCAATCCACAGAGTAACAGCCTGTTTGCGTTCATGAAGAATGTAAGTTGAATTTCTTCGTCCTTTGATGGATTATTTGTATATTTCATATTTTATTAGCATGTTAGCTCAGCATAACAAGCTAAGTTAGATTACAAAAGATGTTCATTTATTAGCCTTTGGTGATGGGTTGGCTGTGTGTTGCATACACAGGCCTGTATGCCGCTAAGTGCCCGATATTTCTGTTATTCTGTAATATGCCTGTAATATTGCTGTAGCATTCCTGTCATATTTCTATGGTATTTAGAGTAGTTCAGCCTAAATTGTGGTTTATTTAATTTCTTTCATTATAGCTTACAACAGGTTATTAGTTATGGTTACAAGGTACTGATATTCCATTATGTTATTCTATTTCAGCAACCATACAGTGTACATACTCTGTGTCTACCTGGAACCTGAATAAAGTCATATAAACGTATACCTGCCTACCGTGTCCTTATCGACACCCCACGGGAGATAGACAAACTCCTATCCTGATCCAACCATCTACCCCATCGTTCATACAGTCCTTCACAAGGTCCTTCGAGCCGGATAGCGACTATCTCCTGTGGATCATGGATCCAGTATCGACCCCAGTATCCCCTAGACTTTCCCTGCCTACACCTACTCGGCCAGTTCATTTGGATGACTACTTGACTAATCTCCCCATACAGCCAATCAGGCAAGAACCACCAGAGGAGGAGATGTATACCACCCGCTCAATCGCCCATGCATCTTCATCTAACAGTCCTGCACATCCAAACTCTTCCAGGGGAGATAGTAAGGATGACCTGATCAAATCTCTACTAGAGACTGTAAAACAGCAGAGTGATACAAATCAGATGCTGGTCGAAACCGCAAGAAAACAGATGGAGCTTTTGGAGCAACAGAAAGCGCTGATGAGTTCAGCTACCTCCCTTCACCTTGGACCTAGAATCTCAGCGAGTACACCAGCAACTCAGAGTGATGGACTGCAACCTTACCTACCGGCAGCTATTAGCGCCGCCACACATCGTCAAGTACAAGAACAGCCCAGATCGTCAGTCATAGGTGTCCCTCCTGTCTATCCTAGCGACACAGCCTCGAATGCTCCACTGCAGTCTTCACTCCCTGAAAATCCCTATAACAGTCCACCTGTAGCTGATTTGAGTCACCGATTCGAACGCCTACTCAGTTTCGGCTCTCCACCTTCAGTTCACCGATCCATATCGCCTGGAGGTAACTCTCCCTATATGTCTCTACCTCCACAGTGGCCCCCTCCACCCCCCTCTCATTATGGGGCAGCTCAACAGCTATATAGCCCTCCACAACCGATGTGGCACTATCCTCCCCCTCCCCAGCATCATGCTGCTAATCCGTATAGTCAGCCAACACTGTCTACTACCAATTTCCCTCCAGCTGTCTCGTCATATCCACCAGCCAGGCCTTACAGGCATGGTAAAGTAGAAGGTCCCTCCTTTCCTAACCTGACAAAGGAAGACGAGACACAGTACATGATGCTGAAGATGGCCTTGGCAAATTTGATACATCCAGATGAATCAGAGCACTACAAGTATCACCTGTTATTGGACCACCTTAAAGTAGACGCTGCTCGACGTCTGGCTCTAGCATACTCCAATGCCCCCAATCCTTTCACCTGTGCAATCCAAGCTCTCGATGAGAGATATGGACAGCCTAGGCAGCTAGCACAGAAAGAGATCAAGGCTATCATGGATCTACCCAACGTTCGCCATGGAGATGGTATTGCCTTTGATAATTTCGCTCTCCGGGTTCACTCCCTAGTTGGACTGCTTCAAACACTCGGCCAGGAAGGTGTTGCTGAGCTGGCTTGTGGGTCGCATGTTGAACGCTTGCTCGAGAAACTCCCTGCTGAACACTATCGCCAATTCAAGAGGTATATAATGATGATGAAGCCGCAAGCTTTGTCTTATAACCTCCTTGATTTCTCCACCTGGCTGCAACAGGAGGTCCGATGTGAGCCCAGGAGAGAGCGTCCATTGCCCAGCCAGAGAGATAAACCCAGAAACCCCAAGCCCACCGGTAGTATTACTACTGTTTTACATGGTAGGGAGGAAAACCCTACTCAGATCAAGTCTGGGTTTAGTGCCGACTCCAAGTCAGATCCCAAACTGCTTCGTAAATGTTACTGCCCTTACTGTCAGAAGACAGATCACTTCCTAACTCAGTGCAGTGAGTTTCAGAAACTCACCAAGGAGCAAGTGGTGCAGTGGATTAAGGCCAACAACCGTTGCTGGAGGTGCTGCAGATCGCATCAAGCTGCGCAATGTGACCTGAAGAAGACTTGTTCACTATGCAATGGTAAGCACCTCAGAGCCCTACATGAAGTCAACCAACGCCCTACAAGGACCACCTCACCACCATCCAGTGCAGCACCTACCTTAGAGCTAACTCAGTCTTCAGCTCTGAACTCTCCACAAGAAGAAGCTGCTACTAGACTGTACTACCTAGATAGAGCAACCACTGGTGGTCGGGTCCTCCTAAAGGTCAGTAAAGTCATCCTGTACAATGGAGATCACTCGCTTGAGACATACGCAGTTTTGGATGACGGCTCCGAGAGGACGATCCTCCTCCCAGCAGCCACTAACGAGCTCAAACTCCAGGGCAAGCATGAGAAGCTGAAACTAAGAACTGTACGGCAGGATGTTTCTGTTCTACCTGGATCCTCTGTGTCCTTCCAGATCTCCTCTGTTGAGAAACCCCGCCAGAGATATAAGATAAACGATGCATTCACTGCAGAAGGATTGACTCTGTCTCATCATTCTCACCCAATAGCTGCTCTTCAGAAGAGATATAGACATCTCAAAGGTCTTCCCCTCCGACACCTCGAGAACGCTCAGCCTCTTCTCCTTATTGGGGCTGACAATACCCACTTGATCACTCCTGTTGAGCCTATTCGCAGAGGGCCTCCAGGCGGCCCTGCAGCGATAAAGACCAGACTGGGATGGACTCTGCAAGGCCCAGCTAGTGATGTAGGAGACAACCAAGCAACAACACAATGCTACCACCTAAGCTGCAGTTTTCCCTCCACTGAGTTGTTACGTAATGTAGAGAGGTTGTGGCAGCTTGACGCACTTCCACATCGCCATGAGAAGACCATCACTAGGTCCAAGCAGGACCATGAGGCCATTTCCCTCCTTGACGCCAAGACCTGCCGGGTGACGGTCGATGGAGTGTCACGTTATGCTACCCCTCTGCTTCGCATAAAAAACGGTCCCCTCCTGAAGGCATCTAAGGAAGCAGTCATGGCTAGGCTCCGCGGCACAGAAGCCAGATTAGCCAAGAACCCTGATCAAGCTGCTGCTTACGACGCAGAGATTCGAAAGCTAGAAACTTCTGGTTACGCCTGCAAGTTACCACCAGGATCTGAAGAAGACGCCAAGGAGACGTGGTACATACCACATCACATGGTACAGCACAATGGCAAGAACCGTGTGGTATTCGACTGCTCGTTCCAGTGGAAAGGCCAGTGTTTGAATGCACTGTTGCTACCCGGGCCCACCTTAAGCTCCTCCCTCCTTGGGGTCCTGTTACGGTTCCGTGAACATCCCGTTGGCATCAGTGGTGACATCAAAGGGATGTTTCACCAGGTCCGCTTGTTGCCAGAGGACAGAAGCCTTCTGCGTTTCCTATGGCGAGACCTCAAGAAAGATCAGCCCCCAAGCACATACGAGTGGCATGTAGTCCCTTTCGGGACGACTTGCAGCCCATGTTGTGCTACCTATGCAGTGCAGAAACATGTCATAGACAACAGTCGCCCAGACGAAGACGTCCGCTTCTCAGTAGAGAAGTGTTTTTATGTAGATAATTGCCTACAGAGCTTCCCTACTGCCGATGCTGCACGTCACCTCATTGACAAGCTGAGGGCGCTACTCGCTACAGGAGGTTTTGACCTTAGACAATGGGCCAGCAACCTACCCACAGTGATCAGCCACCTCCCAAAGGAAGCAAGGTCCGACAGTAGTGAACTGTGGCTCTCGCAGAACAAGACTGACCCACAAGAGCTGACTCTTGGTCTCTGCTGGCACTGCGAATCAGACACCCTGACCTACCGCCATCGTCCTGTCGACTATGATCAACCCACCATGCGCAACATTTACCGGGTGTTAGCTAGCCAGTATGACCCACTGGGTTATATTACCCCCTATACCACCCGGGCTAAAATACTGGTCCAGCGCTTATGGGACAAAGACCGGGGATGGGACGACCCCCTTCTCCCTAACACCTTGTTGCAAGAATGGAACTGCTGGGAAGCAGAACTGCAGGATCTATCAAAGATTACCTTGCCTCGACATCATGGATTGGAGGAAAGCAGCCGACAACTCCATGTTTTCTGTGATGCCTCGGAACGTGCCTATGGTTCCGTCGCTTACCTTCGCTGCCAAGATGCCAGTGGAAATATTTCAGTTTCATTCCTGATGGCACGTTCCAAGGTGGCTCCAAAACGCCAACTATCCATGCCCAGGTTGGAGCTCAGTGCAGCCCTTAGTGGAGCTCAGTTGGCTCACCTGCTGCACAAAGAACTTACCTTGCCTATAGAGAGCACCTTTCTCTGGTCAGACTCCACCACTGTCTTGCTTTGGATCAACTCTGACTCCTGCAGGTATAAGGTATTTGTAGGAACCAGAATAGCAGAGATCCAGGAGCTCACATTGCAGTGCACCTGGAGTTACGTCGATTCAGCTACCAACCCGGCGGATGACTTAACCAGAGGCAAGTCTCTCCTAGAGTTGTGTCCTCCAAACAGGTGGCATGAGGGACCACCGTTCCTGCAACAGCCCCCTGATCACTGGCCCCAGAAACCCACCGGTGAAGAATCGGATACCAAGGAGGAACTACGGAAATCAGTCTTTTGTGGACTGACCCAGATCACTACGACTCCATCGTATCCAGAAGCCAGCCAGTTTACTTCTTTCCAAACCTTGATAGAAGCTACAGCGCGGGTCATTCACGGGGCGGCAGATCCATCTAGTTCTCCCACGGCAGAAGATTTCCGGGAAGCCGAGCGGGTCATTCTGCAGCAAGCGCAGGTGCACAGCTTCAAGGAAGAGGTTGCCTGCCTAAAGGCAGACAAGCCCGTGCCCTCTAACAGCAGGCTTATTTGTCTTGCTCCTGAACTGGACAGCACTTCTCAGCTGATCAGAGTAGGAGGACGCTTAAGACAGGCTGACCAGCTTGATGCAGATTCCCTACATCCTATAGTCTTGGACCCCAAACATCCAGTGACAAAACTCCTCATCCAGGACATTGACGAGAAGTTGTGTCATCCAGGCTCTGAGAGGGTCTTCTCTGAAATGCGGAGGAAGTACTGGGTGCTAAGGGGAAGGCAAGCTGTTCGTCAATACCAGCATGGATGCTTCAAATGCCAGCTATGGCGGTCCAAGGTCAAGACACCTAAAATGGCAGATTTGCCATCTGCTCGACTTCGCCTTCACAAGCCAGCATTCTATTCGTCAGGAGTAGATTGTTTCGGCCCCTACTTAGTGAAACTCGGCCGCCGAACAGAGAAGAGGTGGGGTATTATTTTTAAATGCCTCACCACAAGAGCAGTGTATCTTGATCTCCTTGGCAACATGGATACAGACACCTTTCTGATGTCGCTACGGCGATTCATTTCTAGAAGAGGGAAACCGTTTGAGATCATCTCTGACCAAGGCACAAATTTTAAAGGAGGTGAAAGGGAGTTAAGGGAAGCTTTTTCCACTCTGGTCCCTGACCTACAAGCCAAACTTGCAAAGCAGCAGATCCACTTCCAATTTAATCCGCCAAACGCACCCCACTTCGGTGGTGTTTGGGAAAGAGAGATCCGGACCCTCAAGAATGCTCTTCATGTGACCCTGGGTGCCCAGTCAGTAACTGAGGAGGTGCTGAGGACATTACTGGTGGAAATTGAGGGTATCCTGAATTCGAAGCCCCTTGGGTACACCTCTGCAGACATCTCCAATCCAGACCCCATCACTCCGAACATTCTCCTAATGGGGCGACCGGACCCTTCCTTACCCCAAGTGGTATATGCAGATACAGAGCTACTTGGCCGGCGTCGATGGCGACACAGTCAGGTCCTTGCAGACCAATTCTGGGCCCGGTTCACAAAGGACTACCTACCACCCCTACAACTCAGGCAGAAATGGCAGAGGGACACCCCAAACCTGGCGGTTGACAGCACTGTAATGATTGTGGACCCCCAACTGCCCAGAGCTCTGTGGCCAGTTGGTAAGGTGGATCAGGTTTACCCTGGCAGCGATGGACGGATTCGAGTAGCAGACGTGAGGACGAAGGACAGAACCTACACTCGACCTGTCACACGTCTTGTTGAACTGCCTCCCCTTCCGGAAGCTACAAGTAACCCCCCTGATTAGTCACCCTTTTTCATTGACAAATTTATCTTAAATTTGGGGGCGGCTGTACGAAAGTGTGACTAGGTCACTATAAGTAACCTTCAGTGCCCTCTGGTGGCCGCCAGTGGTACTATCTTTTATTGGGTTTTGTTCCATTTTTACTCAGGCATAGTTTGGTCACCTATAGAGGGGCCTAAGCTCACATGTTCCATATAGGAGTCAGTTTTGACTCTCCAATCCACAGAGTAACAGCCTGTTTGCGTTCATGAAGAATGTAAGTTGAATTTCTTCGTCCTTTGATGGATTATTTGTATATTTCATATTTTATTAGCATGTTAGCTCAGCATAACAAGCTAAGTTAGATTACAAAAGATGTTCATTTATTAGCCTTTGGTGATGGGTTGGCTGTGTGTTGCATACACAGGCCTGTATGCCGCTAAGTGCCCGATATTTCTGTTATTCTGTAATATGCCTGTAATATTGCTGTAGCATTCCTGTCATATTTCTATGGTATTTAGAGTAGTTCAGCCTAAATTGTGGTTTATTTAATTTCTTTCATTATAGCTTACAACAGGTTATTAGTTATGGTTACAAGGTACTGATATTCCATTATGTTATTCTATTTCAGCAACCATACAGTGTACATACTCTGTGTCTACCTGGAACCTGAATAAAGTCATATAAACGTATACCTGCCTACCGTGTCCTTATCGACACCCCACGGGAGATAGACAAACTCCTATCCTGATCCAACCATCTACCCCATCGTTCATACAGTCCTTCACAGGCAACAGGAAGTCACTTGCTTCAGTCTTTCACTGATTACTCCCATAATCTTAAATATTTACACCTGAAATTTACTCAGCTGAGACATAAGAACTTGGTGATGCTACATTCTGAAACTCATGACCCATCATCAAATACCGTTGCCATGACAACGCATTCAACGCCATGAAAATACGATTACAGTTTTCAGGGGCAAAGGATGCGTCCACGGTAACGAAACTCAACACACACGTCTGGAGTGGGTTCATTAAACATCCTATATACTTCAATGGGATGGGCGTGGCTAAACGGCTCAATAGCGCCCCCTTGAATATTTCAAAATTGAACCTCAGCCTTCCCGATTGACATAGAACAATGAAACTCAGTAGGTTTATGTATCATCTCCAGACGCACAAAAACGCCATTTGGACCCATACCCTAAGTCCAACAGGAAGTCGGCCATCTTGGGAAACATGCTATATTTTGGTGATTTTTTGGTCATTTCCAGGCCTCATATTTGAACGCACTAGTCCTAGAGATTTCATCCCATCCACTTCAAATTCACACAGAGTCATCTTGAGACATTGGAGATGAAAAGTTATCAAAAGCTTTTTCGTCCGTCATTCCTGGTTGCCATGGTGACATGGCGAATTTCGATGTCTCGCCATGAAATTTCAAACCCTCATAACTTGACTCCACATGGTCTGAGCTTTTCCAAATTTAATATGCTTGTTCAGCGTCCTGGTCTGAACACATGTACAGTCTCATATTTAGTGACAGTCGTAGCGCCACCTACTGGTAACAGGAAGTCACTTGCTTCATTCTTTCACTAATTACTCTCATAATCTTAAGTATTTACACCTGAAATTGACTCAGCCAAGACATAACGCCATTTATCAAAATCTTTTTTATGACTTATTCCTGTTGGGCGTGGCTGTGCGGACAATTTCGATGCTTCGCCATGAGGCAGGAAGTCCTTATAACTCCTACAGACATTGTCCTGTCTACACCAAATTCATCATGCATGTAGAGGGTCCCGCCCTGAACACATCTATGCATCAATACTGTGTCAAATACACAGCGCCATCTACTGGACACAGGAAGTAAGCCTCATATGACAAACATTATCCGATTTATATGAAATTTACAGGATGTGTTCTCCACATCATACACTGCAACATGACATATAATTGGTGGGTGATCTCTAGCGCCACCTAGTGGACACATGCAATGTGACTTAGCCCCATCACACAACATTCATTACAAGCCCAGGTGCCAAGACGTCTACGTGCCCGCTGTGTCTGCCATGTGACTGCAGCACGCACCGACATGCACGTACGAGGCGGTGCATGGGGGCGCGAGGGCCCGTTCATCACTGCTTGCAGTTTTAATTAGGGCCCGAGCGCTGACAAGCGCGAAGCCCTATTGTATCTGTCCGGATTATTCATTTTTTTTTTCTTCTGACAAAGTAACGGCCTTTTTGCCCCCCTGAACGTGCCTTAAAAGTCACCAAAGTTTCCACGCAAGCCAGACCCGGCGAAAAATTTGATATTTTATGGTTTGCATAAACGGGCGTGGCAAAATGGCTCTGTAGCGCCCCCTACAAAATCAAGAAAATCGAGCCCCTCGCCACAGATTGACATAGAGAAACGAAACTTGGTACACATGTTCAACATGTCAGGACGCACCAAAAAGTCTCTTGGACACATACCCTAACTCCAACAGGAAGTCGGCCATTTTGAATCAAATTATTGATTTTAATGCTGAATCTGGCATCATATTTGAACAAAGTAGTCCTAGAGATTTCATCCCATCCACTTCAAATTCACACAGAGTCATCTTGACACATTGGAGATGAAAAGTCATCAAAAGCTATTTCGTCCGTCATTCCTGGTTGCCGTGGTGAAGCGGCGAATTTCGATGCTTCGCCATGAAATTTCAAACCCTCATAACTTGACTCCACATGCTCTGAGCTTTTCCAAATTTAATATGCTTGTTCAGCGTCCTCGTCTGAACACATGTACAGTCTCATATTTAGTAACAGTCATAGCGCCACCTACTGGCAACAGGAAGTCACTTGCGTCATTTGTTCATTAATTACTCCCATAATCTCAAGTATTTCCACCTGAAATTGACTCAGCTGAGACATAAGACCTTGGTGATGCTACATTCTGCAACTCATGACCCATCATCAAATACTGTTGCCATGACAACGCATTCAACGCCATGAAAATACGATTACAGTTTTCAGAGGCAAAGGATGCCTCCACGGTAATGAAACTCAACACACACGTCTGGAGTGCGGTCATTTAACATCCTATATACTTCAATGGGATGGGGTGTGACTAAACGGCTCAATAGCGCCCCCTTGAATATTTCAAAATTAAACCTCAGCCTTCCCGATTGACATAGAAGAATGAAATTCGGTAGGTTTATGTATCATCTCCAGACGCACAAAAACGCCATTTGGACCCATACCCTAAGTCCAACAGGAAGTCGGCCATCTTGGGAAAAATATTCAATTTTGGTGAGTTTTGTGGTCATTTCCAGGCCTCATATTTTAACAAACTAGTCCTAGGGATTTCATCCCATCCACTTCAAATTCACACAGGATCATCTTGACACATTGGAGATGACAAGTTATCAAAAGCTTTTTGCCCCGCCATTCCTGGTTGCCGTGGTGAAGCGGCGAATTTCGATGCTTCGCCATGAAATTTCAAACCCTCATAACTTGACTCCACATGGTCTGAGCTTTTCCAAATTTAATATGCTTGTTCAGTGTCCTCGTCTGAACACATGTACAGTCTCATATTTAGTGACAGTCATAGCGCCACCTACTGGCAACAGGAAGTCACTTGCGTCATTTGTACATTAATTACTCCCATAATGTTAAGTATTTCCACCTGAAATTCACTCAGCTGAGACATAACACCAGTTATCAAAATCTTTTTTATGACTTCTTCCTGTTGGGCGTGGCTGTGCAAACAATTTCGATGCTTCGCCATTAGGCAGGAAGTCCTTATAACTCCTACAGGCATTGTCTGATGTACACCAAATTGAACACGCATGTAGAGGGTCCCGCCCTGAACACATCTACGCATCAATACTGCGTCAAATACACAGCGCCACCTACTGGACACAGGAAGTCAGCCTCATATGACAAACATTATCCGATTTATATGAAATTTACAGGATGTGTTCTCTACATCACACACTGCAACATGACATGTAATTGGTGGGTGATCTCTAGCGCCACCTAGTGGACACATGCAATGTGACTTAGCCCCATCACACAGTGTTCATTACAAGCCCCGGTGCCAAGACGTCTACGTGCCCGCTGTGTCTGCCGTGTGACTGCAGCATGCACCGACATGCGTGTACAAGGCGGTGCGTGGGGGCGCGAGGGCCCGTTCATCACTGCTTGCAGTTTTAATTATTTTTCTTCTCTCACAACGACGGCCTTTTTGACCCCCTGAACGCGCCTTAAAAGTCACCAAAGTTTGCACGCAAGCCAGACCCGGCGAAAATTTCGATATTTTATGGTCTGCACAAATGAGCGTGTCAAAATGGCTCTCTAGCGCCCCCTACAAAATCAATAAAAGCGAGCCCCTCGTGACAGATTGACATAGAGAAACGAAACTTGGTACACATGTTCATCATGTCAAGACGCACCAAAAAGTCTCTTGGACACATACCCTAACACCAACAGGAAGTCAGCCATTTTGAATCAAAATATTGATTTTAATGCAAATTGTGGCATCATATTTGAACGCACTACTCCTAGAGATTTCATCCCATCCACTTCAAATTCACACAGAGTCATCTTGAGACATTGGAGATGACAAGTTATCAAAAGCTTTTTCCCCCGTCATTCCTGGTTGCCGTGGTGACGCGGCGAATTTCGATCCTTCGCCATGAAATTTCAAACCCTCATAACTTGACTCCACATGGTCTGAGCTTTACCAAATTTCAGATGCCTATTCAGGGTCCTGCTCTGAACACATGTACAGTCTCATATTTAGTGACAGTCATAGCGCCCCCTACTGGCAACAGGAAGTCACTTGCTTCATTCTTTCACTAATTACTCCCATAATCTTCATCCCATCCACTTCAAATTCACACAGGATCATCTTGAGACATTGGAGATGACAAGTTGTCAAAAGTTTTTTCCCTCGTCATTCCTGGTTGCCGTGGTGACGCGGCGAATTTCGATCCTTCGCCATGAAAATTCAAACCCTCATAACTTGACTCCACATGGTCTGAGCTTTTCCAAATTTACTTTGCTCGTTCAGTGTCCCAGTCTCAACGCATGTGCAGTCTCATATTTTGTGACAGTCATAGCGCCCCCTACTGGCAACAGGAAGTCACTTGCTTCATTCTTTCACTAATTACTCCCATAATCTTCATCCCATCCACTTCAAATTCACACAGGATCATCTTGAGACATTGGAGATGACAAGTTGTCAAAAGTTTTTTCCCTCGTCATTCCTGGTTGCCGTGGTGACGCGGCGAATTTCGATCCTTCGCCATGAAAATTCAAACCCTCATAACTTGACTCCACATGGTCTGAGCTTTTCCAAATTTACTTTGCTCGTTCAGTGTCCCAGTCTCAACGCATGTGCAGTCTCATATTTTGTGACAGTCATAGCGCCCCCTACTGGCAACAGGAAGTCACTTGCTTCATTCTTTCACTAATTACTCCCATAATCTTAAGTATTTACACCTGAAATTGACTCAGCTGAGACATAAGACCTTGGTGATGCTACATTCTGCAAGTCGTGACCCATCATCAAATACTGTTGCCATGACAACGCATTCAACGCCATGACATACGATTACACTTTTCAGGGGCAAAGGATGCCTCCACGGTAACGAAACTCAACACACACGTCTGGAGTGGGGTCATTTAACATCCTATATACTTCAATGGGATGGGCGTGACTAAATGGCTCAATAGCGCCCCCTTGAATATTTCAAAATGGAACCTCAGACTTCCCCATTGACATAGAAGAATGAAATTCGGTAGGTTTATGTATCATCTCCAGACGCACAAAAACGCCATTTGGACCCATACCCTAAGACCAACAGGAAGTCGGCCATCTTGGGAAAAATGCTCAATTTTGGTCATTTCCCGGCCTCATGTTTGAACGCACTAGTCCTAGAGATTTCATCCCATCCACTTCAAATTCACACAGGATCATCTTGAGACATTGGAGATGAAAAGTTCTCAAAAGCTTTTTCCCCCGTCATTCCTGGTTGCCGTGGTGACGTGGCGAATTTCAATCCTTCGCCATGAAATTTCAAACTCTCATAACTTGACTCCACATGGTCTCAGCTTTTCCAAATTTCAGATGCTTGTTCAGGGTCCTGGTCTGAACACATGTACAGTCTCATATTTAGTGACAGTCATAGCGCCACCTACTGGCAACAGGAAGTCACTTGCTTCATTCTTTCACTAATTACTCCCATAATCTTAAGTATTTACACCTGAAATTGACTCAGCTAAGACATAACACCAGTTATCAACATCTTTTTTATGATTTCTTCCTGTTGGGCGTGGCTGTGCAGACAATTTCGATGCTTCGCCATTAGGCAGGAAGTCCTTATAACTCCTACAGACATTGTCTGATCTACACCAAATTCATCATGCATGTAGAGGGTCCCGCCCTGAACACATCTACGCATCAATACTGTGTCAAATACACAGCGCCACCTACTGGACACAGGAAGTCAGCCTCATATGATAAACATTATCCGATTTCCATGAAATTTACAGGATGTGTTCTCCACATCACACACTGCAACATGACATATAATTGGTGGGTGATCTCTAGCACCACCTAGTGGACACATGCAATGTGACTTTGCCCCATCACACAGTGTTAATTACAAGCCCCGGTGCCAAGACGTCTACGTGCCAGCTGTGTCTGCCATGTGACTGCAGCATGCACCGACATGCGCGTACAAGGCGGTGCATGGGGGCGCGAGGGCCCGTTCATCACTGCTTGCAGTTTTAATTAGGGCCCGAGCGCTGACCAGCGCGAAGCCCTATTGTATCTGTCCGGATTATTCTTCTACCTTTTTCTCCCACAACGATGGCCTTTTTGACCCCCTGAACATGCATGAAAAGTCACCAAAGTTTGCATGCTAGTCAGACCCGGCGAAAAATTTGATATTTTATGGTTTGCATAAATGGGCGTGCCAAAATGGCTCTCTAGCGCCACCTGCAAAATCAAGAACATCGATCCCCTCGCCCCAGATTGACATAGAGAAACGAAACTTGGTACACATGTTCATCATGTCAAGACGCACAAAAAAGTCTGGGGGTACCATGACGTCACTCCAACAGGAAGTCGGCCATTTTGAATCGAAGTATTGATTTTAATGCCGATTTTGGCATCATATTTGAGCGAACTAGTCCTAGAGTTTTCATGCCATCCACTTCAAATTCACACAGAGTCATCTTGAGACATTGGAGATGAAAAGTTATCAAAAGCTTTTTCGTCCGTCATTCCTGGTTGCCGTGGTGACGCGGCGAATTTCGATGCTTCGCCATGAAATTTCAAACCCTCATAACTTGACTCCACATGGTCTGAGCTTTTCCAAATTTAATATGCTTGTTCAGTGTCCCAGTCTGAACACATGTACAGTCTCATATTTAGTGACAGTCATAGCGCCACCTAGTGGCAACAGGAAGTCACTTGCGTCATTTGTTCATTAATTACTCCCATAATCTTAACTATTTCCACCTGAAATTGACTCAGCTGAGACATAAGACCTTGGTGATGCTACATTCTGCAACTCATGACCCATCATCAAATACTGTTGCCATGACAACGCATTCAACGCCATGAAAATACGATTACAGTTTTCAGAGGCAAAGGATGCCTTCACGGTAACGAAACTCAACACACACATCTGGAGTGGGGTCATTTAACATCCTATATACTTCAATGGGATGGGCGTGACTAAACGGCTCAATAGCGCCCCCTTGAATATTTCAAAATTGAACCTCAGCCTTCCCGATTGACATAGAAGAATGAAATTCGGTAGGTTTATGTATCATCTCCAGACGCACAAAAACGCCATTTGGACCCATACCCTAAGTCCAACAGGAAGTCGGCCATCTTGGGAAAAATGCTCAATTTTGGTGCATTTTTTTGTCATTTCCACGCATCATATTTGAACAAACTTGTCCTAGAGATTTCATCCCATCCACTTCAAATTGACACAGAGTCATCTTGAGACATTGGAGATGAAAAGTTATCAAAAGCTTTTTCGCCCGTCATTCCTGGTTGCCATGGTGATGCGGCGAATTTCGATGCTTCGCCATGAAATTTTAAACCCTCATAACTTCACT
Source organism: Scomber colias (assembly GCA_021039105.1). Classification (NCBI taxonomy): domain Eukaryota; kingdom Metazoa; phylum Chordata; class Actinopteri; order Scombriformes; family Scombridae; genus Scomber; species Scomber colias. The sequence goes on from JAJDFG010000083.1 coordinate 1,944,446, forward strand.
CCACATGGTCTGAGCTTTTCCAAATTCACCAAAGCAAGCCAGACTTGGCGAAAAATTTGATATTTTATGGTTTTTGTAAATGGGCGTGGCAAAATGGCTCTGTAGCGCCCCCTTGAGAAATGAAAAACATCCATCCCCTCGCCACAGATTGACATACAGAAATGAAACTTGGTACACATGTTCATCATGTCAAGACGCACAAAAAACATCGGGTGCCCATGACGTCACTCCAACAGGAAGTCGGCCATTTTGAATCAAAGTATTGATTTTCATGCCGATTGTGGCATCATATTTGAACGAACTAGTCCTAGAGATTTCATCCCATCCACTTCAAATTCACACAGAGTCATCTTGAGACATTGGAGATGAAAAGTTATCAAAAGCTTTTCCCCCCGTCATTCCTGCTTGCCGTGGTGACGCGGCGAATTTCGATGCTTCGCCATGAAATTTCAAACCCTCATTACTTGACTCCACATGGTCTGAGCTTTACCAAATTTCAGATGCTTGTTCAGCGTCCTGGTCTGAACACATGTACAGTCTCATATTTAGTGGCAGTCATAGCGCCACCTACTGGCAACAGTAAGTCACTTGCTTCATTCGTTGACTAATTACTCCCATAATCTTAAGTATTTACACCTAAAATTAACTCAGCTGAGACATAAGACCTTGGTGATGCTACATTCTGCGACCGAGCCGCAGCCCGACATGCGTGGGGGCGCGAGGGCCCGTTCATCACTGCTTGCAGTTTTAATTAGGGCCCGAGCGCTGACCAGCGCGAAGCCCTATTGTTTTTGCCATGATTATTCTTCTTCTTCTCCCAAAACAACGGGCTTTTTGCCCCCCTGAACGTGCTCGAAAAGTCACCAAAGTTTGCACGCAAGCCAGACCCGGCGAAAATTTTGATATTTTATGGTTTGCAGAAATAGGCGTGGCAAAATGGCTCAATAGCGCCCCCTATTGAATATAAAAATGTGAGAGATTGACGTACATGAACGAAATTTGGTATATATATGTATCATGTCCAGACGCACAAAAAAGTCATTGGGGCCCATGACGTCACTCCAACAGGAAGTCGGCCATTTTGAAAAAGATGTGCGATTTTGGCGTTTTCCACTCCTCGTACTTTAACGAACTCGTCCTACAGTTTTCATCCCATCCACTTCAAATTCACAGAGAGTCATCTTGAGACATTGGAGATGAAAAGTTATCAAAAGCTTTTTTGCCCGTCATTCCTGGTTGCCGTGGTGACGCGGCGAATTTCGATGCTTCGCCATGAAATTTCAAACTCTCATAACTTGACTCCACATGGTCTGAGCTTTTCCAAATTTAATATGCTTGTTCAGCGTCCTGGTCTGAACACATGTACAGTCTCATATTTAGTGACAGTCATAGCGCCACCTACTGGCAACAGGAAGTCACTTGCTTCAGTCTTTCACTAATTACTCCCATAATCTTAAGTATTTACACCTGAATTTGAGTCAACTGACAAATAAGACCTTGGTGATGCTACATTCTGCAACTCATGACCCATCATCAAATACCGTTGCCATGACAACACATTCAACGCCATGAAAATACGATTACAGTTTTCAGGGGCAAAGGATGCGTCCACGGTAATGAAACTCAACACACACGTCTGGAGTGGGTTCATTCAACATCCTATATACTTCAATGGGATGGGCGTGGCTAAACGGCTCAATAGCGCCCCCTTGATTATTTCAAAATTGAACCTCAGCCTTCCCGATTGACATAGAAGAATGAAACTCGGTAGGTTTATGTATCATCTCCAGACGCACAAAAACGCCATTTGGACCCATACCCTAAGTCCAACAGGAAGTCCGCCATCTTGGGAAAAATGCTATATTTTGCTGAGTTTTTTGGTCATTTCCAGGCCTCATATTTGAACGAACTAGTCCTAGGGATTTCATCCCATCAACTTCAAATTCACACAGAATCATCTTGAGACATTGGAGATGAAAAGTTATCAAAAGCTTTTTCCCCCACTATTCCTGGTTGCCGTGGTGAAGCGGCGAATTTCGATGCTTCGCCATGAAATTTCAAAACCTCATTACTTGACTCCACATGGTCTGAGCTTTTCCAAATTTAATATGCTTGTTCAGCGTCCTGGTCTGAACACATGTACAGTCTCATATTTAGTGACAGTCATAGCGCCACCTACTGACAGTAAGTCACTTGCTTCATTCGTTGACTAATTACTCCCATAATCTTAAGTATTTATACCTGAAATTAACTCAGCTGAGACATAAGACCTTGGTGATGCTACATTCTCCGACCGAGACACAGCCCGACATACGTGGGGGCGCGAGGGCCCGTTCATCACTGCTTGCAGTTTTAATTAGGGCCCGAGCGCTGACCAGCGCGAAGCCCTATTGTATCTGTCAAGATTATTATTAGGGCCCGAGCGCTGACCAGCGCGAAGCCCTATTGTATCTGTCAAGATTATTATTATTTTTCTTCTCCCACAACAACGGCCTTTTTGACCCCCTGAACGTGCTCGAAAAGTCACCAAAGTTTGCACGCAAGCCAGACCCGGCGAAAATTTTGATATTTTATGGTCTGCACAAATGGGCGTGGCAAAATGGCTCTCTAGCGCCACCTGCAAAATCAAGAACATCGAGCCCCTCGCGACAGATTGACATAGAGAAACGAAACTCGGTACACATGTTCATCATGTCAAGACGCACAAAAAAGTCTATGGGTTCCATGACGTCACTCCAACAGGAAGTCGGCCATTTTGAATCAAAATATTGATTTTAATGCAAATTGTGGCATCATATTTGAACAAACTACTCCTAGAGTTTTCATCCCATCCACTTCAAATTCACACAGAGTCATCTTGAGACATTGGAGATGACAAGTTATCAAAAGCTTTTTCCCCCGTCATTCCTGGTTGCCGTGGTGACGCGGCGAATTTCGATGCTTCGCCATGAAATTTCAAACCCTCATAACTTGACTCCACATGGTCTGAGCTTTTCCAAATTTCAGATGCTTGTTCAGCGTCCCGGTCTGAACACATGTACAGTCTCATATTTAGTGACAGTCATAGCGCCACCTACTGGCAACAGGAAGTCACTTGCGTCATTTGTTCATTAATTATTCCCATAATCTTAAGTATTTCCACCTGAAATTCACTCAGCTGAGACATAAGACCTTGGTGATGCTATATTCTGCAACTCATGACCCATCATCAAATACTGTTGCTATGACAACGCATTCAACGCCATGAAAATACGATTACAGTTTTCAGAGGCAAAGGATGCCTCCACGGTATCGAAACTCAACACACACGTCTGGAGTGGGTTTATTAAACGTCCTATATACTTCAATGGGATGGGTGTGGCTAAACGGCTCAATAGCGCCCCCTTGAATATTTCAAAATTGAACCTCAGCCTTCCCGATTGACATGAAAGAATGAAATCTGGTAGGTTTATGTATCATCTCCAGACGCACAAAAACGCCATTTAGACCCATACCCTAAGTCCAACAGGAAGTCGGCCATCTTGGGAAAAATGCTCAATTTTGGTGAGTGTTTTGGTCATTTCCACGCATCATACTTGAACAAACTAGTCCTAGGGATTTCATCCCATCCTCTTCAAATTCACACAAAATCATCTTGAGACATTGGAGATGAAAATTTATCAAAAGCTTTTTCGTCCGTCATTCCTGGTTGCCATGGTGACATGGCGAATTTCGATGTCCCGCCATGAAATTTCAAACCCTCATAACTTGACTCCACATAGTCTGAGCTTTTCCAAATTTAATATGCTTGTTCAGTGTCCCGGTCTGAACACATGTACAGTCTCATATTTAGTGACAGTCATAGCGCCACCTACTGGCAACAGGAAGTCACTTGCTTCATTCTTTCACTAATTACTCTCATAATCTTAAGTATTTACACCTGAAATTGACTCAGCTAAGACATAACGCCAGTTATCAAAATCTTTTTTATGACTTCTTCCTGTTGGGCGTGGCTGTGCGGACAATTTCGATGCCTCGCCATGAGGCAGGAAGTCCTTATAACTCCTACAGACATTGTCCTGTCTACACCAAATTCATCATGCATGTAGAGGGTCCCGCCCTGAACACATCTATGCATCAATACTGTGTCAAATACACAGCGCCACCTACTGGACACAGGAAGTAAGCCTCATATGACAAACATTATCCGATTTATATGAAATTTACAGGATGTGTTCTCCACATCACACACTGCAGCATGACATATAATTGGTGGGTGATCTCTAGCGCCACCTAGTGGACACATGCAATGTGACTTAGCCCCATCACACAACATTCATTACAAGCCCGGGTGCCAAGATGTCTACGTGCCCGCTGTGTCTGCCGTGTGACTGCAGCACGCACCGACATGCGAGTACGGGGCGGTGCATGGGGGCGCGAGGGCCCGTTCATCACTGCTTGCAGTTTTAATTATTATTATTTTTCTTTTTCTTGCACGACGACGGCCTTTTTGCCCCCCTGAACGTGCCCCGATACTCACCAAAGTTTGCACGCAAGCCAGACCTGGCGAAAATTTCGATATTTTATGGTTTGCACAAATGGGCGTGACAAAATGGCTCTCTAGCGCCCCCTACAAAATCAATAAAAGCGAGCCCCTCGTGACAGATTGACATAGAGAAACGAAACTTGGTACACATGTTCAATATGTCAAGACGCACCAAAAAGTCTCTTGGACACATACCCTAACACCAACAGGAAGTCGGCCATTTTGAATCAAAATATTGATTTTAATGCAAATTGTGGCATCATATTTGAATGCACTACTCCTAGAGTTTTCTTCCCATCCACTTCAAATTCACACAGAGTCATCTTGAGACATTGGAGATGAAAAGCTATCAAAAGGTTTTTCCCCCGTCATTCCTGGTTGCCGTGGTGACGCGGCGAGTTTCGATCCTTCGCCATGAAATTTCAAACCCTCATAACTTGACTCCACATTGTCTGAGCTTTTCCAAACTTCAGATGCTTGTTCAGCGTCCTGGTCTGAACACATGTACAGTCTCATATTTAGTGACAGTCATAGCGCCCCCTACTGGCAACAGGAAGTCACTTGCTTCATTCTTTCACTAATTACTCCCATAATCTTCATCCCATCTACTTCAAATTCACACAGGATCATCTTGAGACATTGGAGATGACAAGTTATCAAAAGCTTTTTCCCTCGTCATTCCTGGTTGCCGTGGTGACGTGGCGAATTTCGATCCTTCGCCATGAAAATTCAAACCCTCATAACTTGACTCCACATGGTCTGAGCTTTTCCAAATTTACTTTGCTCGTTCAGTGTCCCAATCTGAACACATGTGCAGTCTCATATTTAGTGACAGTCATAGCGCCCCCTACTGGCAACAGGAAGTCACTTGCTTCATTCTTTCACTAATTACTCCCATAATCTTAAGTATTTACACCTGAAATTGACTCAGCTGAGACATAAGACCTTGGTGATGCTACATTCTGCAACTCGTGACCCATCATCAAATACTGTTGCCATGACAACGCATTCAACGCCATGAAATACGATTACACTTTTCAGGGGCAAAGGATGCCTCCATGGTAACAAAACTCAACACACACGTCTGGAGTGTGGTCATTTAACATCCTATATACTTCAATGGGATGGCTTTGACTAAATGGCTCAATAGCGCCCCCTTGAATATTTCAAAATTGAACCTCAGCCTTCCCGATTGACATAGAAGAATGAAATTCGGTAGGTTTATGTATCATCTCCAGACGCACAAAAACGCCATTTGGACCCATACCCTAAGACCAACAGTAAGTCGGCCATCTTGGGAAAAATGCTCAATTTTGGTGAGTGTTTTGGTCATTTCCACGCCTCATATTTGAACGCTCTAGTCCTAGAGATTCCATCCCATCCACTTCACATTCGCACAGAGTCATCTTGAGACATTGGAGATGACAAGTTATCAAAAGCTTTTTTATAACTTCTTCCTGTTGGGCGTGGCTGTGCAAACAATGTCGATGCTTCGCCATGAAGCAGGAAGTCCTTATAACTCCTACAGACATTGTCCCGTCTACACCAAATTGCTCACACATGTAGAGGGTCCCGCCCTGAACACATCTATGCATCAATACTGCGTCAAATACACAGCGCCACCTACTGGACACAGGAAGTCAGCCTCACATGACAAACATTATCCGATTTACATGAAATTTACAGGATGTGTTCTCCACATCACACACTGCAACATGACATGTAATTGGTGGGTGATCTCTAGCGCCACCTAGTGGACACATGCAATGTGACTTAGCCCCATCACACAACATTCATTACGAGCCTGGGTGCCAAGACGTCTACATGCCCGCTGTGTCTGCCGTGTGACTGCAGCACGCACCGGCATGCGCGTATGAGGCGGTGCATGGGGGCGCGAGGGCCCGTTCATCACTGCTTGCAGTTTTAATTCTTCTTCATCTTTTTCTTCTTGCACAACGACGGCCTTTTTGCCCCCCTGAACGTGCCTTAAAAGTCACCAAAGTTTGCACGCAAGCCAGACCCGGCGAAAATTTTGATATTTTATGGTTTGCAGAAATGGGCGTGGAAAAATGGCTCTCTAGCGCCCCCTACAAAATCAATAAAAGCGAGCCCCTCGTGACAGATTGACATAGAGAAACGAAACTTGGTACACATGTTCAACATGTGAAGACACACCAAAAAGTCTCTTGGACACATACCCTAACACCAACAGGAAGTCGGCCATTTTGAATCAAAATATTGATTTTAATGCTGAATCTGGCATCATATTTCAGCGAACTAGTCCTAGAGATTTCATCCCATCCACTTCAAATTCACACAGAGTCATCTTGAGACATTGGAGATGAAAAGTTATCAAAAGCTTTTTCTCCCGTCATTCTTGGTTGCCGTGGTGACGCGGCGAATTTCGATGATTCGCCATGAAATTTCAAACCCTCATAACTTGACTCCACATGGTCTCAGCTTTTCCAAATTTCAGATGCTTGTTCAGCGTCCTGGTCTGAACACATGTACAGTCTCATATTTAGTGACAGTCATAGCGCCACCTACTGGCAACAGGAAGTCACTTGCGTCATTTGTTCATTAATTATTCCCATAATCTTAAGTATTTCCACCTGAAATTGACTCAGCGGAGACATAAGACCTTGGTGATGCTCCATTCTGCAACTCATGACCCATCATCAAATACTGTTGCCATGACAACGCATTCAACGCCATGAAAATACGATTACAGTTTTCAGAGGCAAAGGATGCCTTCACGGTAACGAAACTCAACACACACGTCTGGAGTGGGGTCATTTAACATCCTATACACTTCAATGGGATGGGCGTGGCTAAACGACTCAATAGCGCCCCCTTGAATATTTCAAAATTGAACCTCAGCCTTCCCGATTGACATAGAAGAATGAAACTCACTAGGTTTATGTATCATCTCCAGACGCACAAAAACTCCATTTGGACCCATACCCAAAGTCCAACAGGAAGTCGGCCATATTGGGAAAAATGCTCAATTTTGGTGCATTTTTTGGTCATTTCCAGGTCTCATATTTGAACAAACTAGTCCTAGGGATTTCATCCCATCCTCTTCAAATTCACACACAATCATCTTGAGACATTGGAGATGAAAAGTTATCAAAATCTTTTTCTTCCCTCATTCCTGGTTGCCATGGTGACATGGCGAATTTCGATGTCTCGCCATGAAATTCCAAACCCTCATAACTTGACTCCACATGGGCTGAGCTTTTCCAAATTTCAGATGCTTGTTCAGGGTCCTGCTCTGAACACATGTACAGTCTCATATTTAGTGACAGTCATAGCACCACCTACTGGCAACAGGAAGTCACTTGCTTCATTCTTTCACTAATTACTCTCGTAATCTTAAGTATTTACACCTGAAATTGACTCAGCTAAGACATAACACCAGTTATCAAAAGCTTTTTTATGACTTATTCCTGTTGGGCGTGGCTGTGCAGACAATTTCGATGCTTCGCCATAAAGCAGGAAGTCGTTATAACTCCTACAGACATTGTCCCACCGACACCAAATTGATCACACATGAAGAGGGTCCCGCCCTGAACACATCTATGCATCAATACTGCTTCATATACACAGCGCCACCTACTGGACACAGGAAGTCAGCCTCATATGACAAACATTATCCAATTTACATGAAATTTACAGGATGTGTTCTCCACATCACACACTGCAACATGACATATAATTGGTGGGTGATCTCTAGCGCCGCCTAGTGGACACATGCAATGTGACTTAGCCCCATCACACAACGTTCATTACAAGCCCGGGTGCCAAGACGTCTACGTGCCCGCTGTGTCTGCCGTGTGACTGCAGCACGCACCGACATGCGCGTACGGGGCGGTGCGTGGGGGGGCTTGGGCCCGATCATCGCTGCTTGCAGCTTTAATTATTCTTCTTCTTCTCTCACAATGACGGCCTTTTTGACCCCCTGAACGTGCCTTAAAAGTCACCAAAGTTTGCATGCAAGCCAGACCCGGTGAAAATTTCGATATTTTATGGTTTGCACAAATGGGCGTGCCAAAATGGCTCTCTAGCGCCCCCTACAAAATCAATAAAAGCGAGCCCCTCGTGACAGATTGACATAGAGAAACGAAACTTGGTACACATGTTCAACATGTCAAGACGCACCAAAAAGTCTCTTAGACACATACCCTAACACCAACAGGAAGTCGGCCATTTTGAATCTAAATATTGATTTTAATGCAAATTGTGGCATCATATTTGAACGCACTACTCCTACAGTTTTCTTCCCATCCACTTCAAATTCACACAGAGTCATCTTGAGACATTGGAGATGAAAAGTTATCAAAAGCTTTTTCCCCCATCATTCCTGGTTGCCGTGGTGACGCGGCGAATTTCGATCCTTCGCCATGAAATTTCAAACCCTCATAACTTGACTCCACATGGTCTGAGCTTTACCAAATTTAATATGCTTGTTCAGCGTCCCGGTCTGAACACATGTACAGTCTCATATTTAGTGACAGTCATAGCGCCACCTACTGGCAACAGGAAGTCACTTGCGTCATTTGTTCATTAATTACTCCCATAATCTTAAGTATTTCCACCTCAAATTTACTCAGCTGAGACATAAGACCTTGGTGATGCTACATTCTGCAACTCATGACCAATCATCAAATACTGTTGCCATGACAACGCATTCAACGCCATGAAAATACGATTACAGTTTTCAGAGGCAAAGGATGCCTCCACGGTAACGAAACTCAACACACACGTCTGGAGTGGGTTCATTTAACATCCTATGTACTTCATTGGGATGGGCGTGACTAAATGGCTCAATAGCGCCCCCTTGAATATTTCAAAATTGAACCTCAGCCTTCCCGATTGACATAGAACAATGAAATTCGGTAGGTTTATGTATCATCTCCAGACGCACAAAAACGCCATTTGGACCTATACCCTAAGTCCAACAGGAAGTCGGCCATCTTGGGAAAAATGCTCAATTTTGGTGCATTTTTTGGTCATTTCCACGCCTCATATTTGAACGCACTAGTCCTAGGGATTTCATCCCATCCACTTCAAATTCACACAGAGTCATCTTGAGACATTGGAGATGAAAAGTTATCAAAAGCTTTTTCCCTCGCCATTCCTGGTTGCAGTGGTGAAGCGGTGAATTTCGATGCTTCGCCATGAAATTTCAAACCCTCATAACTTGACTCCACATGGGCTGAGCTTTTCCAAATTTAATATGCTTGTTCAGTGTCCTGGTCTGAACACATGTACAGTCTCATATTTAGTGACAGTCATAGCGCCACCTACTGGCAACAGGAAGTCACTTGCTTCAGTCTTTTACTGATTACTCCCATAATCTTAAGTATTTATACCTGAAATTAACTCAGCTGAGACATAAGACCTTGGTGATGCTACATTCTCCGACCGAGACACAGCCCGACATACGTGGGGGCGCGAGGGCCCGTTCATCACTGCTTGCAGTTTTAATTCCCCTTTATTTTTCTTCAGCGCGAAGCCCTATTGTTTTTGCCATGATTATTAGGGCCCGAGCGCTGACCAGCGCGAAGCCCTATTGTTTTTGCCATGATTATTATTATTATTAGGGCCCAAGCACTCAACAGTGCGAAGGCCCTATTGTAATCGTCAAGATTATTATTAGGGCCCGAGCGCTGACCAGCGCGAAGCCCTATTGTATCTGTCCGGATTCTTCTTCTTCTTTTTCTTTTTGCACAACAACGCCCTTTTTGACCCCCTGAACGTGCCAGAAAAGTCACCAAAGTTTGCACGCAAGTCAGACCTAGTGAAAATTTTGATATTTTATGGTTTGCACAAATGGGCGTGGCAAAATGGCTCTCTAGCGCCCCCTACAAAATCAAAAAAATCGAGCCCCTTGCCACAGATTGACATAGAGAAACGAAACTTGGTACATATGTTCAACATGTCAGGACGCACCAAAAAGTCTCTTGGACACATACCCTAACACCAACAGGAAGTCGGCCATTTTGAATCAAAATATTGATTTTAATGCAGATTGTGGCATCATATTTGAGCGAACTAGTCCTAGAGTTTTCTTCCCATCCACTTCAAATTCACACAGAGTCATCTTGAGACATTGGAGATGAAAAGTTATCAAAAGCTTTTTCCCCTGTCATTCCTGGTTGCCGTGGTGACGCGGCGAATTTCGATGCTTCGCCATGAAATTTCAAACCCTCATAACTTGACTCCACATGGTCTGAGCTTTTCCAAATTTAATATGCTTGTTCAGCGTCCTGGTCTGAACACATGTACAGTCTCATATTTAGTGACAGTCATAGCGCCACCTAGTGGCGACAGGAAGTGACTTGCTTCATTCATTCACTAATTACTCCCATAATCTTAAGTATTTCCACCTGAAATTGACTCAGCTGAGACATAAGACCTTGGTGATGCTACATTCTGCAACTCATGACCCATCATCAAATACCGTTGCCATGACAACCCATTCAACGCCATGAAAATACGATTACAGTTTTCAGGGGCAAAGGATGCCTCCACGGTAACGAAACTCAACACACATGTCTGGAGTGCGTTCATTTAACATCCTATATACTTCAATGGGATGGGCGTCACTAAACGGCTCAATAGCGCCCCCTTGAATATTTCAAAATTGAACCTCCGCCTTCCCGATTGACATAGAAGAATGAAACTCGGTAGGTTTATGTATCATCTCCAGACGCACAAAAACGCCATTTGGACCCATACCCTAAGTCCAACAGGAAGTCGGCCATCTTGGAAAAATGCTCAATTTTGGTCAATTTTTTGATGATTTCAAGGCCACATATTTGAGCGAACTAGTCCTAGGGATTTCATCCCATCCACTTCAAATTCACACAGAATCATCTTGACACATTGGAGATGAAAAGTTATCAAAAGCTTTTTCGCCCGTCATTCCTGGTTGCCGTGGTGACGCGGCGAATTTCGATGCCTCGCCATGAAATTTCAAACCCTCATAACTTGACTCCACATGGTCTGAGCTTTTTCAAATTCACCAAAGCAAGCCAGACTTGGCGAAAAATTTGATATTTTATGGTTTTTGTAAATGGGCGTGGCAAAATGGCTCTATAGCGCCCCCTTGAGAAATGGAAAACATCCATCCCCTCGCCACAGATTGACATAGAGAAACGAAACTTGGTACACATGTTCATCATGTCAAGACGCACAAAAAACGTCCAGGTGCCCATGACGTCACTCCAACAGGAAGTCGGCCATTTTGAATCAAAGTATTGATTTTCATGCCGATTGTGGCATCATATTTGAGCGAACTAGTCCTAGAGATTTCATCCCATCCACTTCAAATTCACACAGAGTCATCTTCAGACATTGGAGATGAAAAGTTATCAAAAGCTTTTTCGCCCGTCATTCCTGGTTGCCGTGGTGACGCGGCGAATTTCGATCCTTCGCCATGAAATTTCAAACCCTCATAACTTGACTCCACATGGTCTGAGCTTTTCCAAATTTAATATGCTTGTTCAGCGTCCCGGTCTGAACACATGTACAGTCCCATATTTAGTGACAGTCATAGCGCCACCTACTGGCAACAGGAAGTCACTTGCTTCATTCTTTCACTAATTACTCTCATAATCTTAAGTATTTACATCTGAAATTGACTCAGCTAAGACATAACGCCAGTTATTAAAATCTTTTTTATGACTTCTTCCTGTTGGGCGTGGCTGTGCGGACAATTTCGATGCTTCGCCATGAGGCAGGAAGTCCTTATAACTCCTACAGACATTGTCCTGTCTACACCAAATTCATCATGCATGGAGAGGGTCCCGCCCTGAACACATCTATGCATCAATACTGTGTCAAATACACAGCACCACCTACTGGACACAGGAAGTAAGCCTCATATGACAAACATTATCCGATTTATATGAAATTTACAGGATGTGTTCTCCATATCATACACTGCAACATGACATATAATTGGTGGGTGATCTCTAGCGCCACCTAGTGGACACATGCAATGTGACTTAGCCCCATCACACAACATTCATTACAAGCCCAGGTGCCAAGACGTCTACGTGCCCGCTGTGTCTGCCGTGTGACTGCAGCACGCACCGACATGCGAGTACGGGGCGGTGCGTGGGGGCGCGAGGGCCCGTTCATCACTGCTTGCAGTTTTAATTATTTTTATATCTCAAAAATGCCATGAAAATACAAAATACAGCATGATTTTCCTCAATTAAATCATTATTTCAATAACTTATTGTCCGACAACAATTCTCTTCTCTCTCAAGTTCAACTGTTTAACTTAATCAAATGCAGTGCTCGTAAAAGCAACTGAGCCAGACCTCTTCACATATGTATCTCTTCAGCAAAACGTAATCAAAAAACATAATATTACTCAAGACTGACAGTTTTTGCCGAAATATAACGTTAAATGACTTCAAATGAGAAACAAAAAGGGAGAGTGAATGAGAGAGATAGTGGTGACTGTCCACTCCTAACAAAGTGAAGTAAATCCAGCCAACTGATTCTTGTTGAGGAAGGTTAGCATGTTAGTATGTAAGCATGCTTAGGGGTCAGTGAGCGCAGCATGGTTACAATGAACTCCGTCATTTTTTAATTTGAAATGGTCCCATGCCAAACTTCGTCTTGACCTCTTCATGTTTACGTTTGATATCTACTGCAGCTCGAAGGTAGCTGAACCGCTATCTCTGTCAAATATCGGGCCGCAAAACCAGTGCCAGGAAAGTGTCTTTGTGCGTGTGTGCGATACAAACAAAACAACCTACGCATAAAAACATTAGCTTAAAATAAAAACACTTTGAAAGAACTGTAAACTACAACCGGTAAGTGATAAATAAAAAATAAATAAAAACCCTGACGTTACACCTAAACACTGAAGAACAATGGTCTTTTGTGCTTCAAACCACCAGAGCAAAATAGCAAAATGGCTCCATATGATGAATCTTCCTTCACTACCATTAATATAGTTGTAACTAATACTGTACTATAAACATGGAAACACTTTCCTATAAAACCAGATGTATTAGAACGCACAATAGCTAAACAAAAACTATTCTATGGTTGGCAGTAGATTTGTTTCCTCAAGTATGTGTACTTGTAAGAATTGTTGAGATATAGATAATCCCTTAAGTGATATATCTTATCTTACATCCCATCCCTAGTAGATAGACATCATTGATATAGATACAAATCATAGATGCACATATCATGCTCATCTGGACCATCATGAGATACAAGTTATAATTTGTCTCTTTACAGCTTTTAACATTAAAAAGGTTTTGGTTTCAGGTTTAAGTAAGCCAAAGACAGCAAAAATACTATACAAAGGGATGTGTAAAATCCGAAATGTGTTTGCTGCTAATCCCAATTCCTGAACTAGATAAGAGTGTGCAGAGACAGCTTTTGAAACATCAAAAGCAAAGCAGAAGAACAAACCAAGGTCTCCCACACTGCAGTGACACAAAGAGCAGCTTTTCATCAACAGGACTGAGCAAAAACATTAATGCCTTAGCACCTTTTAAATAACTAAGCTGTCTGATGTGCATTTTATTGCTCCCATTTGACTCACAAGACTGATCCTGAGCTTATTTGAAAGTAGTCAAATTGTTTACCTCCTGCTGGGTACCACTTACCTGTACAAGCTATCATCACACTTTGAAAACACCACTTGATTTTGCTGTTGCTTGTCCACTTTGTTTTCACCTCTCAAATAGGTCAAGTTTCAATTTTTCCTTTAGAGGCGTCCGTTACTGTACACTGTTCTGTGAGTTCCCTGCTGTCTGTGGCTTTGCCTCCTCTTTGCCTTAAAAAACGATTTTGTAGATATACAAATTATACTTTTCAGTCCTTTTAGTATCAAAGGAAGCTCTGCAAAATCCACAGCTCACACTTTGTGCTGGAACAAGTAGAGACACCCAAGCCTGACACAAGAGTAGCTATAAAACAGTTTTTCTGTGTAACCGTGTGAGAACAGCCTCAGTATCAGTAGACAGTGAAAGCAGTGTGCGAAATTTCCAGAGCAGCAAGTTCTGCAATGTCACAGAGTCCAGAGAAATGTGGCAGCCACACACATTATGGCACAGATCCATGTTATGCAGCCATCTCCACAACGTGTGTGGTTTGGTGGGTGAGTGTTGAATTGAGTGTTGATTGATTCTGTCCTCTTGGCCATTCAATGTGAAGGCATTTTTGCAAACAGTTCCATTTAGGACTTGAGTCAGAAGGAATATTTCCTCCAACACCTTGGGAAATATGCTTATTCAGTTTTTCACAAAGAGTTACATGAAAATTTGATTATGTAATGTATGGTAAATAATAAGATACAGCCAGCAGCCGGTTAGCTTAGCTTAGCATAAGGACTGGAAACAAAGGGATATCAACCAGTGTCGCTCTGTTCAGAGCCGGTAAAAAATTCCCCCTACCAGTGTAGCTCACTGTTATTCCCTTACTAAGACATACGGAAGATAACTCATTACATTTCATGAGTCAATTGGCCAGCTAGCTATGTGATATTAAAAAAGGGCTAAGAGAGTGTAAATGCATCCAAGAGGAATTGGAGACAGGTTTGTTTACCCTACACAGTTATAAAAAATAATGTAAAAAAAAAACAACAACAAAAAAACATGGCAGTATACTAGCAGCTGGGGCACCAATACAGTACTGTACAATAACCATCTATTAAAACATACAGTAATTTTCTGTTATTAAAATACAATTCATAGCTAATTAGGGCCCGAGCGATGACCAGCGCAATGCCCTATTATATCTGTCCTGATTATTCTTCTCTTTATTAGGGCCCGAGCGCTGACCTGTGTGAAGTCCTATTGTATCTGTCCAGATTATTAGGGCCCGAGCGCTGACCAGCGCGAAGCCCTATTGTATCTGTACAGATTATTAGGGCCCGAGCGCTGACCAGCGCGAAGCCCTATTGTATTTGTCCGGATTATTAGGGCCCGAGCGCTGACCAGCATGAAGCCCTATTGTATTTGCCAAGATTATTATTAGGGCCCGAGCGCTGACCAGCGCAAAGCCCCATTGTATTTTCCAAGATTATTAGGGCCCGAGCACTGACCAGCGCAAAGCCCTATTGTATCTGTCCGGATTATTAGGGCCCAAGCACTACAGTGCCCAAAGAAGTCTCTTGGACTCATAGCCTCACTCCAACAGGAAGTCGGTAATTTTGAAGTGAATTAGCAATTTGGCCACGGTTTGATACAATTTTCACACCATGTACTTAAATGAATTCTTCCAACAGATTTAATCCGACCAACTTCATATTGACTCTGTGTCATCCCAAGACCTTGAAGATGCGTCACGGCAAGTCTTGGTCAGGCGTGGCGTGGCGGGGGAGCTTGGGCCCGGTCATCGCTGCTTGCAGCTTTAATTAGGGCCCGAGCGCTGACTAGTGCAAAGCCCTATTGTATCTGTCCGGATTATTCTTTTCTTTTTTCTTGTGACAAAGTAACGGCCTTTTTGCCCCCCTAAACATGCCAAAGCACTAAACAGTACGAAGGCCCTATTGTAATTGAAGAAACTATTAGGGCCCAAGCACTACAGTGCGAAGGCCCTATTGTAATCGTAAAGATTATTATTAGTCTTACAAAACAAACACGTTTTTGACAGCCTAAACGTGCTCCAAAACTGACCAAAATTTGAAATCATGTACGACCTGGTGAAAAATTTGATATTTTAAGGACCGCCAAAATGAGCGTTGTAAAATGGCTTAATAGCGCCCCCTAGAAAATTTTAAAAAATCGAGCCCCTCGACTCAGATTGACGTAGATAAACGAAATTCGATACACATATGTATCGTGTAAAGACGCACAGAAAAGTCTCTTGGACCCATACCCTCACTCCTACAGGAAGTCGGCCATTTTGTATCGAATCTGCGTTTTTGGCACCATTTTGGCGTTTTCCACGTATCGTACTTTAACGAACTTGTCCTAGAGATTTAATCCAACCGACTTCAAATTCACTCAGAAACATCTTGAGACATTGGGGGTGAAAATTTATCAAAAACGTTCTGATTAGGTATCCGGTTTGGGCGTGGCGGTGCCGACAATTTCCTTCGCCATTAAACAGGAAGTCCTTATAACTCCTACAAACAAACTTTCTGATTAGGGATTTGGTTGCTTCGTGGCGATGTGAGGAATTTTGACGTTTCGCCATTACGCAGGAACTGCTGGCCAAATGGGGGTACTGCACCCCGGTAGAAGATTAAGAAAATTGAGCCCCTCCCTCCAGATTGACATAGATTAACAAAACTTGGTATATATATGTATCGTGTAAAGACGCACAAAAAAGTCTTTTGTACCCATATCTTCACTCCAACAGGAAGTCGGCCATTTTGAATTGAATTTTGAATTTTGGCGCTATTGTCTCCATTTGACTCAGAAGATGTGTTGCGACAAGTCTCGCTCAGTCGTGCCCGGTCATCGCTGCTTGCAGCTTGAATTATTCTTCTTCTTTTTTTTCTCTCACAACAACGCCCTTTTTGCCCCCCTAAACGTGCCCCAAAACTCACCAAAGTTTGCATGCAAGCCAGACCCGGCTGAAAATTTGATATTTTATGGTTTGCATAAATGGGCGTGGCAAAATGGCTCTCTAGTGCCCCCTGCAAAATCAATAATATCGAGCCCCTCACCAAGGTTCCATTACAGCACATTTGACCTCAAATTAAAATACAAAGTAAAAGAAGCCTGATAATGAAAAATATTAATAATAAAAATAATAGCTGAGTAGTTATTCACTAAACAACTATTTTTGCAATATCTAAGCAGTTTCTTCAAATTACATCTCAAATCTGAATATGCCATCGGATTGCTCATGTAGGAAAACCTACAAAAGCACATTTAATTCATGTTTTTACCTTGTCTATTCAAAAAAATCAAGTTTTTCAATCTCAAGTTTGAAGCATTTTGGGGCATTTTTGAGCTTCATATACAGCAGATTTGGATTCAGCGCCCCCTTAATACCCCTAGAAACATTGTATATTATAAATATTCACAAAATGCCTTCGGGGTTCTGATTTTGTGAAAACTGACCCTGTCTAAAACAGATACCCAGTTGCCTGTTTTAGCTGCCCAATAAGTGTTTTCTGTATTATTAAATTGCACTTGCCAAATTGACCAGGACTGAAATCTTAAGGATTACAACATAACACATTTTTCCATATGATGAATGTTTGAACTTCATGTGCAGAATGATGTATGAGTTAGATGGCTGTTTTCACATTAATTTGCTGAAGGATGAACGTTTGTCTGTACTCACCTTAAATCTTTAGATTTGTGATATCACAAATTAGTTAGTACTGAGTGGTGGTCCAGTATGCAATAAACACAGGTGTGATGTGAAAATGTGAAGTCGTCAGTACATTGAGCATAAAGTTTTCAGTGAAATGGAGACGTGTTCAACAGTTAAACTTGTGAAATTAATAATACTTGCATATTTATAGATTTAGGATTTTTTCAATCAGGGAGAATAAGTATTTCAGAATTTGTATAAGGTATTCTGACTTTCTTACGGACTATTTTTGTATGTCTTGACCTTTAACTACTAACTCCTCACATTCAGTCTTCTTCAGGGAGGATAAATGCATACTTGCAGTTCCAAAAATGTATTTTCTTCATCAAATAATCCTAGTTTAACAGCAGAAAACATTGTCTTTTTAATTCCATTTCTTTTCAGATATGTGCAACATTTAGCAAAACAGCCTGACCACACTTCATGGTGTTGGAGATGTACCCCTACCACTATCACATTCAGTGAATATCCTTCTAAGTCTGCGACATTACAATTAAAGTAGTGATTTTTTTTGGGTTTCATACCATACCACAGTAAGGTCCAACAGGCAGTGAGGAGCCCATCATACAGCTTCAAAAAGTGTTGACAATCAGTCATCCTCACTGATTTGGGTAAAGGTGACAGTCACCACCCTCTCTGGGTGCCATAGAGACATGTCACAGTGGGTATTTAAATGTGATTTAAGCGTGTTTTCACTGTGGGTTCAAATTTAACTTCATACAGTGTATTTCTTTCTCTTTGCCACAAAAGGGAGTATTCACCAAGGTGAGCGCCTGTAGATGAGCTGCAAGACTCCTGCTCCTCTGACAATAAACACAACTTATATAAATGATCAGTGTCTGCTTTTCCTGGAAAAAACTAGTAATGTGTGTTATCTTTTGACAACTTATTCCTAAGAACTCTTAGAGCTCTTCTGATGTCATTTGGGCAAATGATGCAGTAAATGATCATACCATGTAAATTTCTAATATGTTATATGTTTTCACATGTGAATTGTGCATTTTTTTCATGTGAAGATAATTGTGAAGAAACTATGGTACAATGGAGTCACAAATATCACTGGCAGAGATGTTTTCAGGAATTTCATTCTGAAGAGGAACTGCCTTTTAGAATTGCTAATACTATCTCTTGAAGAATTGGCCTGTTAAATGTTGTGTAATTAGGGCCCGAGCGCTGACCAGCGCAAAGCCCTATTGTTTTTGCCAAGATTATTAGGGCCAACAGCGCGAAGCCCTATTGTTTTTGCCATGATTATCCTCTTTATTTTTCTTCTGACAAAGTAACGGCCTTTTTGCCCCCCTGAACGTGCCCCAAAAGTCACCAAAGTTTGCATGCAAGCCAGACCTGGTGAAAAATTTTATATGTTATGGTTTGCATAAATGGGCGTGGCAAAATGGCTGTCTAGCGCCCCCTGCAAAATCAATAAAATTGAGCCCCTCGCCAAAGATTGACATAGAGAAACGAAACTCCGTACACATGTTCATCATGTCAAGACGCACCAAAAAGTCTCTTGGACACATACTGTTGTGTTTTCTGTGGAGTTGCATAATTTGTGGAGTTTTGTTATTTCTTATTTACATGTTTATTCAAATACTTATTTACTTTAAACCAGAGCTACAAATGCAGTCATAGAGAAACGTTTGAGGTGTCGCAGCCTAATAGTGTAGTGTCTCTTTAAGAGAGAGGTGTGCTGTGAGAACATATGACCGGTGTTTACTACGTTAAAAGGAAGCGCGAGATTCATTTAGTTTGTAGTAACTTTCAACCCGGTGTCAGAGGTGGAAAGTAGCGAAATACATTTACTCACGTTACTGTATTGAGTAGTTATTTTGTGTATTTTGTATTTTTTAAGTAGTTTTTAAAATTGGTAATTTAAAATTTACTTGATTACGTTTTGAGTGAAGTATTGTATTTCGCTACATTACAAATCCCATCCGTTACTGAGTAAAAAAAAACTTGTTTTTGATGTTGACGTTGACGTTGACGTTGAAAGCACTTAAATGATGAGCATCAGGCGCCAAGTCTTTCCGGTGGAGATTGAGAAGATGGAGGACGTGGATCAGGCGAGCGAAGATGGCCCAGAGAGTGTTTCAGTCGAAATTCAAGCTGCCGACGAAAACCCTTGGCCACATTTGAACGAATGTTTTACTTTTACATCCAAAAGGGGCAATAGTTTTGTTATGCAGTGCCAAATGTGCCTTCCAAAGGTGACTCAACTGGCAGCGTTTAATAACTCGACATCCAATCTGCGGAAGCTACTTGGTAAGTAGCCTACACAAAGTTTTTTCATGACTAGCAAATTTCACTAATAATTAGGGAATTGGCCTCATGTTTCGTGCTTTCTTTTACTGTCTATGGTTTCGTGGCATTGCTAATTTTCGTCTAGCACTAGCAACTCGTAGGACAATGTAGGCTATGTAGTACGCTAACGTTAGCTAAATTAATTCAAAGAATGTAAGCGAGCCTTTGAGTTTAGTCACATCATATATCAGCAGTGTGAATTGTAAGGGGAGTGCTCAGTTTTTTTGGCGAGGATTGTACCATGAGGCACTTCGCTTGCTGTGACATTCATCTTTGTAGGTTAGCATTCTAGGTAACATGGGACTTTCAGTTTCCAAGAGCAGATTGTAGTCCTTTTAGGCAAGTCCCTCCAAAATGCAACGCACGTCGGCCACAACTGTGCGTGCACAAACACACACCAACTTCGCTTCAGCGGCGAGAACACATGATTGACTGATGTATTCACTTGTCGACTTTTGACTGTGGAAGGGATATGTGTAGACAACTGCCATACTTGTGTTACAAATTAACCCCATACATTTCTATGGAGGATTCCTTGAGTGCTGTTGAGTGCTGCATTGTGTTTCCTCCTGTGTAGTGCAGGGATAGATCCAGAGAAGTTTTTCTTGTTGTTGCTTCCCCAGAGCAGTGTCTGTCAGATGGCACTAAGGCTGCAGTATGAGAGTAGACATACAAAATATCTCAGACTACATATTAATGTCTACTAATATGCATCTTAAACTGTTTTAATGGTAACTTCATTTGTTCAGGAATCTTAGATTTTTTTTCTTTGTGAAATGTAAAAGACAAAATATTATGAATATAGAAATAGGAAACCTTTTGTCTATCAATGTTCTAATTTCAGTGTGATTAATGAACACCACATTGATTGATGTACTGATGAAAGCATTTTCTGTCTTCACAGAGGAAACATCCATCTAAGCTGACCGCTTTCAGTCATGCAAAGAGGGGCCATCAAACCCCAAATCCACAAGCACCAAACCCAAGTAAGCAGGCAAAAATATCAGATTCGATGTCAGTGGGAGGCAACTGCCGGGTGTCACAGGGAAAGATCGACAAGCTCATCATTAACTTAATTTGTGAGGGTCTTCATGCATTTTCTTTTGTTGAACAACCTGCTTTTAAAGAGCTAGTAGTGGCACTCAATCCCCACATCAAGGTCATTTCCAGACCCACAGTCCGGACTAGAATAGAGGCATCTGCCATTCAAATGAGGAAGAATGTGATACTGCGACTTAGTGAAGTCAGCTGTGTTGTCACAACCACAGATTGTTGGACTGCGCACCAGCAAAGTTTCATTGGGGTTACAGCTCATTGGATAGATGAGGGAACCTTAGAGAGGAGATCCGCTGCACTTGCGTGCAAGAGACTAAAAGGGTCCCACACTTTTGATGTCGTTGCAGGTGCACTTGATGACATACACTGCCAATATAGAATAAGGGGGAAAGTGGTAAGAACCACCACAGATAGTGGCTCAAACTTCATCAAAGCTTTCAGTGTGTTTGGCGAGCAGAGCCAGTCTGAGGATGCAGAGTCCGAGTCCGAGTCCAACAAAGATTCTTCTGAGGAGGCCCACGTCAACTATCTGGACACCTGCAGCATCCTGGAGAAGGATAATGGCTTAGAGTACCAGCTTCCCACACACCAAAGGTGTGCATGCCACTTGTTAAACTTAGTTGCCACAACAGATGCTGACATGGCAGAAAAGAAGAATGATACATACAAGAGACTATCACGTGCAGCCTTTGGGAAATGCCAAGCCATGTGGAACAAGACGGGTCGTTCATACATGGCAGCAGAAGTTGTGGAAGAGAATTGCCAGCTCCAGCTCATTCGGCCAAATCAAACAAGGTGGAATTCAACGTTCATGGCAGTGGAGAGAATCATACGGATCGTACAAGAGAAAGGGGAGGAGGCAATCAGGAATGTTTGTGAAGAATTCAAATTGAAAATGTGAGTTTAATTAGCATTTTAACATTATCCAATTTTATGGAATTGTTCAATTATTTCCATATTTGGCTGCACATTTCAAACTTTTCCTGCTTGATTTGCTAACAATTGTATTTTGATCTGTTATGTTCTGTTAGGTTGAGTCAAGCAGAAATTGCTTTCCTGACTGAGTACTGCTTAGTGATGAAACCTTTGGTAAAGGCCTTGAACATTCTTCAGTCGGAGACCAACACACACTTAGGGTGGCTTCTTCCAGTAATCTTTCAGCTGCAAGCAAAACTTGGAAGGCAGGAGACATCCTCCAAGTTGTGTCTACCACTCATCAAAGCCATTCAGGATGGTGTCCAGAAGCGTTTTGGTGAGATGATGGAGGACCCTGAACTGATCGCTGCAGCAATACTTCTACCAAAGTTCAAAACCACCTGGACAGAGAGGCCTGATATCATTGAAACAGGTATGATATCACAATATAATGTCATACTGTGATTTAATTGTATATCACAGTTGTATCCACTTTTTTTTTAATCAATACAATGTGATAAGTGCTATACTGTTAATCTCACATCTCAAATTATAATTATTTTGTTATTTGTGGCAATCTTTGCATTATGATGCACTCTTGGTAGATTAATCAAAGCTTAATTGTCTTAAATATTGTTGTTTGTCAATCATAAGGTCTGGTCTATGTCAGACAACACCTTGACCAGATGGCAGTGGCTGAGGTGGAGCAAGTTGGACAGCATTCATCAGATGAAGAGGATTTCTTCTCCTCGTTGAAGTCCAGAAGGTCAGAAGGTACAGGGGAGTTGGAAGGGTACCTAGCCTGCGCCTCAGACAATATGGATCTGCTCAACTCCTTTTCAAATATAAAAAAACTCTCTTTGAAACTCAACACGGGCCTACCTGCCTCAGCTGCCTGTGAGCAACTTTTCAGTTGTGCTGGATTACTCTTTACTGCAAAGCGGGCAAGGATGAGCGCAACAAACTTTGAAAATCAACTGCTGCTCAAACTTAACCAGAAGTTTGTAGACTAATCCTCTTGAAGGAGGTATGGACATGATGGAGGCTCAGGAACATGCCCCCAGAGTGTAGCTCTGTAGCTGCCTGGCTGTGTTAGCTGTTGGCTGTAGCAACTGAGAAACTGATTGTTTTCAGGGTTTATTTTTCCATACCAACAGTACTCTGTGGCCTTGACAAATGGAGATCTGTATGAAAACTCACCAGACTTCTCCTTTAAGGTGGACATACAAACAACTTTCATGTAGACATACCATGGGACAGGGACTTTTTCTTTTTTTGTAGCAGCTGCTATTGAGTTCATTTTACAAGTTAGAAGTTTACTTGACGTGTTTTATCATTAGACGTTAAGCGCCCAGGCTGCCATCAGAATATTGCGCTATTTTGCTTTTTTCTGAATTGTCCCTGACACTGAGATTTTATTGATATTTTGATCATTCATGGAGTCAAAACAAGTGATTTAGCCTTGATTTGCATCTTACATGTCATATGTGACATGTTTTATTTTGTTATTGCATTTGTATAGATTTTGTATACATTTGCATAGATTTTTATTTAAGTAAAAACAAAATAGTTTTGGATTTGCAGTATGACCCCTTGTCCTATTTTCACTAAATGGGAAAGTTATTAGTTTGGTCATTTATGGAGTGAACACTTAATTTGTTTAATAAGTGTTGTTTATGTTTGTGAAGAAAAGGCTGGCCTTCAGAACCAACAATTTATGGCACTTTCACTTGCAATTGATGGTTTGAAAATGTTTTATGGGATGGTCTGAACTAAAATGGCACATTATACCTTTCTTAGGGTCTTAAATGTCATTTGTGACATGTTATGTTATTACATGTGTATACATTTGTATAGATGTTTATACATTTGTATAGGTTTTTCTTTAATTAAAAAGAAAATAGTTTTGCATTCATGACCCCTTGTCCTATTTTCACTACATGGGGGAGATTCTCCCTGCCTCGTTTTAGTGTTTTTTTTGTAAATGTAACTAAGTAACTTTTACTTAAAGTACATTTTAAACGAACTACTTATTACTTTTACTTGAGTAATTTTTCTGATGGGTAATTGCACTTGTACTTGAGTAATATTTTATCAATGTATTGGTACTTTTACTTGAGTACAATATTTTAGTACTTTTTCCACCTCTGCCCGGTGTGCAGCCACTTGGTAAGTTCTCTCTTAATTTCAAATGCTTTCTTGTCTGCTTTTATGTTGTACGCTTCATGTCGTCTGCTGTCGTCATGCTATGTTGTTTATTGTGCTTATGTCCGTTGCATGTTAGAGAACGCTATGCTCCGGTAGACGAAAGTTAAGCAGTTTGGTCAAGTGATAAAGACAACGCTACATTTAGACTTCTAATATTGCATTGTACCTTCCGTGTCCGTTTGTATCTATTCTCCTTAGCTTTATAAATGTTTGAATGAATCGCGGGCCGGTACATTTCCTGGTTTGCCGTGGGGCATTTTGGGAGCTGTAGTTCAGCTGTAGTTTCCTGCTTAGCCTATACAAAACGAATGCACTTTTGGCTTTTGATTGAATTTAATATGGTGCTTAATATTGACTTATGAAGCGCACATTCAAATTATGAAATTAGTATTTCGAAATGAAATGATTTATATATTTGTATTTTGATGAATGTATGATTTGATAAATATGTTGATATTTATAATGGGATATGGGTTAATGTTATTTAATGGCACACCGCCTTACTCCATCGACAACCATTGGTATTTTATTATCTACCACACTAAGCATCGGTGAATAAAGCTGACTTCAACGTATCCCAAGTCTCTTTATCTGACCTACAGTTCGGCATAACTCTCGGACTTTTTGGACTGGCCTAAGAGACATACACTGCTTTCTGCACTGCATTGACTACTACGGTAGCTACACGGCTAAGCTAACCATAACAACTATGCCTGATATAGACAGTGAACTAATGCAGCAAGCAAACAAAAAGATCTCTGACCTTAAGGAAGATATCCGACGGCTCTCTGATGAACTCCAGAAGAAAGAGTCACTGCTGTCCAACTTCATGGAGGTAGCATCTGTACAATCCAAAGAGATCGCCTCACTCAGTACAATCCTCCGGGACACAGTCGCTTGGGACCCTACCGGTCCACAACTCTCCTCCTGCTCAACACCTAAGCCGCCACGTTGGACCGAGGTGGTGGTTCGCGGTCGTAAGAGGGACTCAGGTGGGTCTGCTGCTCCGCCTTGCCTGAACCTCTCAAACCGCTATGCTGCCCTATCCGCCGACAACCTGGTTCACCTAGATGATGCTCCCGCAGCTCCTCCTTGCCCGGTGATGACGCCTGCTGACTCCGCAGCACCAGCTAAGCACCAGCCTACTTGCCCGGACCCGAATCTACGACCCTCATCCCGGTCCAAGACCTCCTCCTCTCGGCGCCGGATCGTAAGAAAGGCTGTGATGCGCTGCTCCGGTGCTCTTCCTCGCCCAGAGCCGGCTATTGATACCTCTCCTAGCTACGATGCTGCTGCCGGTGCTCTTCCTCACCCCGATCCGGCTATCGATACCTCCCCTAGGTACGTAGCTGCTGCCGGTGCTCCTCCTCACCCCTCCTCCTCCTCGACAGCCGAGCCGGCTATCGATACCTCTCCTAGGTACGTAGCTGCTGCCGGTGCTCCTCCTCACCCCTCCTCCTCCTCGACAGCCGAGCCGGCTATCGATACCTCTCCTAGGTACGTAGCTGCTGCCGGTGCTCCTCCTCACCCCGAGCCGGCTATCGATACCTCTCCTAGGTACGTAGCTGCTGCCCGGCCACAGCACTCCCCTGCGCAGGCACAGAGCACTGAAAGCCCACAGTCATCGCCTCCTCGACCCCTCTTCGCTCCTACCACACTCATCGTAGGAGACTCAATTATCAGAAACACTCGCTTCTTCAACGCAACCACACACTGCTACCCTGGAGCCACAGTGCCGGTTATACTGGATAAGCTCCCCGACCTGCTGTGCTCTCTTCCATCATCCATCAACCGGGTCCTAGTTCATGTAGGAACCAATGACACGTCTCGCCAGCAGTCGGAGCTGACTAAAAAGGACTTTAATGCCCTTTTTAGCTTCTTAAACAGCTGTGGAAAGGATGTCTGGCTCAGCGGACCTCTACCAACTGATGGCCGCGGAGCTGGGCGCTTCTCCAGAATCCTCAGTCTTAACACATGGCTCCAGTCCGCCTGCAGAACCCACAATATTGGTTTCATCGACAACTTCAACCTATTCTGGAACCGTCCTTCCCTAATCCGGGCCGACGGACTCCACCCCAACAGTCTGGGTAGCAGAGTATTAGCAGATAACATCCAGCATGCTGTATTGACCGCTGCTCCCCGGGATTGACTAGTCACTAGCCACGCCCCCCTCCCGGAGCCTTTCTCTCCTCTGCCTACTGTGGTAGTAGACAGAATGCCGTCACTCACAAGCTCCCCCTGGTGTTCAACCCAGGTACCTACACTTTCCCTGGTTCATTGCCCTTACCATGGTCCACTATCTCCTACTAACTGCCATAAAGCCACTTCCAATGCTGTGATTAACGGGTTGCCAATTCCTGTTGTTATTTCACATCGCAAACCAAGGCACAGGCACAGGTGCAGACGAACTGTTGATCACACTGTCCTAATCAATCCAGCCAGGTCAGTTAACCCTAAACCTCACATCAGCAATTTAACCTTTGGGTTATTTAACATCCGTTCGCTGACTAACAAGGGACCTCTGCTATATGATCTCCTGAATGATCGTAAGTTTGATTTCTTTTGTTTAACTGAGACATGGCAGCAGCCTAATGACTTCTCACACCTTAATCAAACTGTTCCTCCTGGGTTTGTCTATACATCACAACCCCGTTCCTCTGGTAGAGGGGGCGGCCTGGCAATTCTCTACAATGAAAAGTGGAAAGTGTCCTCTATTACTGTACCTGTGTACCCTTCATTTGAGTCCATTGCTCTCCAAATCAAGGGCCCAACTCCTACCATCCTCGCCACTGTTTATCGTCCACCCAAGCCGAACAATGCCTTCCTGCAGGAATTCTCTGCCTTCTTAACAACCTTATGTTCTGTGTCCCCAAATCTACTATTGCTGGGTGATTTTAATATCCACCTGGATAACATCAACAATGCTTTTACAAGGGACTTTACTTCATGCCTTGACAGCTTTGGAATACAGCAATATATTGACTTTCCAACACACTCCAAGGGACACATTCTAGACCTAATTTGCTGCTCTGGTGCAATCCCTCATAACTGCTGTGCCTCAGATCTGCCTATTTCAGACCACAAGTTAATATCCTGCAACATCAACCTAAGACTATCCAAGACTATTATGCATCGCTCTATCACATTCCGAAACATTAAACATATTGACTTGTTGGCTCTCTCCAATGGTATTGATGACCTACCCAGCAGAGTAAATTTATCCACCACAGATGAACTGGTATCCCACTACAATGATGGACTTCATGGACTGCTCAATACTCTGGCACCTCTGAAAAATAGGTCTGTTTCTTTTACCCACTCTGCTCCTTGGTTTACACCAGCCCTACGCCAGCTCAAAACTAAAGGCCGTCGTTTGGAGCGCCTTTATACTAAAACCGGCCTTGCAGTCCACAAAGAAATGTACTATAACCACATACTCCAATACAAGGATGCTCTTTCCTCAGCCAAGACCACATACTACACAACCTTAATCAGGACAGCTGATAGGAACACTAGAGCCCTATTCTCAACTCTCAACAACATTCTGAAACCACCTGATGCTCTACCACCTCATCTGCTCACAGTTACACAGTGTGATACCTTCATGACCTTCTTCAATGCCAAAATTGGAAATATCCACCAGACACTGACTGCTACTAAATACTCTCCAT
Organism: Scomber colias; assembly: GCA_021039105.1. Classification (NCBI taxonomy): domain Eukaryota; kingdom Metazoa; phylum Chordata; class Actinopteri; order Scombriformes; family Scombridae; genus Scomber; species Scomber colias. The sequence goes on from JAJDFG010000083.1 coordinate 1,972,439, forward strand.
CCTCTCTGCACTCTTGGCCTACATCTTCCTCTAGCTCTCCGCTCACCAGTTTCATGCTGCCAACTGTCTCTGAAATAAGTGGTCTCATTCATAAATCCAAGCCATCTACCTGCCAGTTGGACCCACTACCTACCCACCTGGTCAAAAGCTGCCTACCTGCCCTGTCCGCGTTAATAACTGACATCATTCATTCCTCACTGACCTCTGGTGTTGTTCCACCATCACTAAAGACTGCTGCAATAACACCAACACTCAAGAAACCGGGCGCCGATCCTAATGACTTGAACAACTTCCGTCCAATCTCTAACTTGCCATTTCTCTCCAAAATACTAGAAAGAACGGTTGCAGCTCAGATTCACACCCATCTGTCTGACAACAACCTCTATGAACAATTTCAGTCAGGCTTCCGTCCCCTCCACAGCACGGAGACAGCCCTAGTGAAAATCACAAACGACCTCCTGATGGCATCTGACTCTGGACTTCTATCCATTCTGGTTCTCCTTGACCTGAGTGCAGCCTTTGACACCGTCTCTCATGGCATCCTCCTGAACAGATTAGCCTCCATTGGAATCACTGACATCCCTTTGGCTTGGTTCACATCATATCTCTCTGGCCGCACACAGTTTGTTCAAATCAAAAACCTAAGATCCGGCTCCTCTCCAGTCTCTAGCGGTGTTCCTCAGGGCTCTGTCCTTGGCCCCCTCCTGTTCATTATTTATCTTCTGCCTCTTGGACACATTCTCAGGAAATTTGACATACAATTCCACTGTTACGCCGATGATACCCAACTCTATCTTTCCACTAAGCCTACTTCCACTCTGCCACCCACAGCTCTATCCGACTGCTTACTGGAAATTAAATCATGGCTCTCACTAAATTTTCTTAAACTTAACGGTGAAAAAACTGAGGTCCTCCTCATCGGTACCAGATCAACCTTAGCAACACTCAACACTTTCTCCATGTCCATTGACAATTCCACTGTTCTGCCATCCCCCCAAGTAAAGAGCCTGGGTGTCATCCTGGACAGCACACTATCTTTTGAAGCCCACATCAATAACGTTACTCGGTCTGCATACTTCCATCTACGTAACATCAATCGTCTCCGTCCCTCACTTTCACCAACCTGCACCGCCATCCTGGTAAACACCCTGATCACATCCCGTCTGGACTACTGTAACTCTCTCCTCTTTGGTCTTCCACGGAAATCTCTACACAAACTCCAACTTGTACAGAACGCAGCCGCTCGTATCATAACCAGAACGCCCTTTATTGAACACATCACTCCTGCCCTGCAGCAACTTCACTGGCTCCCTATCAAATCCCGCATTGACTTTAAGATTCTACTCCTCACATTCAAGATCCTTCACAACCTGGCACCAACATATCTCTCTCAACTTATTATCTACACACCTTCTCGAACTCTCCGATCCTCCTCTGCCAACCAGCTCTTTGCTCCATCTGCCAACTTAACCACCATGGGGTCAAGAGCTTTCAGCCGATCTGCCCCCCGCCTATGGAACTCTCTCCCACCTGACATTCGCACTTCAGACTCTGTCCTCACCTTTAAATCCCGCCTGAAAACGCACCTTTTCAGAGTGGCCTACTCTATCTCCCATTAACTATGCAATCTTCATTCTTGTTTATTTATTATATTAATGCACTTTGAAGTCACGTTAATATTTATTTATTTTTTCTTTTCTTTACTTATTTATATTTATTTATTTTTTCTTTTTCTTTCTTCTTTATCTCTGCACTAAATGTCACCTGATTTGTATTTTTGGATGTACTGTTGTGTGTTATATGTGCCTTGTAAGGTGACCTTGAGTGCTTTGAAAGGCGCCTTTAAATAAAATGCATTATTATTATTATTATTATTATTATTATTGTTGCTTATTGGGCTATTGAGGTAAAAGATTGATGGGCTGTGTTTGTAGTGTGCACATGAAATTTGAAACGCTGCATTCTTCATTCTTTTCAGGTTTATTACCTGACTGATTCCCTTTTGTGGAAAAAATAAACAAAAACAAATGTGGAATACCGAGTAATATCCGTTTTGTACACTGGGTTGCCCTTTCCGTGGGGAGAACACGGAACACATACCCTGACACCAACAGGAATTCGGCCATTTTGAATCAAATTATTGATTTTAATGCCAATTTTGGCATCATATTTGAACAAACTAGTCCTAGAGATTTCATCCCATCCACTTCAAATTCACACAGAGTCATCTTGAGACATTGGAGATGAAAAGTTATGAAAAACTTTTTTGCCAGTCATTCCTGGTTGCCGTGGTGACGCGGTGAATTTCGATGTCTCGCCATGAAATTTCAAACCCTCATAACGTGACTCCACATGGTCTGAGCTTTTCCACATTTCAGATGCTTGTTCAGCGTCCTAATCTGAACACATGTACAGTCTCATATTTAGTGACAGTCATAGCGCCACCTACTGGCAACAGGAAGTCACTTGCTTCATTCTTTCACTAATTACTCCCATAATCGTAAGTATTTACACCTGAAATTGACACAGCTGAGACATAAGACCTTGGTGATGCTACATTCTCCGACTGAGACACAGCCCAACATGCATGGGGGCGCGAGGGCCCGTTCATCGCTGCTTGCAGCTTTAATTCTTCTTCTTCCTGCTCTCAACGAAGGCGGGCGCATCTCTCCCTCTCTCTCCTTCTCCCTTATCTTCCCTGCTTTGCTTCTCACGTCTCGTCCTGTCTTGTCTCAACTTGGAGCCTCTCTCTGCACTGCTCTCTAAATCTGAAATCATGGATTTGGTCAACTGGTCTCTCAACGCAATTGACAGAATTTTCTCGACGAGAAGCCTGGGTTCGGGGGAACCTGTCTGTCCTGATGGAACGTTCGCCGCTGGCTACACGATGGACTCCTGGGAGAGGTGGAGGGTCGTGTGCCTGGTGATTCTTTCCGTTGAGGACATCGAGGATGTCTACATATTCGGAACCATGATAACAGGCTATCTGCTGATTGGATTAGGCATTGCCCTGGTGTATCGGAAAATTCGGGGGTCGGTGTCAGCAGTGCAAATCTCCTCGAAGCTGCCCGACATGATTGAGGGAATGGGCAGAGCTGTTAGCACTCAGACTGCAATTATGAACCGCAACATGGAAAACATGGACAGAGCTATTAGTGCTCAGAATGTGGTCATAGATCGCAACATGGGAATTATCTTGGAGAAGCTTTCGGCTTTTGGCGGGCAAAGGGATCGATCTGAAGACCAGAAATGGAGACAAGACAGTAAGTCGTGTCTATTGAAATGCGACTGCTCGTCTTAACCCAAACAATCATAATCTAATCTGCATTCCGGCCTTCCGCAGCACCGGCCTTGGCCAAGGCCGCTGCTGAAAACAACTCCCCCATGAGATCACTGCAGTGAGAAGCCCTGTATTGTTTTCCCTTCCTCCCTTCTTCACGGACACCTGTTGATTGTTGACTCGGCCTGGGACACGATCAGGGACGTCTCCATGGCAACTTGCTGTGTTATCGCGATGACACCCTACGAACTGAGGCACTGATTGTGAAGCGGGACGAAGAAACTCTCCGGGCTTATGTACACACACACATCCATGGACACTTACACACATGAACATATACTACACTTCCCCACCCCCCCCCCCCCATCCCACGCCTTCGCCGCTTTTACCCCCCGGTGCGACAGGCGGGGTCCGATGGCGGCGCCGAAGATGGCTGCGGCCGCGGCTGGCTGCCTGTCTGAACTGGATCACCTCCCTCTCCCTTTCCCCCTATCCCGGTGCAAAAGGTTTTTTTTTGGTGTTTTTAATGTTGTAAAATGTGCCTATATGTGCTCATGTTGCTGGGGTTTTTTTCCCGTTCCCACACTGTACTCACGAGAGCACAGTCTGGGTGCTGCTTTTTTTTATCCCCCTCTCTCCTCGTTTTCCTTCCCCTTTTCTCCCCTCTTTATTGTGCTCAGTCATCCAGTTCTGTCTTGTTATGTATTGTATGTTGTATATGTACGGACGGGTGATTGCTGTAATTTCGCTGTACTTGTACTTGTACTTGTTATAGTGACAAATAAACAGAGGTGGAAAGAGTACGGAAATATTTTACTCAAGTAAAAGTACCACTACTTTGAAGAAATTTTACTTGAGTACAAGTAAAAGTACTGGTCTAAAAATGTACTCAAGTAAAAGTAAAAAGTAGCTTGTTAAAAAAATACTTTGAGTAAAAGTTACTTAGTTACTTTTATAACGGGGGGTGGGGGGGGGCGGCTGTAGGACAAAGTGATGGCTCATACATCTCTAACTAGTTGTTTTAATTAAAGATAAAGGTATACATTTACAAATTCAGCTTCAATGACAAAATATGTCGACACACAACATTTAAAACATTTATGGAGATATGTCATTTAGTGAAGACCATCCCATAAAACATTTTCAAATAACACAACCATTAAATTGAAGGTGGCATAATTGTGGATTCTGTAAACCCAGAGCGATTTTAGACTTTTTTTTTTTGATTTTCTAACACCCCTAAATTTGATCTCAGCACCCCTAAAAATAAATGATAAACCCTCCATGGTCTCTAAATATTGTGTGGGAAACAATGAATGATTATTGGGGTTTTTTAAAACACTTGCAGGGCATTGAATGTCAAATTCTCATTAGGAGCTGAGCCCCTCTAAAGGTCTGATCCTAGTCCTACAATCACCCTGGTTTAAACCAACAGTCATACTGCATATCTATGAATCACTACGGGTCAAAGTCACAAGAGCAATAACTTTTCTTTAAATGACCCAAAGAAGACCAAACTTTTAAGTACCCATGTTTAAAAGGCTGTGCCCCTGTGCAGCTTTCGCTTAATTCTCTCATTTCCGACGCTGTCCTTTTCACGTGAACGCATCATGCTCAATGCTTCGTCCTACACGGAGAGTGAGACAGATGACAGCACAACGTCTGATGGACATTTCTTTTAGAGTTTGTTGTGTTGTGTTAGAGTTTATATGTCGCTATGAGAGCTAGCTGCCAGGTGTAACAGGCTGCATGAATGTTACGTTATTGTATCATGCTGGTTAATGATTCTGTACGATACTCTTTGCTTTAAAAAAACATTCGGCCAACATTTTTTACTCAGTAACGGATGTGATTTAAAATGTAGCGAAGTACAATACTCACACAAAACATACTTAAGTAAAAGTGAAAGTACAGATTTTTAAAACTACTTTAAAAAGTACAAATACACAAAAAAGCTACTCAATTACAGTAACGTGAGTAAATGTAATTCGTTACTTTCCACCTCTGCAAATAAAGCTAATAAAGCTATTCTATAATTGTTTTTTATTATATGCTCTGCTATTCGTACTTATCTATTGTTCTTTATTCTTTCTTATTGATGCTCTTCCATTACTGTCCACTTGCTGCTGTAACACTGCACATTTCCCCATTGTGGGACTAATAAAGAAATATCTTATCTTATCTTATTTTGACCCACAACATCTATGACATGCTCTTATTGTAGTAATGGAGCAGAGTGTGATTTTTAATAAAACTGCTGTGATTTTAAATTGATTCTAAAATGAAGTCTGATTTTTTAACTGAAAGAACATATTGCTGCCAGCAGGACTCACATGCACAATACACACATCTATGTGTGTGTGTGTGTGTGTGTGTGTGTGTGTGTGTGTGTGTGTGTGTGTGTGTGTGTGTGTGTGTGTGTGTGTGAAGTTCTCCCTGTTCCTTTCAAAGTAAAGATTTTAGAAATTAACCTGGGTGCCATCACTCACATAATGACCTTTGACCTGAGAACATTGTTGACATGCTCTTAATGTAGTAATGGAGCTCAGTGTGATTTTGCATTGTTTAAAGAAAATGCTATGAGTTTAATTGATTCTAAAATGATGGAGGTGATAGATAGATAGATAGATAGATAGATGTAAGGGTTCTGTGTGTGCTGTTTCAGTAGATGGATGCTTTTTATTTCTTATTTCTCGTAATCTTTTCATATTAATTGAGTCAAAGATCTTCCAAATCAACCATCACTACAGTACTCTTGCTTCATTGTCCCGTATGTGACCTACTATGTAGAAGTGTGGAGGAACACATAGAAAACAAACACAGATCCAACATCTTCACCCTGTAAAAAAAAAAGTGGAGCCATAAGAATTATGGCACTAAAGTAAAAGCACTAAAGTTTAAGGATCTGGTTTTACTTCAAAACTCTTTTTGTTTTGGCTTTGATTTGATCATTGAATGATTAATATTTTGTTGGTTATTTTACTGTTATTTCTATTTTGGTATGTGTCCTTGTCTATATATTCTACTTTATATAATAATAAATGAATAAACTAAATAAGAACCTCTGGTCTCCAACGCTTCGGCAGCGTCCCTGAATGCCTCCTACAGAGTGGCTGGACAGCGATACTCAGTGGCTAATTGGAGCAACTGCGGCTAGTTTCTATACTTCTGAACTTCACTGTTTTCAGCTCAGTCCTGATTTTATGAACTTTTAAACTGTCTGCAGCAAGATGAACTGTGTGTTATTAATGTTGTATATTTCAGTTTAATGACTGCTTAAAATGTCTCCAACTGGCTGCTGTACTGCTACTGACACATACAGCTAAAACAGGCAACTGGGTATCTGTTTGCAGAACAACCAACAAAACGGACTGCATTTTAAGGAAGCCTGTCGAAAATGATTATTTTAGACACATTTATAATCAACTATCACTTTTGGTGGTAACTATGGTGACAAATACAATGCATTTCCGGTTGCTGCTTTACTATAAAAATCATCATATATTTACCCAGTTGAACACTTTTGATCTAGCAGCAGTAAGAAATATTGGTATTGCATTTGGAGTAAGTCAATAATCACTTATTCAGTCTGGAAACAAAAACACCCAGAAAATGCAGAACTCATCACATAGGTGGTAACTATGGTGACAAATACAATGAATTTCCTGTTGCTGCTGTAAATATATGCTATGAATTGATAAATGTTAAAGTATCAGCAAATGGGATGAATTATCTTATTTGCTTCATATGATAATGTGGTGCTGTGTGTGATATTATGAAAGCAATAAGTTGTGTGTTGAGTGGAAAAGCATGGACGAGAGTTGAACTTTTGCAAATACATATGATTATCAGAATGTGTTAACTATGACAAAGAACTACTTGTCTCTGAATGCAAAGAAAATAACAAGGGGGGCTATCGCTCTGAAGGCATAAGACGGATGGCCAACCAGTCAGAGCCTAAGAGCCACATTTTTTTACTGTGTTACCGCAAAGAGCCACATCATACACATGGGCACACATGAACATCACCTCATCCCTTCCTCACACACACACACAGACCTCTGCTTAGCCAGATTTATTGTAAATGTCACACACCAACATGATAAGACAGAATTTGACTTCTACAGACCACGGGCCAGTCATTTTCATTTGATTTGATTTCACGTGTTTCAGGGTAGAAAACACAGACTCGCAGACGTATGTTGACCCAAATATTGACAGTATCTTAAGCGCAGCCCGTTTGACATTGGGGTATTTTTCCATTGGCACACTTTTCCAGAACTCAATGGCCCCTTCCCTTAAAGCAGGTTTCAGTTGGTCCTCCTCACAAAGATCGATAATCTCCAACTCAGTCGCAGCCTCATCTGTGACTAGCGGGGCTTTCAAACAGTGCGTCTCCACATTAAATGGGTCAACGAGGAATGCAATTTGTGGCCTTTTCATTTGTAGATCACGGAACCGGGTCACAAAGCTTTCGTGCAGGTTTTCAACCAGTGTTGCATATCTAGCTCTTTTCTTATTCAGGGCGACGCTGGTGACTTGTCCGCTGGCTTTTAGCAGAGTGGGAAAATGCGTTAAATCTCCCTTTTTAATATGCGCCTTGAACAGCATCAGTTTGTTGACAAACGCAAACACACTTTGCACTAGGTCAGACAGCATTTTAAACTTACCCTGCAGGGTCAGGTTCAGTCTGTCCAAGTGACACAGCATGTCGACCAAAAAGGCCAAATCCATAATCCACTCATGGTCCGAGAGCTCGGGATAGTCCTTGTCCTTCTCTTCCATGAACAGTTTCACGGCATCCAAAAGCTCAAAGAAGCGAGAAAGTACCTTGCCTTTTGATAGCCACCTCACAGTGCAGTGCAGCGGCAGGTCACCTGAAAGTCCTTGGTCCAGCTCAGCGATGAGATTCCTGAATTGCCTGTGGTTGAGCGCATGTGTACGGATGTAGTTGACGATTTCCATCACAGGCTTCATGACGTTGTCTAAATTCAATGATTTAGACACGAGTTGCTCCCTGTGGATGATGCAGTGGAAATTCCAAAACTCGGGAAATGTTTGGTCAGCTTTGCACAGCCCCACAAGCCCGTTCACAGATCCGATCATGGCTGGCGCTCCATCCGTGGCTATTGCAGTTAGTTTCTGTATGGGCAGATTTGCTTTCGCAAATACAGCCATCATTGTTTCTTTCACATCTATGCCACGGGTTCTGTCTTTTAATGGCACAATATCAAGGAGTTCTTCTTTGATCACACAATCGTTTGACACAGATCGTGCAAATATTGCCAATTGAGGCTTGTCTTGTATGTCACAACTCTCATCCAATGCGACACTAAAATACTCACATGCTTGAAGGTCAGAGTGCAACTGTGATTCAATAGTCGTGTTAATGTCCGATATTCTGTGTTCAACAGTGTGGCGGGACAGCTGGACTTCTGATACCATTCGTTTTAGCTTGTCGTTTTCAGGAGACAAGATTTCAACAACGTCACTGAGGCATTTTTTAACGAACTCCCCTTCATTGTATGGCTTTTTAGCCCGTGCAATGTTCCAAGCCAGTTGATACGATGCAAGTGTTACGGTCTCTGAGGACTTCGTAAATTTGTGGAAAAACTGTTTCTGCTTTTCTGCCTGGCTTTTCAAAGTGACCAACTTGTGCTTGCGAAGTTCAGTTCCTTTTGGAAATTCCTGGTCGATGTTAGCATGGAGTGAGCTGAAATGGCGCTGAAGATTTGACGCTTTGAAATGCGCTAATGACGCCTGGCATATAAGGCAGAATGGCTTGCCGTTACGCTCAACAAAAAAATATAAACTCTCCCATTCTGTTAAAAACGTCCTGTGTTCATCTTCATATTTTCGTTTGGCTGTGCATTTTTTACCTGCCATTTTGAAGGCGAACTTGACACAAATTGTTTACTCAAAAGATCTTGTCCCTACTGGGAAACTTTGTGGTATTTTCATCTAACGCGCATGCGCGTTTGGCAAAAGTACCATATTGAACTCAAGCAAAGTGAACACGCACATTAAAAAAACACAAACCCAAACTTCGATATGAACGTTAGAGCCACATGAAACCAGGCAAAGAGCCGCATGCGGCTCGGGAGCCGCGGGTTGGCCAGGCCTGGCATAAGATATAGGATGCTTTGTGTTCTATAAGTTTCAAGCAGGAAATATCTCATTATATCGGACACTGTTCGAGGGGGTCGGATGGAGTCACATGAAGTCAGAAGATCCTGGAATGTGAGGATGCAAGGATGGAGTCAGATAAACCAATCAGAAAACAACACATTTTGTATTGCATATAAGACTGGGTCAGGGAGAGCATAGTCAGTCAGACTTCGTGAACTGACACACTTTGTTGTTCGTCAGGGATAGGAAGATCTTGACCCAGAGCTCTGTATGCTTTGTTCATTTACTGCTAAATAAATGGCATATTGAGACTGAATATCTTTTCCTATTTGCTTTATTAAAGAACTCGCGGACTCAGCTCACACAGTGTAAGATTAAAGTAAAGTAGAGTAAAGAAAGCTAAAGTCCAACACTGCTTTACTATAAAAAACAGGTAAACAGTCTGATATCAAAGAGATCAAATTAAAAACTGTACAACTGAATTACATGCTGCATTTTCCCCTGTAGATGCGAATCAAAATACAGGGCAAAATGTAAATGTAAAGGCTGTAGCTGGAAAAATTGTGTTATCAAAAATACTATTAAAAAATGTGGTTTGATTTAATGAAGATATTTTATTATAGTTATGGACTGTAACTTCTAACTCATTTACTACAATATTTATGTAAACAGATGTAAAACAAAAAATATTTTGAAGCCTGCTTCAAGAGTTGACCCTGGAAGGAACCTTTTTGACCAGGGCCATCATGATGCTCCACCATCCACAGTGGTTCAACTGTCATGCCATACCTACCTCTGACATCTGAAGCAACATGCCCCCCCAATTCACAGGCATCATTTAGAGATCAAAGGCAATTCAAATCCTGTTCAGTAGACTTCACACATGTTTAATTAATTTATGTTCAGAAGATATTGTTTTGCCTATTGTTTATTGATAAGTAAACAAATATTTTTCAAAAGATGTGTGGATCTGCTTCATTAACTAATGAAGTAATTGTGAAACACCATAAGTTTTCTGCTTTGTGGTAAACAGTACATCAATTTACATTTCACTTGTGTATGGTCAGTGATCTCTATGCAGTCGTGGACTAAGCCAGCGGAGCGCTAAATACATTTCAACCTTCAATTCTTTGTAACACTGTAGATAAAGTGTTACAAAGAATTGAAGGTTGAAATGGATGAAGCATGACTATAATCTCAAATCATGTCACGTTTATTGGTGAGCAGTATTGCACAGTCAATTCCAGAAAACAATCATAAATACTTTAGAGGTATAACCATCTGGACAAAAAAGATCAATTGTAAATCTGTACAATCTACACTTGGCAGTTGGAATAAAAAAAAAAACACTGCTGTAATACAGATGTATTACAGTTCTGTTTTAACATCTCAAATGTTGTTTACTGCCACTTCAATTTAGAACACACATTAGACAATAGATCAAAAGCAAATCAAATTCAGAAACAATGACAATAATGACACCATGTAAGGTATATGATCAGTAGTGACAAAGTAGCAGCATGCAAAGTGTAATTCAGTATGATTTGTCTGCTTTTGTGTGTCCTGCTGTACTCAAAGCCACTGATGAGGACGTGATGAAGAGTCTGAAGAGTAGCTCCTGGTGTTATTCCTTCCATCCCACAGCATCTGCCAGTCTGCCATGGTGGAGTAACAGAAGTATTGGGCATTATGACCTGAGGAATGCAAGACAAAATGTAACCTGTGTATAAAATGTTTCAGAGCTTTAATCTAAACAAACCCAACATGACCAACAATTCACACATTAAACATTTCAGAATTGCTAAGCTGTCAATTACAATAAACTTCTTTAGAAAACACCAGTTAGTTTAGTCTAATGTGATTGACAGTTCCGGCTGTCATTCACGCCCTCCCGTCAGCTGTTGTCACTCTAACTCCTGCTGACTGTAATTTCAGGAGATGACAAAAGTGGAGCCGCGGAAATTAAAGAAGATTTAGTTATTTCTCTACAAAAACATCCTTTCACAAGACTTTAACTAGAGGAAAAAATTAGGATAAAGCAGCTTGGACCGACCCGGTTTACAGCTCCAGCTGCAGGTCAAGCTGAGACCCGGAGCTTCTCCCGCTGCGGTTATGAGACAGTTGGCAACAGAGCCCTGCAGCCATCCAGACAACACCACCACATACATAGCTATGTTTTTAGATAGATTCAGTCCATATCAGTGTGTGACCAAGTCCAGTAAATACAATGAGGAACAGGTATCAAAAGTACCAACAGAGGCTGCAATTGCTGGACAATTGACACAAGCAAATTTTACAGGTAAGAGCCGTAGTCGTGCAGTCAATGAATAATACTTATTTGCAAAAATGAAATAAATGAAGGACCTAAAGATAAACAGGTTAATTTTATAACAAAAGCCTTTTTATTATACAATGATAATACTAAAATAAGTACTATGTCAACTACTAAAATAAAATAACAAATACTAGACGGGGCACTCACTGCGGGGAGATTCTATCGCCAAACCCAACAACCACCGTGTGTACACCATGAGTACTGCCAACCACTGCAAACTGCAACAGAAAGGGCAAATCTACACACCAATAAAGCGACCACTGCACTGCAAACCTACCACCATGCATGCAGTGTGTGTATCCCAGACATACTCCCCGCAGGTCTTCCCTCTGCCTAGAACAAAAGACAAAACAAATAGTAAAAAGTAGTAGTAGTAAAAATAAACAAATCCTGGTCTACAGTGACTCATAGCATGGCTAGAATTATGAGCCGCTTACCTCTTCAACAGGGGGTTACAAACTCATTTAAACAGGAGTCGTTTCACAAGAGAGCCGCTTCACTTATTCCTACACAACAGTCCTACCTGACATCCAGATACCCCAGACAAAGAGGCAGTAATTGTCCACACCTGAGCTTATAAAGGGGGAGAGCTCCTCCCTTACCTAAATGGGCGGGACTTCCCACTCAGGTGTCAGCCCTCACAAGTGGGTGCAACCAACAGGACATATAAAAGATCAGGTAGTAGCTGCATAAAAATGCATAAATGCAGGATAAGAAATGATAGAATATGTTTGAAAGTAATATTGACTATTACAGTTGATTTGGGGTGTATTTAATTATTATGCTTAATCAGAGCGGTGTGTAGGTCTTAATGTACCATCTATTGTCCTGTTCAGATATTGCAACAACTAACAGATTACAGTAAAATCATGATTTAAGACACAATAACTAAAATATATATGGTGGTGTCTCTTTTTAAGCATATTCACTTATTGGTAACTTTAACTGTTGGTTACTTTAGGTGATGTGAGTGAGATGGACATTTTATCATGTCTAATTATAATTTTTTATTCCTCTCTCTGTGGGTCTGAGCTACCATACTGGGACACACCAGGGAAGATTTCTCCTTTATAAACTACCTTGTTAGTGCCACCTTGCTGCTGGAGGACAGGTTTGAACAGTATGGTGCTACGCTTTGTTTGACACTAAACCCAGGACCCCCCCCAAAATATATGTCACGCCACTGCACCCAATGACACTTTACATACAAAATTTATGAGTACAGCTGAACACTAATGTAAATGTGTTGGTCTCTCATTTAATAGAGCTCATAGGCTCTATAAGTCCCTGGTTATGCCAAATCTCAAAGCCCATGTGCTGTGCCGTATCAGATGGATTGGTCTGCCCAATGAGGAGAAAAGCCTGGTCTACCTGATCTTGCGAGCACAAAAAGATGGCCCAATCAGGACAGCGTTGTGCCCACCCCAGTGCTTAATTTGTAAATAATTGCTCATGAGGGACTTTCACTAGTAGCCTCACAGGTACCAGGACACCCTACATGTCTGTGGGACGGAGGGCTGTGGGAACATAGGCTCTAAATTTGAATAATCTCTTAGAAATGTGGGAACATACAGTAGGGCCTAAATTTGAATAATTTCTTAGAAACGTGGGAACAAAGAGCTTGTGGGAACATAGGGCTGTGGGTACACAGTGCTGTGGGAACATAGACATGCTCCCAGTCCATCAGTCTGATAATCATACAACACAGTTATAAGAGTGATGGCAGCTTTACCTCTGTAAATTTATATGATGCCTTTGTCCACTACTCTGCGGCGTACCCTGACTTTGTGGAGGCAGTCAGGCTCCACCGTGCGTTTGTGGAGGCATGGGCAAAGTCAGAAGGGACAGGCACATCTTTTTTCATCTTACTGAAATACTGTATTTCTCTTTAAGCCTCCCAAGTACCGGCCCCTCTCTCTCTCCGGCTGCATCCACCTCCTACCATCACCACCACCACAGCAGCACCACATGAGGGGGCTAATGGGGAGGCAACCCAGGAGCACCACCACCCCACGGAACCTCCAACAGCCCTCATCTTGGACCAGCCTGCAGAGTCACCAGCTCCCTCCACACCAGCACCATCGGCACCACCACGTGCTGCAGAGGACTTGGAGGAGATGCCCGGGCCTGCCTTCCTCCCTCCCTCACCACCAGCTAGCTGTCTGTCAAACAGTAAATGTTACCTGTCAGGTCTCAGAGGTCAGTGCTGTCCTCATCCATGAAGTCTCCTTCATCCATGAAGTCTCCTATAATAATATAATATCTTAGTTTCCTAAGATATTAAAGTGCTTTGTATGTTTGTCTTGTTCTCCCTCCAGCTACTGCCTGTGTCCTGTAATGGAAAATGTATGTAAGCTCTAACTTCGTCAAAAAGAGAATCAGATACACAAGATACACTTTCTGCTTGTCATGAAAATTGTTTTTCTAACTCTGTATACAACCAAACTGCAGAACTGTATGCCCTGTTTTACCTTTGCAACTATGTATCTCCTGCTTTCATTGTCAGTGACTTGTTTTTTAGTGTTTGCTAACCAAGCTATCCATTCCGTCAGCTTGAGATGATCATGCACTTTCCTTGAGCGCTGATTGGTTGACATCTCCCTGTCATGCACAAAGCGAACAAAGAATGATAACTTCATCCAAACCATCAACTTGTCTCTTAGACCCGATTCCAGGCTGCTCAAGGAAGTATTCCCCTCAGTTAGCACTTCTTTATTAGATATGATTAATCTGTCAATAAAGCCAAATGAAATTAACCAATTAACTAAACTACAAACGTGCATTAAGGACATAAGGGCCTGGATGACCTGTAACTTCCTGTTATGAAACTAGAAAAAACTGAAGTTATTGTGCTTGGCCATAAACACCTTAGAAATTCATTATCAAATGACATAACTACTCTGGATGGCATTACTCTGGCCTTCAGCTCCACTGTAAGGAACCTAGGAGTTATATTTGATCACGATCTGTCCTTTAATTCCCACATAAAACAAATTGCCTTCTTTCATCTGCGTAATATTGCAAAAATTAGACATATCCTGTCTCAAAATGATGCTGAAAAACTAGTCCATGCATTTGTTACTTCTAGGCTGGACTACTGTAATTCATTATTATCAGGCTGTCCTAACAAGTTTCTAAAGACTCTCCAGCTGGTCCAGAATGCAGCTGCTCGTGTTCTGACAAAAACTAGAAAGAGAGATCATATTACTCCCATCTTGGCTTCACTGCATTGGCTTTACCGTAAAATTCAGAATAGAATTCAAAATCCTTCTCCTCACCTTCAAAGCTCTCAATGGTCAGGGTCCATCATATCTTAAAGAGCTTATAGTACCTTATGTACCTACTAGAACACTGCGCTCCCAGCATGCAGGCCTACTTGTGGTTCCTAGTATCTCTAAAACTAGAATGGGAGGAAGAGTCTTCAGCTATCAGGCTCCTCTCCTGTGGAACCATCTTCCAGATTTGGTCTGGGGGGGAAGACACCCTCTATACATTTAAGAGTAGGCTTAAAACTTTCCTTTTTGATAAAGTTTATAGTTAGGGCTCTTAGAGCTCTTAGATTATGCTGCTATAGATTTAGACTGCCAGGGGACTCCCATGATGCACTGAGCTCCTCTCTCCTCTCTCTCTCTCTTTAGCCATCCATCTATATCCATTGACATTCATGTACTACTTATGCATTCAATAAGCTAAACTTCTTCCTCGGAGTTGTTTGTGCTTTCTCGTCTCATAGGTAATCTGGGCCTGTAGACGTCCGGATGACAGATTCCAGTCCCTGACCTTCTTGCTTCATTGTAGATTTTCATTGTGCTTCTCTCCTCTATCTAGATGGCCGCCCACTCTGAGTCTGGTTCTGCCTGAGGTTTCTTCCTGTTAAAAGGGAGTTTTTTCTTGCCACTGTTGCTCATGTGGGAATGTTGGGTCTCTTTTAAGTTAAAACGTGAAGAGTTCGGGTTAGAACCTGCTCTATGTGTAAAGTGCCTTGAGATAACTTTGTTGTGATTTGGCGCTATACAAATAAAGATTGATTGATTGATTTAAAGAATAATGGGTTGATTCTTATTGCGGGAAGGCGGGTAGCCCGAATGTATTAAAAGTGTTGCTTATCTTAGATTTGGCAGACTTCCCTGTACAATGCCTTGTGTGCTGTATCACCGAACTCCCTCTTGCAAGTACAGCGGACACAGCATCAGTACGGCTCAGAACATCATCTGGTCAGAGTCACCTTTGACCCTCCAATGAGTAAATTGGACCAGGTTTGATATAGAGACTGACAAGGTCTCTCTCTTGGACAAACAAAAATCCGTTATCATTCCATGGAGCAACCAAAGTGACAAGAACTACATAAAAGTGGTGTCTCTTTCGGACGTCATAATTTGTCGGAGAGACCATCAGATGATAGTCACACAGACTGCGATCATAACACAGAGGGGGGGAAGTCTCCCCCCCTCTGTGTCTCCTGAAACCACACAGAGCATGAAAGCGAGAAAATTAGTGTCTTAGTAAATAGTGTGGTTTAAACAATATCAATTACTTATATCAGTATCAATTACCTAAAGACACCTCCATTGTAACAACTATTACAGCGATCACAGATAAATGTGTATTTGAAGAACTGTCATTATAATTTCTCCTTTCATAAACACAAATGTTGGTATGAGAATGTTGACTTGATGTGAGAAAGTGTTACATTGATGTTATGCTTACATTATGGTGATAATCAACTATCTATCATGGAATAAGTAGAATAGCAATGTGTTATGCTTGATCATATTAATCCTTTTCAGGTTTTAATGAATGGCAGCTTGATGAATCAAGCTGATGTCATATCAATGCCAGAATAATACATCCTGTGTTCTGTGTAAATAGGTTATAGTATGCATTTTATAATCAGGATTAAATACTGAATGAATGATGATGATGAAAAGTTTCATGGAAAGAAGCTGGAAATTAAATCCTCAGAGTAGCTGTGATGAATCTGATTGGCTGACACACAAGCCCTCCCCAGGAGCAATTGGCTTTGCTGACCTGGATGGGCTTTGCGTTGTTTCAGGTTTTGCTTTGTCAATCTTTTCTTTTCTTCACCTCAAACATTCTTAACTTAGTCACCTTATCTTATTCTTATTATTTTAATCTTTAGTTATTCTTTATCTACGTTTTCTTACATTTTTGTAATCTTGTAACTTTAACCAGCAACGTACAGAGAAAAGGCATTTAAGTAAACACGTCATTAAGTTTTGCACATGTCTGTTTTTGACATTTTTGATGATTTTGACACGTGGCCAACACTGAGATCTCTCCAGAAAGTTATTAAACAGTGAACAAGTTAAATTGGACTTTTCCTCCATCTTTCATCAACCTCAGAGAACTTTTTGGGCAGACAAACGAGCAGGCAACTACCGTAGCCAGGCAGTCTGGCCCGGACCATCCTCACCTGGCCCGGACCTGCGACACTCTCTGAGATCTTCCACTTGGTGGGCGTACATGTGGTTCTGAAGGACGGACAGCTGAGACCCTCCATGGATGAAAGTAGGATCCAAATATTGCTTTAATCAAGGGTCATATCAAGTGATTCAAATTTTCTTCAAAAGTAAAACTCAGTAAAACTTACAAGTGTTCTTAGTTTCCACATAATTACATATCCTTCATTTAAATTTATCATTCATCTATGATCATCTTTCATTCATGTCACTATATCGAGTAATAATCGGTTGAATTCATATTGCATTGTATCATTACATTTATTTATACATCATTTATTAGTAGTGTGTAGTTAATAAAATCCATAAAACTCAATCAATGGTGTATGTCTATTCTTTGAAGTGATACGGGGGATCTATTGAACTGTAGAGCCATGATATATTGACTGATTCAGAAATGTATTGATTTATTTATTATTATGATTTATTGATTCATTAATTGGCTAAAAATCTTTTCCTTCTTACGAAGGTGGTGACCCTGATTACGAGAGCTATTTTTGATATCTTTTAATATCCATAATTCGCTACACAAGAATAAATCATTAAAAAAGCTGTAAACTACTGAAGCCATTACTGAAGTCATGTTTTTCCTCTCTTGCCATTAATTAAGGAAATCTCCACAACAAAACTGGTGTCAGAAGTGGGATCGCAAGAGAGTTCGCGGATGCCCTACGAGACTGTCGGAGGGGCCACCCGAGAACGACCCTCGCGCTTTCCTCTCCCGCAACACAAACAAGTCTGAGATGAGAGGACCGACGGCCATGAGGACATTACAAAATTTAAAAGAGAACAAATTAACATCACTGAGTCATACCACTAAATCTGTCTATTATGTAGTGTCATGGTAAAGGTTTAAAGGGAAGATTAAGGTATTAAAAGTCTTTTGACTCCTTAACAAGTTCCGTCTGGGATGGTGGCTTTTATCTTTGATTGTGCTGTAAAACAGATCCAAGATTTGCAGTGACAACTGCGTCTAAAAGAAAGATTAGCTAACCATGGGAAATACAGGAAATAGGTCCAGAGAGCCAGAGGGCCATCTGGTAGAATATATGACAAGAACCTACGGAAAGGACAGTGTTAAGTGGTTGTCTATGCGGTCGGAAAAGTTTGGATTTGGAGTCCAGAGAGCCAGAGGGCCATCTGGTAGAATACATGACAAGAACCTACGGAAAGGACAGTGTTAAGTGGTTGTCTATGTGGTCGGAAAAATTTGGATTCCCAGAAAGGGGATCATGGAGTAAGAGACAATTACAAACTTTCAGAGAAAAACAAATATTGGAACAAAAAAGAGTGGGAAATTGGAGAAGAAAAATAAAATTGATTCACAATGGTTGAAAAACATAGAGGAAAATTAAAAATGTTTAAAGATGTGGGAGAAGGAAGCTGAGATAGGAGAAAACAAACAATTGTTGAGAATGATGGTTAAATGTAATGTAGAAGGAGAAGTTATGAGTGCAAAGAAAAATGAAAAAAAAGACAACTAAGAATTCTCTGTATCCCTCACTCACAGGACACAACGGCTCTCTCCTCAGCTCTCCTCCTCCAGCTCGGGAACGCCCACCACCATACTCCAACCCCTTGTCAGCCACTGAGGCCAGAGCTGCTGCTCCATTGGACCAGAGATCACCGCAAGCATGGACCCCAAGCACCTCCCCTCATCGTCCCGCCAGCATCATCCCTCTCCCCGAATCCTAAAGTAAATCCATTTAGTGGACACATACACGGAAAAGTCAAGGGAGACAGGAATGAGGAAGGGGAAAGCATGTTCCAGCCCATTATCCTGCCCAATCCAAGTCCTATGACACTGCGCAGTGGCACCACGCTGCACTAAGGAACGACACATCAAATGCCCATGGTCCAGGTGATGGGAGCAGATGGCTCTGCACTCGTCTTCCACCCATGGACAAATGAGCACATGAAAAAAGCAATGTCCCATCTCCATGATCACAGAGCATCAGGCAGTATGTTCACTCATGAACTGATGAATTTTTGTAAAGATTTCCACTCCACTGAGAGTTACGCAGACTGCTGATCATAAAGATGGGTTCCACCAACTTCACCAAAATAAAAACAATGGGCAATGCAGTGTACAGAGCCAAGATAATAGAGCTGTGTTGACGCCATAAAGAAAAGTTTTCCCAACAGAGTGAACATCCAGAAAATATCTGACTGCCAACAGAAAGGAGACAAGTCAATCAATCAATCTTTATCTTCGATCAATGAATCAATCAATCAATCTTTATTTGTATAGCGCCAAATCACAACAGAGTTATCTCAGGGTACTTTTCACATAGAGCAGGCTCTAAACCGAACTCTTCAGGTTTTAATTTTAAAGAGACCCAACATTCCCACATGAGCAAGCACTTGGCAACAGTGGCAAGAAAAAACTCCCTTTTAACAGGAAGAAACCTCAGGCAGAACCAGACTCAGAGTGGGCGGCCATCTGCCTCGATCGTTTGGGGTTTAGAGGAGTGAAAGGAAGGATAGAAGAGAGAAGCAAGTTGAAAATCAACAATGAAGCTAGAAGGTCCGGGACTGGAATCTGTCATCCGCACGTCTACAGGCCCAGATTACCTGTGAGACGAGAAAGCACAGACAACAGAAGACTATTATCAGAGCCTATACACTGTGTTTAAGGACAACTGTGGCATTGACGTGCTAAGTGACACAGCCGAGATATCTTCACGGGAAACTCATCTGATCAACAGCTTCATGAAGGGCCTCCGCCCTGATATCAAGCGTGAGACTGCAAAAAGTCAGACAGAAGTGCTCCGTCACATTAAACATGCAGGTGAACAGCTGCGAAAACAGCAAAGAAAACCAAAGATACGCAAAGCCCAATTCACCATGCTCCAAGCCATGACTCAGATGGCAGGAGCACGGCCTCAACGGCAACAACAGAGGACACGGGCGTGGCAGAGGATACAGAGGTGATCGACCACAGGTAGACAGAAACACTATGGGCCAAGGAGTGTCCTAACAAGGACAATTTGGCCAGCGCATCCCGACACCAGCCAGGGCAGAGTGACTGAGGGGAGGGGGCGGAGGAGACAGCTTCTGAGTCTGAGGATACTCAACATCAGGAAAATATAAACACACACTGAAAAAAAAGCCTTGCCTCCAGTTGAGACTTATGCTAAATATGGCTTCCTGTGCTGCAGCTACTGTGCAAATTTAGTCATGACGTCATGAAACCACAGATGGACTTCATGAGAATAACCAAATTGCATTGTTCGGCTTATGTTTCAGATTACCCTGACGAAGACTATGCACAACAGTTTCTCTTAGATCCTGACCTGTTCGACAGGCTAGAGTTACACACACTCTACTGCAGGGGTCGGCAATTAAGTTTGGCCACGGGCCAGATATTTTCCAAGCCATTACATGGCGGGCCACAACCAAAACAATGGCTAATTCAATAAATTAATAGGGGAGGAGGGGTGATAATGAAAATGATAGGCGCTCTTGAAATGACTAAATGGGCTAAATTTGTGGACTGACCACTGGGGGCGCTATTAATTATATGCCGTTTAAAAACTAAAAAAAAATCACTTTCACTAGTTGCGGTTAGCTGTCAAAAATGTCACTATCAAAAAATCTCAAGAGAAAGGTTTACAATGAAAACAGGATCTTTAATCATGAATGGACAGAGAACTATGCCTTCATCCTACCCAGTTTCATTAATGCAAAGCCCACATGCCTGATCTGTAACGAGGGTGTCTCTGTATGCAAAGAGCACAATATTAAACGACACAACGAAATGAAGCATGCTAACTTCAAGGTTGCATTCCCTCAGAAGACAGAGGCACGAAAGCAAAAAATCGAAGCCCTGAAAGATGGATTTGCAAACAGCAACAGGATCCTGTTGCGAGGCCTCACATCCCAACAGAAGGTAACTAGTGCATCTCTTAAAAAAGCGTCCTGGTTGCTCGCAAAGCATAACAAGCCATTCACTGATGCAGAGGTCTTCAAGGAGATGATGGTGGTAGTTTTGGAGGAGTTTGCTACCGACAAGTCGATGGATGGTGTGATCGGGTCAGTGAAACAGATGTCCCTCTATGCGAGGTCTGCTGCCCGCCGCGTAGAAGCGCTGTCCGACGCGGTGCAGGGTGAAATCATCACTGGTGTCAGTCACGCAAACTACTTTTCCTTAGTGTGGCGAGCGAGGGGGTACTTGTATAGTTAAACTCAAAAGCAAAAAGCTAACCAAAACCGACAACGCCACCCCAGGGTTTAACCCGGGAAAAGAAAGAAAAATAAAAGGAAATAAAAATATGAATAAAACTAAATTAACTAAACCAAAGGCAACACAAGTTTGTTATACTGAGAAGGCAAGAGACGTGTTTCCAAAAATAGAAAAGTGTACAAAAGTTTATTTAAATAGTAAAACAATGGGATATTTTCTTTTACCCTAAAATTGAGTCTTCTTTTTAATTAATACCAAGGGCAGAACAGGGCTTCCTCCAGGGCTGGGGCCACTATGATTACCGTAAGTGCAAGGGGAGTGAGAGGCATCAGCTAAAGGTAGCACCACAAATCCACATAAAGCACAAAACACACACACACACACACACACACAGGGGCAAAGCCAAAAAAAGGAGTGGAGGGGGGTGGCACTACACACAATAGGACACCATCACCAAAGTAAGGGGGGGGGGGGGGTAGGTCACCAGTGAGGCCCTCAGCACCTGGAAGTGAGCAAACAAAAGAACAATCAGTGGGGCATAAAACCATATAAGAAAATAACACAAATGATTCAAAATATGACAGAACCAAACAATATTTTGACAATACGCAAACTTATCACTAATCAAAATAATATTTAAACTGAAATTAAACAAATAACTCCAAATAGAAAAATCAAAATAACCCCCCAAAATTATTTAGCAAAGAAAACCCCACTGACTATTCCCCTCCTGTTTGGTACAGGTACCATAAATTCTGCCGGTGGGGCTAGAGCAGGCTCAGGCTAAAACACAAAGCAAATAAAACAAACTAGGAGGAGGAATAGGAAATAAGACAAATAAATAAAAAATATTACAATCAGGAACTAATTTCTAAATGCTGAAAAACAAAACAAAAGACACTTTAACTTAAAGAAGGAAAAGAGAAAATCATGTCAACATAACTCTAAATAAAGAAAAGTAATAAACCTGAGCGGCACATGGGCAGCTCTAAAACAATCTTCTACTTCTTCATCAGTAGGAGGAAACACACAAATGTGCAATACTGAACCCCCACAAAGCAGCAGCGGTCCTGGGTGCAGAGCGGCGTGGCTCGTGCCAGCTCAGTGCCGAGACTTATGGCCTATCTGTAAGTGAATTTAATAAAATTAAAATCTGAATGGCTATGATATTGATGGCCGAACATAAACATTTACCTACCCCGTTAGCGTGGCGTGGTACAAACACCGGGAGGAATGGAAGAGGAGGACAACAAACATTTTGGGCGCTGACAGCGTCTATGCTGTAAGCGTGGTTAATGCACACCAGCGGAGGAGAGAGGGTGAAGTAAAATTAGAGACTAAATGGCAATCATTAATAATGGTTTGGGGAAAAACAGGACATACCTGTAAGCGTGATGCAGTTTGAGCACCAAGAAAAGGACAGAGACATTTGAGTCTATACTGTCGGAGTTATTGCGCAACAGCGGAGGAGAGAGAGGCGTGCAGAGCGTCTGCAGCACCTGGACCAGGTAACCCAGGAAGAGGAAGCGCGCACCAGCTGCCAGGGAGAGAGGCAGCACTAACAATCCCTCCCCCTTATATACCTGACCTTAATTAAAGGGATGAGACCACACACAGACGAGTGAAGCCGAGAGAGCTCATCCCACTACATTAGCCATTGACGAGAGCACTGACAACACAGATGTAGCCCAGTTGTGCGTTTATGTGAGATATTTTGATGGGAAAGATTTCAAGGAAGAGCTGCTGTCTCTAATTCCACTAGAAGGGCACACCACTGGAGATGCTATATTTGCGAAACTGGAAGAGTTGTTTCAGTTGCATTCATTAACATTTCAGAGGGTTAACCTAATCGTGACAGACGGGGCTCCTGCTATGATGGGAAAACACAGAGGTCTGGTAAGCAGGCTGAAAGGACTCGCCCCCCAAATGCACGGTCTGCACTGCCTCATCCACCAAAGTGTCCTTTGTGCCAGACTGAGTGGCGAGCTAAAGGATGTCATGGACAAAGTGATGAAAGTCATTAATTTTGTCAGAGGTACATCAAGCACCCAGCATAGGCTTTTCCGACAACTTGTGGCTGAGTCGGAAGATGCCGCCCATGATGACTTGCTGCTTCACAATGATGTGCGCTGGTTGAGCAAGGGGAAAGCACTGGATCGCTTCTGTGCGCTACTTAATGAGATCAAAGCGTTCCTTAGAATGAGCAAGAACAAGGCAGCAGTTGACCACCTTATCCTGCTGGAAGATGAAAAGTTCATGTCCAATGTAGCGTTTTTATCTGACATATTTGGCCACCTAAACCAGCTTAACCTTCAGCTACAGGGGAGAGACAAAACCATCGTGGATATGGTTGAAAAACTGGAGTCATTCACGAGGAAGCTTGAGATGCTTGAGGCAGACATATCTACATCATTTCAGCACACTGAAGACAGCGGGACAAGTGACGGAGCTGATCGTTGACTTCATCAAGAGGCTGCGGGCCAACTTCACTTCTCGGTTTGATGACTACTCCATCCCAAAAGACATCATTCACTTTGTACGTGACCTTTCAGTAAAACCAGCTGACAACTTCTCCTCCCTGGTGAAAGAAATGATCCCCTCTTTAGATCAGGCTGCGCTGGAAATGGAAATTATTGACTTCCAAACCACCTCAGTTGTGCGAGATGCGCTCAGAAGTGCGGAGTCTGTGAGTGCCTTTTGGGTCGGCCTACTATGCTCCAAGGAATACAGCAACCTCAAGACAATCGCACTTTACATTCTGACAATGTTCCCTTCCACATACGTCTGCGAGTCGTCCTTCTCAGCTATGAATGCAATAAAAACGCACGAGAGGAATAGACTGACTCACAAAAATCTCGAGAACTGCCTGAGGATTAAAGTGACGTCTATTTCACCAGATATCCAGCAGATAGTGACCAGCGGGAGATGCCACTTTTCACACTAGGTGAGTAATCTAAACCAGTTGTTGTGTCTAAAATCTGAACTGTATTTTTAATGAACGTCTCGGCCTAATTCAGGCCTACAGTAAATGTAGCATGTCTGCTCTGTCGTTTCAGGAGCTTCGAGCACTTCCAGCCCATGGTCGAGTGGATTCAGCTTTTTTGCTTCATTCTTTTTTGCTCTGATTTGCTCCGTCATATAAATGCCTAAATAACTTGAGTACACTATGTTTAAAACTTGTGTTTTACTTTTCACAGTTGTAAAGGCCTATGTTTGATGTCTGGCCTGTTTAAAAGAAGTCGTGTTTTGATTTTCACAAGGCTAATGTGAAGCCTATGTCCTTTGTTTGAATGACAACTGTTTTAGGGACTAATTCGGAATTTCAGCACCAGGCGCTGTCCACTGACTTACTGTTTTTGCATGTTGAGTGTTCACGCTGCACCTCACTGACGTGCTTATTCACTCTCGTATCCAGATAAAACAAATAAGCATTATTTTTCGATTGAGGAGATTTTTCTGTTTTGGAAAATGAAGTTTCTAAATAAAGACCATTTTTGAGACTGGCAGTCCTATTTTTAAAAAGTATATTTTATATATTTTTTTCATTCTCTAGTCTAGTCTAAACAATCTCGCAGGCCAGATGTTTTTGCTTGCGGGCCACATCTGGCCCACGGGCCGCCTATTGCCGACCTATGCTCTACTGGAATGACTCATTATGCGCAGCGTCTGTATCTGTCTCTCCCTCACAATTGCCCTTCTCTAAAATCTCTGACTCTCATCCACATGTGGTCTCTAGCTAAACCACACCTAGTTCAGTGGTGTGATCTTGGTCCATTTGTAAAGCACTGCACAGAAATGTCTGATTGGCAACCAACTTCTGACACAGGAGTCTATTTCTCCCCATGTCTGCTAAAACACCTTGCTGCGGAAGGTCACAAAGCCAGTTTGTACAAACTGCAATGGCTCCGACAGGGTGTAAATTTCCTGGGTCACGTTCTGACTCCAGAGGGCAAAACCATCTCTCCAAAACATATTACTGCTATTGTAAAGATTCCAAAACCTGTTACAAAGAAACAGTTGATGTCTTTTCTGGATTTGTGTTCCTACTGCAGAAACTTCATCCCTGACTATTCACGGACGAGTATTGGCCACCCACGCCAGTGTTGAATGGACCCCCGAGGCGTTCAGCGTGAGAATCAAATGTGCTCCCCAAAGCCCACCTACTCTCGGTTTGTCAGATCAAAAACCATCGCACCTGACTGCAGCCAGATTTACTAGATATTACAACACACTTGGCATGCCCAATGTCACTGTAAAACACTGTGTTGTCCTTAACCCAGCTTCTCTTCTACCACTTCCAGGTGAAGGAGAGGACCATGATTGCCTGGCGGAGCTGCATGCGCAATACACTCCTCGTCCTGACTTGAAGGACACCCCAATACCTAACTCTGATTTTGTTTTCTTTGTAGATGGTTCAGCATCATGTGGTCCCTCCACAGGAACAAACAAAGTTGTTGACGCTGTTGTCACTGACTCCCAAGCCTGTAAGGCCGCCAAAGGTAAAACAGTCACAGTACACACTGACTCACGCTATGCTTTTGGTGTAGCGCACGACTTTGGGGGACTTTGGAAGCATAGAAAATTAAAATTCCTCAAATCTGATGGAAAGCCAATTTTGAACCACTGTTTGGTTGCTGAGCTGTTAGATGCCATACTTCTACCCAAATAACCAAGAACCCCGTTTGAACACCTTATGATGGATTTTATTGAATTAAGTCCATCACAGGGAAAGAAACATGCACTCGTCATGGTAGATATGTGATCAAAATGGGTAGAGCCTTTCCCAACAAACAAACAAGATGCTAGTGCAGTCACGAAAGCATTAATAACAGACAAGTAGAATGGGAGACAGAGCCTTCAGCTATCGGGCTCCTCTCCTGTTCTTCCAATCTTCCAGATTTGGTCCGGGGGGCAGACACCCTCTATACATTTAAGAGTAGGCTTAAAACTTTCCTTTTTGGTAAAGCTTATAGTTAGGGCTCTTAGAGCTCTTAGCTTATGCTGCTATAGGCTTAGACTGCCGGGGGACTCCCATGATGCACTGACCTCTCTCCTCCTCCCTCTCTCTCTCTATCCATCCATCTATATCCATTAACATTCATGTACTATTAATGCACTCAATAACCTAAACTTCTTCCCCGGAGTTGTCTGTGCTTTCTCGTCTCACAGCTAATCTGGGCCTGTAGACGTCCGGATGACAAATTCCAGTCCTGGACCTTCTAGCTTAATTGCTGATTTTCATTGTGCTTCTCTCTCCTATCCTTGACTAGAGCAGGCTTCTGTGACAACTAGAGCAGGATGTCCACAATAAAAGCTGCCTGCTGTCGAACTAGGCGAGCCAAGGTTGGGTTGAGTAAACGGCGGGGTCACTAACATCAAACATCCTGGCCGAATTGAAGTGGTGCAGATGTAGTGAAAAACAGCAGGGGTCATTGACATCCTGGTGCTGATGTTCTGGCCTAAGCCGAGTGCTGTGATTGGAATGAAGGGACGGCAAGGGTTGTAGGCATCACGGTGCCCGATGTTCCCGTTGGAACGAAGTGCTGTGGTTGGACAAATAAACAGCATGGGTTGCAGGCATCCCGGTGCCTGATGTCCATAACTAAGCAAAGCGCTGCTGTTAAATTTAAGGAAATAGCATGGGTCGTAAGCATCCCGGTGCCTGATGTCCCTGTCTAAACAAGCGCTGTGCTGCTGTTGGATTTAAGGAAACAGCATCGGTCGCAGGCATCTCGATGCCTGAAGTACACGACTAAGTGAAGTGCTGCTGTTGGATTTAGAAAACAGCATGGTCGCAGACATCCTGGTGCCTGATGTCCCTGTCTAAGCGAAGTGCTGGGGTCGTAGTGAGGAAACACCATGGTTGCTGGTATCACTGTGCCCGATGTTCCCGTCTAAGCGGAACACTGGATGGAGTTAGAAAACCACATGGGTCGCAGGCATCCCGGTGCCTGATGTCCCTGTCTAAACAAAATGCTGTCTAAATGAAATGCTGTGGCTGGAGTAAAGAAAACAGCATGGGTCGCAGGCATCCCGGTGCCTGATGTCCCTGTCTAAACGAAATGCTGTGGCTGGAGTAAAGAAAACCGCATAGGTCGCAGGCATCCCGGTGCCTGATGTACACGACTAAGCGAAGTGTTGCTGTTGGATTTAGAAAACAGCATGGTCGCAGGCATCCCGGTGCCTGATGTCCCTGTCTAAACAAAGCGCTGCGATCGTATTGAGAAATGGCGTGGTTGCTGGTATCACTGTGACTGATGTTCCGTCTAAACAGAACACTGTGGCTGGAGTAAAGAAAACCGCATGGGTCGCAGGCATCCCGGTGCCTGATGTCCCTGTCTAAACGAAATGCTGTGGCTGGAGTAAGAAAACCGCATGGGTCACAGGCATCCCGGTGCCTGATGTCCCTGTCTAGGAGCGGCGCTGCGGTTGGAGTGAGGAGACGGCAGGGGGTTTATGACTCAGACAATATAGAAGCAATTTCAGGTTAGTTGTATTTGTGATAAATTGTGTTAGTAGCTTGCGATCCAGCTTTTAACATGGACGATACGGAGTGATTTCGGTTAGTATTGTGATAACTGTGTTAGTAACGTGCAATACGATGTGTTTAATGGCAGATGATGCCTAAAATGACAATTGACTCGATATACTGGCAACGTGCAACCTGGTGTTTGTAATGTTCAAGCATGTGTAACGGTGTGCAATGGCAAAGTGACGTTAGAGTAGCTGTGCGAGAAGCTTCCAGCTGGTATATGGAAAAGACAATGTGGAAGTAACTTTAAATTAATTATGAATCTTTACGTAGTGGAGATGGATAACGTATGATGCAGGACTGATGCCGTTGGTATAATGCCATAGACTGTATAGAAGAAATGGACGTAACAATGTGACGTCACCCACTGGTTTGTGGACTGCTGCTCGGGAGCCAATGGTTTCTAATCTGGGCAGCGCCATTGTGAAAATTTCAAGTGCATGCTGGGAAAAATAAAAACACGGATTCTACTTATATGGGCATGAGGCGGAGCGGGGAGGTTGCAATCAACCTGTCGATCACAATGTAACCATGCCCTAATGCATACCCTGCTTTATCAATATAAAATCAGGGATGTCAAATTTTTACAAATGATCATACTGCATTGAAAAAGCTTTAAACTAGCGATTGAGACCATAACACATTTTGAAAATGTTTACTGAGGTTAGAAATCAAGTGAGAAGTTGGTAAATTCTTCATTGACTTGTATAGAGACAGAAGTCCTTTTGACACCAAAACGATAATACTGACAAGTCTGTGTAGAATTAGTAGCGCAATACTACCTGGCCCCTGCCGGGGGGCGCTGTGGCCGTGGGGCTACAGGGCTCTGTGACGTCACGCGTGCCGAACCGGGCGATGATTGGCTTAGACGAAAACCCGGAAGGCGGGAGCGCCGGTTGCTGTTGTTAATGCTGAGTAAACAATGAAGCTTTAGTTTAATGTGGCTGAGGTTGATAGGGAATGCATCCTATGCAGGAATCGTTGGCAGTTCGGTCGCTGATGTCGGGGTCCGTTTGTGGATGTAAAGGCGGCCGGACGGAGAGTGCGAGTCCGGTGTGGTGGAGAGTTATCTGGACTGTTGAAGCGGCTGAGGAGGGGAGAGTTGAAGCTGCTCCTCCAGCGGCTTTGTGCGTTGCAGAATTTCTGTATTTGTACTCACTTTGTCTGAACAGATATACAGAACATATAAGCATTCATTTGCAGAGTTGATTGCTTACTTAGCCCCATAACAGTATATATCATGAGTAATAATCCTACAACAATCATAGTTCTATGAATGAGCAGTTATTAATAAAAATACTGGAAAAAATTGTATTTAAAACATTTTTAGCCATGTTCACTTTCAATGTGGTTTGAATGAAGATTAGATTAGATTAGATTAGATCTTTATAGTCTTTGTCATCAAGTGTCTCAATCCCAGTCTATGTTGATTTGCAGTGATACTATTACGCTCTCTACTTATCATATTAAACATATGCATCCCCCCAGAGCACTTACAGGTTCACATTCAAGACCATTCGGACCTGTCCCTGAACAATGCAACAGGCTCCCCCCCCCCAAAAAAAAATCCAGAACACTCAGAACCTGTTTTTCTTTCTCCTAATGCTACTTGGGCAAACCCTCAGAAAGCTGGATCAGGATCATTTAGAAGTTAAAAAACTACAAAGATACAGGGAGTTTCAAATACTGCTATAAATACCACATACAATTTAGTCATGTGTTTAATTATGGTCTAAGCTAAACTAAGTAAAAATTTAACAGAAAAGCACATTTAGAACTTTCACCTATAAACACTTCTTCTATCCAATAGCATTGTGAAGACAAATAATAGGACCCATTAACTATGTAAATTTAAAAAAAAAAAACATTTGCAGACCTTTTTTTAAATTCTGCAACAGTGGGTCTTACAGGCTTAACTTTATACAGTGTATTTCTTTCTTTTTGCCACAAGAGGGAGTATTCACCAAGGTGAGCGCTTGTAGATTCGCTGCAAGACTTCTGCTCCTCTGACAATAAACACAAATTATATAATTGATCAGTGTCTGCTTTTCCTGGAAGAAACTAGTAATGTGTGTTACCTTTTGACAACTTATTCCTAAGAACTCTTAGAGCTCTTCTGATGTCATTTGGGAAAATGATGCAGTAAATGATCATCACATGTAAAATTTCTCATATTATATGTGAAAGGGTGAATTGTCCATTTTTTTCATCTGAAGATAATTGTGAAGGCAAGGCAAGGCAGTTTTATTTATATAGCGCATTTCATACATAATGGCAACTCAATGTGCTTTACATAAAACAGAAAAACATGTAATTTGAGAAACTTAAAACATACAATTAACCCCCCCCCCCCCCCCCCCCATAATAAAAACAAAGTACAGTAAAATAGACATACATAAAATGATTGCAGCATAAAATAATAAATTAGCTTTAAAATCATTAAAAGGACATAGGGTGCAAATGAAAGAAATTAGCTTTAAAATCATTAAAAGGACATAGAGTGCAAATTAAAGATTAAAATGTAAAGTGCTTTAAAAGAGCTCAATCATAAGTACAGGAGAAGAGAAATGTTTTTAACCTGGATTTAAAAGTGTTCACAGTTGGGGCTGATTTCAGTTCTGCTGGTAGTTTGTTCCAGTTGTGTGCAGCATAACAGCTAAAAGCTGCTTCACCATGTTTAGTTTGAACTCTGGGCTCAACTATCTGACCTGAGTCAGTAGATCTCAGAGCTCTACTGGGTTTATCTTCTACTAACATGTCATTCATGTATTCTGGACCTAAACCATTCCGTGATTTGTACACCAGTAGCAGAACTTTAATGTCTATTCTATAGCTGACTGGGAGCCAGTGTAAAGACTTGAGAACTGAGAATTACTGAGTAATGTGCTCTGATCTCTTTGTTCTGGTTAAAACTCGAGCTGCAGCGTTCTGAATGAGCTGCAGCTGTTTAATGCTTTTTTTGTGGGAGTCCAGTCAGAAGACCGTTACAGTAGTCGAGTCTACTTGAGATGAAAGTATGAATCAACTTCTCCTGGCTGATCGAAGGCTGTTTTGGTGACTGATTTGATGTGACTGCTGAAAGTCAAATCTGAGTCTATCAGCACGCCAAGGTTTCGGACTTGGTCCCTAGTTTTTAGAGAGAGTGACTCGAGATGTTTACTGACAGCAATCCTCCTCTCTTTATTGCCAAAGACAATGACCTCAGTTTTGTCCTGATTTATTTGAAGGAAATTTTGGTTCATCCAATTAGTGACTTGCTCTTAACAGTGACACAATGACTGTATTGGACTGTAGTCATCTGGGGACAGTGCTAGGCATATCTGCGTGTCATCTGCATAACTGTGATAGTCTACATTAGAGTTCTGCAGAATTTGACCCAAGGGCAGCATATATAGACTGAACAGAAGGGGTCCAAGAACTGACCCCTGAGGAACTCCACATGTCATAGCCACTCGATCAGATTCATAACCTCCAATGGTCACAAAATAACTCCACTCTTCCAAGTAGGACCTGAACCAGTCTAGGATTATTCCGCTGAGTCCTGCCCAAGTTTCCAACCTGTTCAACAGTATACTGTGATCCACAGTGTCAAACGCAGCACTGAGATCCAACAGGACCAGAACTGACACCTTGCCTGAGTCGGTGTTCAACCTTATGTCATTTAACACTCTAATAAGAGCTGTTTCTGTACTGTGGTTAGGTCGGAAGCCTGATTGAAATTTGTCAAAAATGCCACTGGAGTTCAAGAAATTGCTGAGTTGATTAAAAACCACTTTCTCAACGATCTTGGCTATAAAAGGAAGATTTGAGATAGGTCTGTAGTTGGTTAACATGGAAGCATCCAGCGTTCTCTTTTTTAAGAGTGGCTTAATGGCAGCTACTTTTAGGAGTTTAGGAAACACACCTGATTTAAGTGAGCTATTTATTACTTGTCGCAAATCTGTTTGGACAGAGTTCACAATAGTTTTAAAGAAATCTGATGGCATTGTGTCAAGACAGCATGTTGATGGTTTTAGATGCTGCACTGTTTCCTCTATGGTTTTTTGGTCAACTGTTTTAAATTCTGACATTGCAGTTGAGTTATTCCTGGGAGGTCTGAGGGATTGCATCATATTGTTTTGTTGATTTGTGAAGAAAAAACTATGGTGCAATGGAGTCACAAATATCACTTGCAGAGATGTTTTCAGGACTTTCATTCTGAAGAGGAACTGCCTTTTAGAATTTCTAATACTATTTCTTGAAGAATTGGCCTGTTAAATGTTGTGTAATAGTTTTTTTTATTATATGCTCTACTATTCGTACTTATCTATTGTTTTTATTCTTTCTTATTGATGCTCTTCCATTACTGTCCACTTGCTGCTGTAACACTGCAAATTTCCCCATTGTGGGACTAATAAAGAAACATCTTATCTTATTTTGACCCACAACATCTATGACATGCTCTTATTGTAGTAATGGAGCTGAGGCTGATTTTTAATAAAACTATTGTGATTTTAAATTGATTGTAAAATGAAGTCTGATTTTTTAACTGAAAGAACATATCACTGCCAACAGGACTCACATGCACAATACACAATACAGACAGAATCATAGTCATAATCCTGTTTCATAAGGTGGCAGTCAATGAGATAGATAGATAGATAGATAGTAGGGGTGCTCCGATCAGGGTTTTTGAAAGCGATCACCGATTTTTGAAATCAGTATCGACGATACCGATCCCGATACCGATAACAGAGCCTCTATTTTGAATTTGAAGCTAATGCTGTAGCATTAATTATCAAGTTATTTAATTAGGTTACCCTTGAACCTGTATACAAAGCATTATTAAATTAAAGACATGAGGGTATCATGAATTGACTCTTTTATTTGCAGGAATTTGCAACATTGTACATAGTTGAGGCTCAGCTCAAGACTGTATGCTCCTAAAAAATGAAACAGCTCTACGTACACCACCATGTGAACATTACACTCTATAGAAACTGTAATACATGTAGTTACCTTCCTGTAAAAAAATGACACACATATATATATATATTGGTAACAACAACTTTTCTTTCTTTCTTCCTTTCTGGGGAAAACAACTGGGCTTATTAGATAAAACAGGGCATTTATCAGTTTGCTCCTTGTAAATATATAAACATTAAAGGAAATAGCCAAATAAATAAAGTCACACAGTCCTTGTAAAAAAATAAATAAATAAATAGCCAGATAAATAAATAAAGTCAGACAGCCCTCACAATTTCCCTGCAATTAACAAACAGACCCAAAAAGTGCAGAACAAGTGTAGCAAAATACAGTAACAATTATTGTACCTAATACAATAATGTACCTTTTAATGAGGTAGCTTTTTATGAGCTGAGAGAGAGAAAGAGAGGTGTTTAGAGTTCAGACAATGTTTTATTATTTTCTTTGCTTTCGTTTGCAAGCAGCATCACTGGCAGATTTACTTTGAGAAAGATGAGCATCTCTGCATTTTTTGCAGTGAGCTTATTCCTCTTTTCATCGATAATGTTTCCCGCTGCACTAAATAGTCTTTCACTATCAACACTTGTGCACGGTGCACAGAGATAAGCTCGTGCAGCTTGTGCAAGCGATGGAAAGCGGCTTCTATTGTCCTGCCAAAAAGTAAGTGGTATTCTGTTTTGTGGGATGACTGCCTCAGTTAAGTAGAGATTCATCTGTGCTGATGATGGGTTGCCCGAGTCAACACCATCATGTTGTTCACTGTCATCCAGTAGTTCTGCATACATAGCATCCAAGGAGCCATCTCTTGGTACCTTTTCTGGTGGCTCAGAACCCTTTGCCTCACCACTGTGCTCCTCTTGTGGTCCAGCAGCATCAGTCAGACTCAGAACATGAGAGAGAAGCCCACGGATCTGTTGCTTAAGTTCATCTGAGAAATATCTGTCCTTGTACCTATTTATTAACAAGAGAAACAAAGACAAGACAAAAAATGAATTGATCCATTTTATGTATGTTGTCATAGGTTATTATGCTATGCTAACAACTTGTGACAACCATACTACATTATTGCCATTATAAAGTTTTTCATTCACTTTAGCCAAAGCTAGATATGCATCTGAGTTGGAGAGCCTACTAGTGTTGTCAGAATAGTCTCATTTTTAATTATAAGTCTGAATGTAAAGTTTTAAGTTCAACACGAATGTACCTTCTCTCCCTCCCCCCGTGTCTATCTCAAACGCGCGCACAAACTGACCCTGTCCCCCCCTCCTCCTCCTCCTCCAACCAAACACACACACCCCACACCGACAAAATTTATGAATGATGTACTCAGCGGTTAACATGGCAGGTAAATCGTAATCTGCTCCATAAGTGCAAAGTGCACGTTTCTCTTCTAAAAGGCTTTGCAGCATATACAGAGTACTGTTCCACCGAGTTGGGACATCCTGCTGTAACCTTTTGGGATCCTGGCCCAGCTGTTTCTGGATAGTTTGAAGTCGAGAGTAGGCAAGCTGGCTGTGTTTAAAATGACCAACAATGCGTCGTCCAATTGCAATTATGTCACCAATGCTCCGCTGAGACAAAACCCCCTTTTGCACAACAAGCTGGAGTGTATGCGACATGCACGGCAGGCTTGGCAAATGTGCATCCTTCATGGCCTTTTCCATGTTTCTGGCATTATCGCGTAGGATAACGTGTACTTTCTCCATCGGTATTCCCCATGCTTGGTACATGTCTCTGAACGCACCTGCAATGGCCTCTGTGGTGTGTGATCCAGGAAATTCTCGGGAGTGAAGCACCACTTTTTTGAGCTCGAAGTCCTTATTTATAAACTGCGCGGTCAGGCTCAGCATGGACATAGGAGAGACACTTGAACTCCAAATGTCACTCGTGAAGCTGACTGATGTCACGTTACTCATGAGTGTTTTAATGTGTTCATACACTGTGTTGTATATTTCTGGCAGGCATACATCTGTAAAATATTTACGTCCTTGATGAACATAACGTGGATCCAGGTGGTTCACCAGGTGCTTAAACCCGACGTCGTCCACGACAGACAGAGGCTGATGGTCCAGGCATATGAACTCCATTATTTTTGAGTTTATTTCCTTTTGTTTCTTGCTGTCTTTCTCATATGGCTCTCCTCGCTGCAAAGTCTGTTTAAGTGACAGCTGCGCGAGACCCGACTTGGGCTTGCAGGTAGCTTGCAGTCTGTCCCCTTCTGCCTTTTCAGAGGCCAACATGGTGTACTCGTTATATTCTTTTGCATGGCAGACTTTTAAATGCCGTATTAAGTTTGTAGTGTTGAAATTGCGCGTCTTATCTCCTCCGCGACTGATTCCCTTTGAGCAGACACAGCAAACAGCAAATTTAATGTCCTTTTCTGACACTTTGTAAAACTTCCAAACCGGCGACGCCATCTTAACTCTTCATCTGTAATTGTCTCGCGGTAATTGTGTTGCGCGGGTACTGCATCACATCGGCTCTTTTGATCAGTGAAAATTAAAAATCCGATCACTTCCGATACCAGGTATATCAGCCGATGCCGATCGGGTTGCCGATTGATCGGAGCACCCCTAATAGACAGATAGATAGATAGATAGATATTTCCTTTCAAAGTAAAGATTTGAAAATTAATAATCATTTAGCCTCGTGAAAAAGGCCCCCCTGGCGGCCACATTCCCCCTCTCCTACTTCCCTCACCGGAACCCGTAGCTGACCGGCACGGACTCAGAGCCAATCCACTGCCGCAGTATACAGCAGTTGATCCACACACTCATAGTAAGACGACTCATAATAAGAAGATCATCTAAGACCATCGGACTCTCTTTCCTCTTTCCATTGCAGTCATCTGATGTACAGTGCGTCTAACGCAAGTGAGTTCTTGGCGGATCATATTATATAGAAACTGTGCTACTATTACGATTATTATTGCGGTGTTAGCCGACTGAAAGTTGTATGTCCGGTGTATACATTGCTACATATCAGCATTCGTTCTGCCATAATCCATGAGCATTTTGTTAGTTTGGGAAGTGATGTTACATGTGTACTGATAATGTGTAGTAATGTAACCGCGGTGTGTTAACCCGCTTGTTGATGCGCTCGTTAATTAGTAGCTCCCGTTAAGGCACGGAGCTAAGGGGTAACTTAGCCATGTGACTCTTAGCATGACATGCGTGTCTGCCACCTATAGATGGCACTGTTTGACCACATATTTCCTTTTCTAATACATGTACTGTTGTAGCAGCAGACATGACGGTTTGGATTGTTATATATTAATCACTGTTGCTATCCTGCCTCCATATAAAGTCTTTACTGCATTGTGATTATATTATATTACTAGAGAAGGGGGTAAATGCATACCTATTAATACTCAATATTCTTATGTTCATTATGCAGAACCACTTAACCATCAGACTGTGGAGGATTGTGGATGTGTGCAAATAAACCTCTGAAACAAGACATCGTTGTGATTCTTATCGGTCACCTGCAGCAATATCCATCCAGCCTATAGTTAAGCAGGGAACCTGCATCTCCCTCACAAGCCTCATAAAATTAATCTGGGTGCCATCACTCACATAATGACCTTTGACCTGAGAACAT
Source organism: Scomber colias (assembly GCA_021039105.1). Taxonomy (NCBI): domain Eukaryota; kingdom Metazoa; phylum Chordata; class Actinopteri; order Scombriformes; family Scombridae; genus Scomber; species Scomber colias. Next base: position 2,008,946 of record JAJDFG010000083.1, read on the forward strand.
CATTGACATGCTCTTACTGTAGTAATGGAGCTCAGTGTAATTTTGCATTGTTTAAAGAAAATGCTATGATTTTAATTGATTCTAAAATGATGGAAGTCATAGATAGATAGATAGATGGATAGATAGATAGATAGATAAATAGATAAATAGATAGATAGATGTAAGGGTTCTGTGTGTGCTGTTTCAGTAGATGGATGCGTTTCATTTCTAATTTCTCGTAATCTTTTCATATTAATTGAGTCAAAGATCTTCCAAATCAACCATCACTACAGTACTCTTGCTTCATTGTGCCATATGTGACCTACTATCTAGAAGTGTGGAGGAACACATAGAAAACAAACACAGATCCAACATCTTCACCCTGTAAAAAAAAGTGGAGCCATAAGAATTACGGCACTAAAATAAAATCACTAAAGTCTAAGGATCTGGTTTTACTTCAAAACTCTTAATAATATCCAAGGGTTGTTTTAAATGATTTGGTACAGTGTGTCTTTTTGACTTGTTTATTTGAATATGTTTTGGCTTTGATTTGATCATTGAATGATTAATATTTTGTTGGTTATTTTACTGTTATTTCTATTTTGGTATGTGTCCTTGTCTATATATTCTACTTTATATAATAATAAATGAATAAACGAAATAAGAACCTCTGGTTTCCTGTGCTTCAGCAGCGTCCCTGAATGCCTCCTACAGAGTCTCAGTGGTTAATTGGAGCAACTGCAGCTAGTTTCTGTACTTCTGAGCTTCACTATTTTCAGCTCAGTCCTGATTTTTATGAACTTTTAAACTGTCTGCAACAAGATGGGCTGTCTGCAACAAGATGTATTGTTGAGATGTATTGTTGAGTTTTTATTTGACAGTCTGTGGAGACTGTTGAAATAAAGCAGCTCTGTACACGAACTGCTCAACAGTGAACAGACACAGTGGAGGAAATGGTAAGTTTAGGTGAAATTTTTGATTTGAAAAGTGACTGTGTAATGCTTAAAATGTCTCCAACTGGCTGCTGTACTGCTACTGACACATACAGACACAAACGGAAAGTGTTTTGATCCACAAAAACAATAAAGACAGGAAACATGTTTTTAGGAAGTTTTATTGTATATTTTTTTTGCTGTTTTTATTAGTTTATTAAAGATATTTGCTTGTGTTAAGTGAGACACTCTATATGCTCTGCATCGCTACCCGCCACTGAGCTTCACTGTTTCCCCGGTTTCTAATTTGTAACCTCATAACTTTTTGTAAATAAGTGAGAAAAAAGTCAGAAAATGAGGAACGCTTCACGAATTTGCGTGTCATCCTTGCACCTCCGTCATGTACGTCTTCTCTGTCCCATTTCCTCACACTTTTGACCAAGCTATCTGCTGTCCATGATCAGGTCGAGCTCAGCCAATCAAGTTGCTGTATCTGAAAATCTGAAACTGAGATTTAAGGTGAGTACAGACAAACTTTCATCCTTCAGCAAATTAATGTGAAAACAGCCATCTAACTCATACATCATTCTATACATGTAGTTCAAACAGTTATCATATGGAACAATGTTAAAGGAGGTTGTAATCCTTAAGATTTCAGTCCTGGTTAATTTGGCAAGTGCAATTTAATAATACAGCAAACACTTATCAGGCACCTAAAACAGGCAACTGGGTATCTGTTTGCAGAACAACCAACAAAACTGACCGCATTTTAAGGAAGCCTGTCGAAAATGACTATTTCAGACACATTTATAATCAACTATCACTTTTGGTGGTAACTATGGTGACAAATACAATGCATTTCCTGTTGCTGCTTTACTATAAAAATCAGCATATATTTACCCAGTTGAACACTTTTAATCTAGCAACAGTAGGAAATATTGGTATTGCATTTGGAGTAAGTCAATGAATCACTTATTCTGTATGAAAATAACAAGGAGGGCTATCGCTCTGAAGGTATAAGATATAGGATGCTTTGCGTTCTATAAGTTTCAAACAGGAAATATCTCATTATATCAGACGCTGTTCGAGGGGGTCGGATGGAGTCCCATGAAGTCAGAAGATCCTGGAATGTGAGGATGCAAGGATGGAGTCAAATAAACAGCCAATCAGAAGACAACACATTATACATTGCATAAACATTTCAGTTTATGCAATGTATAATGAGAGTCAGACTTCGTGAACTGACACACTTTGTTGTTCATCAGGGATAGGAAAATCTTGACCCAGAGCTCTGTATGCTTTGTTCATTTACTGCTAAATAAATGGCATATTGAGACCGAATATCTTCTCCTATTTGCTTTATTAAACGAACACGCGGACTCAGATCACACATAGTGTAAGATTAGTTAGTAAAGAAAGCTAAAGTCCAACACTGCTTTACTATAAAAATCTGCATATATTTAACCGGTTGAACTTTTTTAATGTGAAGCAGCAGCAGTAGTTTCCTATTGGTATTGCATTTGGAGTAAGTCAATTCACCTCTAATGTGGCTATAGGAAAGTTAACAGTAAACTGAGCCTGATATCAAAGACCTCAAATTAAAAAACTGTACAACTGAATTACATGCCGCATTTTCCCCTGTCGATACAAATCAGAATACAGGGCAAACTGTTTCTGTTAAGAAAACAGCCTTTCTAGCACTTCTGTTAAGAGAATGTATTATATTATATTGCTTAATTTGTCTTTTCTCAGCAAGTTCATGCAAATGCCCACTGAATCACTTATTCTTTCTGGAAATACACGAAAACCCTAGTTAATGCAGAACTGTTTCTGTTTAGAAAACAGCCTTTATTGCTTAACACACATGGATGTACGTCTGTGTGTGGCAGACCTTCACACACACACACGACCACAAAAGACAGAACTCTTACGTCTATCTATCTATCTATCTATCTATCTATCAATCATTGACTGCCACCTGATGAAGCAGGATTATGACTATGTTTCTGTCCGTATTGTGCACGTGACTTCTGTTGACAGTAACATGTTCTTTCAGTAAAAAAAAAAAAAAATCAGACTTCATTTTAGAATCAATTTAAAATCACAGCAGTTTTATTCAGCAATGCAAACTCACACTCAATAAGAGCATGTCATAGATGTTCCCGGGTAAAAATAAGATAAGATATTTCTTTATTAGTCGCACAATGGGGAAATTTGCAGTGTTACAGCAGCAAGTGGACAGTAAAAATGGAAGAGCATCAATAAGAAAGAATAAAGAACAAATAGATAAGTACGAATAGTAGAGCATATAATAAAAAACAATTACAGGCCGATTCTTGAAGAAATAGTATTAGCAATTCTAATAGGCAGTTCCTTTTCAGAATGAAAGTCCTGAACACATCTCTGTCAGTGATATTTGTGACTCCATTGTGCCATAGTTTTCCATTATGGAACAATTTTTCATGCTTATGGTTTTGGATTTAAAGGTGCAGTGTGTAATTAGCTTTGTTTTTAGCGGTATCTAATGGTGAGATTCTAGATTGCAACACTCCGCCATGTGTTTGATTGTCCTAGTAACACATGCTAACATTAGCAACATAATGCTAAACAAAGCTAACGGTTATTTTATTGTAAGGTTTTGTATTGTTGATAGCGCTGGCAGGATACACGTTTTATTATACGTCTGCAGAGTGAAGTATCGGAGGTTAGAGGAAGAGGAAGAGGGCGTGGGACAGGTAGAGGTGCGGCCGCAGGCAGGGCCAGGTGAGGCGGGATAGGGAGGAGAGCGAACACCGGCAGCAAGGGAAGAAGTGGAGGCTGGAAACCCTCCGGAGGGACGCGCCTGAGGTTTGTAACGTTATTAAATTATATTCCTATCCGTCCTGCATGGTATTAACAACACACAGTGGTTTTTAGATAGCAGTTCTGTGCTTTACATTACTGTAGTCTATTTGACGTGTTATCAGTGTAATGTGAGTCATTGTAAATATCAGCTACACTACTGAATGATTATATAAATACCATATAGGACCAGTATCAAGATGATTGTTGTAGACATGTTGGAAAACGCTGGACAGCCCAGTCCATATTCTGCACTGATATTACCATATTTCCAACAAAACATCATGAAACTTATGTGGCAAAATGGAGAGGGGGAAATTGTCGGACTACGCCAACTGGTGGCCAAATGAGGGAGAGTTATCAACTACGCCACCTGGGGATTAACACCCAGGAAATACATCAACCCATAGGTCACGCAGATTCGCTCACAGAGGATGGAGACGGACTTCACAATGTACAAAGTTTATTAACGAAGAATTGCAATAATTAAAATGACATGCTAATACAAAGCCTGAGTGCCAAACAACCAAAATTATATTAATTCGGTAACAGAAAAATAATAAATCAATAAATCAAACAATAAATAACAGGAACAGGGCTAGGATCTAAGTTGAGCGACAGACTACACAAAACCAAAGGGGGAGAAGGAAAACAACACAAATCAAAGAAAACCACTACAAACCACACCACCACGTATCACACCAAATGAAGTAAAGTGCGAGGGGAACCACCACCCGGGGGCTGCCGCACACTATGCCAGCTCCTGTCCTGGAAAAGAAAAGAAAAGAAAACAATTATAATACCGCATACAGGAAAAAAGGGACACTCAGGCAAATGTAAATTGCACAATTTAAAAAGAGATTAATACTAACATGCACGCACACACACCCACACACACGAGAATAAAATCTACTACACAAAGGGCAAAAAAAACAACCACCAATACACAGAACACAAAAATAAACAGCAAACAATGAAACAAAACACCAAAACTCAGCTGTGGACGGGTACTAGGAATGGTAACTTAATTACAGACAGGTCCACAGCTGAAAACACAAAAAAACACGAGAAAGAAAATAATCTAAACCAATAAACAAAAATAGTAAATGAAGAAATTAATCAAACAAAAGTTGTGATGAGAGGATAAGCCCCTAAACTGCGTGAGCAGCGGACACTAACGAGATTTATTGTCCCGTTAAATCAGACCATATCCAGTGGCAACAATAGCAGTAAACGGAGTGACAGCACCAGGGCTGGAGGCCGCAAAAAGCAGTCTCCCAGATTGCCCAGTTAGCGGTGCACGTCACTGGGCTGGACACTGCAGCCCCACGCCGGGCGCTGGAGGAGGAGAGGAGGCCTGTGGCCTTGACAGCTACAGCAGGCAGGGAACAGGACAACTTTAATAAATGGCTATTTAAGATAGCAGATCATAGGTGTAAATAATGGCAAAACTTACCCAAGCAAAACGAGCTTAGCACCATGCCCAACACGCAATTACCAATTCACGGTGAGGGCAGAGAGCAGACACCACTCCTCAGGATCCCCACAACTGCATGCCACAACGGCACGGCCGACACCGCTGTAAAGTGGTCAAACAACGGCAGCTATCATACCATTATGCCCCATGGAAAATAAATGTATGGCAGCACCCATGCTTTCCTTAAGTCACCGGTTTGGTGCAAAAGAGCTGAGCACGCCAGAGAGAGCCCTCGCCAAATGAACACCCAGGCAGTAGTGAGCGCACCAGCCAAGCTTGGCCAGATAAGCAAGTGGCTTATGGTGTAATCAGGCACAGGTGAGATTGATTGGGTGGAGGTGGAGCAGCGCTAGACCTGCCACCCCCACTTTCTGCGTTGTCACCCAGATGACGAACTACTAGTTAAAAAAGTACACTAAACTAGGACCAAGGCCTGAACAGGGCAACCTGAGTGTGAACCAAAGGTTTTGCAGGTTCAAGTACCCCATTACCCTGTTAGGCAACAGGTTGGGGAAGACGATGAACATTGGAATGTTTGCCGGCATTGGAACGACCAGTTCGACGCAAAGCTGGCTGAGAGGGGCTGGGCTGACTACTAGGGGGAACGTTCCTGTGCCGAACTCGGGCCTGGGTCAGGCTGAGCGTCTGCTGGGGCCGTCGCATTAAGCCCAATAAAGCAGGGTTGGACTGGGGCCTCAATGGCAACAACTGCAAAAGTTTCACGGGCCAGCAGCCATAGCTCACCATCTCCAGACGGATCACCGGAGTTTGCCAGTGCTGCTGAAGCAGGTGGAGACGGCACTCTAGGGGGCGAGCACTGGACAGGACCTGGGCCTTCAGCATGTCTCGGTGCACCTGCCGAGCCCTATGCAGCTCTTCCACAGGGGCAATGGTATAAACCATTCCGTCGCCTGATGGGACTTTCAGCACGTGATAAATCACTGAGCTCCATTTATCATGGAGCTTGTGCCGACCCCTAACACCACGATCTCTTTAATAAACCAGCTGGCCCACCTGCAGAGGGACATCCCGAACATGCTGGTCGTACCGCTCTTTCCGTCGGCTTGCAGCAGCCAACAACCTCTCACGAGCATTATCGAAGGCCACCTTGAGCCTTTCCTGATGTTCTGTCATCCAGTCCTGCACTTCCCCTGGCTCAGGGTCTCGGACCCGACCCAAAAGGAAGTCCACGGGAAGCCTAGGCTCTCGTCCGAACATCAAAAAGAAAGGCGACTCTCCTTTACTTTGATGTGGTGTAGTGTTACAACAAAACAACACCTGCGGGAGACAAGAAACCCAATCCCGCTTCCGGGAGGCTGGCAACGTCCGCAATAGATCATGAAGAGTTCTATTAAATCGCTCACACTGCCCGTTGCCGACTGGATGGTAAGGAGTGGTTCGCGATTTATCTACCTCATACAAGCGACAGAGCTGTTGAATCAAGGAGCTCTCAAAGCTTCGACCTTGGTCAGAATGAATACGACTTGGAATACCAAATTTGAAGAACTATTCGGTCAGCAAGACCTGAGCCACAGTTGCTGCCTGCTGATCCCGGGTTGGGACCGCCACTGACCATTTGGTCTCATTCGGCTGAGATGCCAGTAGGTGACCCATGAAACTATGGGGCACTGACCCCGAGTCCTTGGCAACCTGGCAACGCTCGCATGTCTGGACCCACTGCTTGATGTCGGCAGACATCCCCGGCCAGTAGCAGCGCCAATTCAGTGGTGCGCTCGATGCCCTGGTGACCATGGTCTTGGTGCAACTGAGTCAGTGTTTCCTCCTTAAGAACAGCAGGTAGGACAAGCTGGAGGAACTCCCCCCATCCGAACTAAACGTCCAGCGGTACAATACACCCTCCTGCTCAACCAAGCGGTCCCACTGTTTCAGGAGTGTCAATGCAGAAGTGGGAAGTTGCTGCCTCTCGTCATGAGTAGGCTTAGCCAGCTTCCTCCAAAAGGGCAGAAAATGGTCACACAAAAGAGCATCCGCCTCCTGCAACGAACGGAGGTCCAATGGGGAATGGCCCCGAAAGACAGACACCATCGACTGGACAGCAGGCGCCACTGGGTCTGTGCCTGAAGCTGGTGGGAAAAGCAGTGGGACTGAAGTCCCAGGTAGCACATGTTCAGCCAGATACTGCCGGGAGAGAGCATCAGCGTTCTTATTGACGCGCCCGGAGCGATACCTGATGTCAAAATCAAAGACAGCTAGTTGGGACGGCCACCGCTGCTCTGTGGCCCCCAATTTAGCTGAATTAAGGTAGCTCAACGGATTATTGTCTGTGAAAACCACACACTTGTGCTCCAACAAATACTCTCGAAACTTCTCTCCCATTGCCCACTTAAGCGCAAGGAACTCTAGCTTCATTGAGCTGTAGTTATCCATGTTGCGCTCCGTGGGCCGAAGGCCTCTGCTGGCAAACGCCACTGGCCGAACACCATTATCCACCGAACACCATTATCTGTGAAAGGACAGCCCCTAGCCCACTGTGACTCTCATCAATCTCTAAGATGAATGCACATGAAAAATCAGCATAGGCCAACACTGGGGCCGAAACCAACTTCGCCTTTAAGGCCTCATAGCTTTGCTCGCACTGGGGTGTCCATTCAGAGCTCAGGTCCCGCCCAGAGCCTCTCTTGGACCGGGTACCTGCGAGTTCTGCCACCAGCTTATGCAGGGGACCTGCCAGCTTAGTGAACCCCTCAACAAACCGCCTGTAATAGCTGGTGAACCCCAAGAACGAGCGCAGCTCTTGCACATGGCAAGGACGCTGCCATTTTGCCACTGCCTCAATCTTGGCAGGGTCTGTGGAAACTCCTTGACTGGAGATGATATGCCCCAAGTAACGGACCTCCTGGTGGAAAATGGCACACTTTGCAAGTTTGACCTACTTAGTACCACCTCCAGTCGCTGCAGATGTTGTGAGACTGAAGAAGAGAATACAATAATGTCATCCAAATATAGAAGCAAGGATTGGCACTGTTGATCCCCAAAAATCCTATGCATCAACCTTTGAAAGGTGCTGAAGGCATTGCATAAGCCGAATGGCATGCGATTCCATTCAAAGAGGCCAAAGGGTGTACAAAAGGCTGTCTTGGGCTTATCCTGCTCTGCCACAGAGACTTGGTTATACCCACTCGCTAAGTCCAGGGTGGTAAACCAGCGAGCTCCCGCAAGGGCATCAAGGCTTTCCTCAATGCGAGGTAGAGGGAATGTGTCCTTCCATGTCTTGCTATTAAGTAGGCGGTAGTCAACACACATACGGAAACTACCATCCTTTTTACGCACAAGGACAATGGGGGAAGCAAAGGGGCTATTGCTTTCCCGGATCACCTTGGCTTCAAGTAACTGATCTATGTGAGCCTTCACCTCCTCATACTCAGAGGGAGGAATCCGTCGGTACCGCTGTCTCACTGGAGCATCATCAAGCAAGGGAATTTCATGAGAGATAAGGTTGGTTGGAGAAAACTGCATGATATTTCTGCAGCAGACTTTGGACCTCCATCTGCTCTTGTTCTGCTAAGGCAGATAGGTCCACAGCTTCCACCCCGCTTGATGCCACACCAGCAGCTGCCTGGGAAGAGACTGATGCTGTAGTGGACCTCACCTCTGTCACACCAGCCAGCAAGCTGATGACCTGGGCACTAGTTAAAACCCCAAGGCCAGTACGTGGATAGAGGAGGAGTCAGTCGTCCCCACGTTGTCCACTGGGATGTAAGCGGTACCGCGGACAACCTGTCTTGTCCAGGTTGTCCGCTGTACCGCTTACATCCAATGTCCAGGCATCATCTGTCTTGTCCAGGCCTGGCAGCACTGCTGCCAGGCCGGACTCTGCTGGTTCAAACAGCACGGTTTGACCTGCCAGCTGCTCTGGACAAGTTGCCACAAGCTTCATTACTCCCCCAGATATATGTACTGCCCGCCTGCCCCGAACCCTGGCGGTCCCAATGATGTTCCCCTGACATTCTGTGGCAGCCTGATGGCACCGTTGCAGAGCTTTGAGGACTGGGCCTGGAGCTTGAACCACTGAGGGAGAGTCGAAAAGGGCGGGACCATACACTGCAAAGAGTTCCCGATAACATCTACGGATGATATTGCTTCCCAAGATCCCAGGGGCAGCAGATGTAGCATCAGGAGGATCTCTCACGACCAGGACTCCACAACCAGGGACCACCTTCCCACACAGTGTCACAGCAAGCTCCAAATGGAATGGAATACAAAGACCGTTGGCTGCCCGTAGCTGCAGCCAATTACAAGACCGGAGGCGCTCATGGCCCCACGGCGCGAAATGTTCTACAAAGAAACTCTCAGTAATTGTGGACACCATGGACCCGCTGTCCAACAAGCATGGGACAGTGACCCCACCCATCAAAACACCAATATGTGGACAGGGTGCCATTATGCGATCGATGAGATCTTGTGGTGAGCCTCCAACCTCCCCATCTGAGCTTTGGCTCTGCAGCTCAGCGGGCATCAGTTTCCCGGCTGCAGTGAGGAGCAGGAAAACCCAACCAGATTAGAAGATCGGCCAGTGGCAGAGCCAGCACGGGGACGGGGGGGAACCCGCTCACCGTCACACTCGCTGGCATAGTGGCCTGGCTGTTGACACCTTCTACAAATCAAAGGCCCATTGCGAGGAGGCCGAGATGGTAAAGGACAGGCCTGAAAAGAAGCCATGGTCTGGGCAAGCTGATCAAGCTGTTCCTGTTGACGCTTCAAGAGCAACTTCACCTCACTCAACTCTGAGTCATGGGACAAGACAAGAGGGGCGGGGCGAGAAGTATCCTGTACTCCATACTGTAGGCCGTAGGCCGAAGGTAGAGAGTGGCTACGTTCCCTAGCACCCCCTGGGGATCCCTCTCTCTCCCATCTAATGGCCTCTCCACGTACATCAAGCAGGGAAGCAGTAGGGTAGCGGCGAACCAACTGCTTCAATTCCCTACGAAGGGCACCATCAAGCACATGCTCCGTGAACTGATCACGAAGAAGCAGCTCTGCGTTAGGCAGGCCAGCAGGTACTGACTGCTTGACACGCTCCATGATGGCCATCAGAGCCAAGGAAAACTCTAGCAATGTCTCCCCTTCCTGCTGCTTCCGGGAGAAGAAAGTTTGCTGCAGGGTCACATATGACTAAACACAGCCATAAAGCTCAGTCAGGACAGCCAAAACCCTGTCTGGTTCCTCTCTCTCAACCCGGGGGCGATACTTGATCTCCTCTCTGGCCTCCCCTTCTAGATGGTCAACGATGAAGAAGGCCTGATCACAAACTGACAGGTGACACGCATACATGCCTGTAGCTCCTCTTTCCACTCAACTATGCCTATACCTGTTCGACCATTAAACATGGGTTATATATATATATACATATATATATATATATATTTCTATACATACACACACATATACACACACACTACACTAATATATGATAGAGATGGAGAAGCAGATAGAGGCAGTAAAAGTACTACTCAGCTTTTTTAATAAGTTGGAAAATGAAGAAACAATATATGAATACATAATATATAGATACATAGATAGACAGATATAGATATAGTGATTATGTATATATATATATATATATATATATATATATATAATTTAATTTTTTTTAATCGCATTTTAATTTTGCAAGCCTTTTTGTCCCTTCTACTCACTCGTAGACGGCTCCTCTAGCCGTAGTGCTATGCTTTGAAGTGGCCTCCTGCAGTAAACCTACCGCAGTGATGGAAAGTAAGAGAGCTACTGGCCTGTTGAATGGCTTGTTTAACTTTAAAAAACTTCAAGACGGTTCAGTTGACAAGTCAAAAGGAAAATGCAACCTGTGTCAAACGGAGTTTAACTACCACCGGAGTACACAGTGATGGAAAGTAAGAGAGCTACTGGACTTTTGAACGGCTTTGAGACGGTTCAGTTGACAAGTCAAAAGTAAAATGCAACCTGTGTCAAACGGAGTTTAACTACCACCGGAGTACGTCGAGTTTGAATTAGCACCTCCACGCTAAACACCCAGGTGCAGCCAAGCGAGCCTCAGCTCCACCAAAGTACCATTTTGGAGTGTGGGAGTCGCAGCAGAGCCTTGATTGATTCCCAGTTAAGACACTCTGGTAAGAAATGCTTTACATTATGGGCTTAAAACTGCCTTGAAATGTAAAATAACAGGATTTTATACATGCAATTCAAAACGCGATTAACTATGGAAATTCTACGATTAATCTCGATTAAAAAAATAATCGTTTGACAGCCCTAATATATATATATAGCTAGACAGAGTGACAACCATGAGTGAGTAGAACAATGCCTGGATAACAAATGGGGAGGGGAAGGAAGTGGGAAGCCTCTACACGCTCTCATCTTGCTTTTTAGACTTGCATAACAAAGCGGAAAGAGAATAAAAATGTAAATTCTCAAGTTAAACACAAGAACATGACACCCCCCCCCCCCCCCCCCCCACCATATTTACACTTGTACAAAGTTGTTCATGAAAGTTTTACATGAGCCAAAACACCTGAAAGAGGACTGTTTTGCAGAGCTTCTTTCTCGCTCTTTCTGCAGGTCAAGAGAGGTGAGTTTGGCAATGTGGTGCAGCCTTATCTTAAGAAACACAGACACAACCAATGACAACAATGAATGGAATGATGGTTGTCGATGCCAAACTGTGTCTCCTCAATGTGTTCCCCAAGCAGAAAAACATCCTCTGTTCCAGTCTCCCCCCGGACGATGTCGACACCTTTGGAGCTTGCTTTGTTGAAGCTTAATAATTATGTACATCCTTCTGTCAATGCTCGCTGAGGATGATGTCCACTCAAGTTTTGTGGCACTTGGAGTCTTTGTGGATCCTTTACAGGTGTTTCCTCCATGTTAGCATGTTTAGTCCAGATGTGAATGTTAGACATGATGAATAATACCAACCCAAAGAGCCTGAGAAAATAAAACGGCACTATACATTTTCCACCATATACAAATGAACAAATTTATTATTAGAAATCAGATTTATTTATATGTTATGAGCTCATCAGAAACTGCTTAGTTATGTTAGCTGTCTTACAACACCAAAACAAGATCTTTCAGTCAGTTGAAGAGAATTAACTGTCTGACTGAAACAAAACGGATCATTTCAGAAATGGGTATAGCTGGAGAAATACTACAACAGCAAGAAAAGTCACACATTGCTGTAATATATTATGTTACATTCGAAGATGCTGGGAGTCTCGGTTCACCTAGATAAATATAAGGTTACCAAAAAAAACTACTGAAATGTTGACTGATGAATGTGAAATTTAAGTTTTGTTAGAAATGACATGTTGCTCAACATAGAAGCAGGGAAAATATGTTGTGTACTTGTGTTTGAGTAGCTTTCCTCCCCGATTTGTATGTGATTCTAAATGACAAAAACATCAGCATACTGTACTAATCGGGAAGGAAAGCTACTCAAACAAGTACACAACACATTTTCCCTCACAAATATTCACGCAAGTTATTAGCTGTGATGAGCAGACTTCTCCTCAGTTTATCTTTCACACCAAGTCATTACTCTGACCTACTGTCTTTAGCAAATTGCCTGTAGTAAATATCTTATTGGTCCTTCCACGTGTTGTCTAACTGCCTCAGAAAATAAACTGATCTTTGGTTTATTAGCATGATTTCACCTCTCTGTTGTCTTCTGTCAGACTTGCTAACGTTAACATTACCAGCAGCTCTGAGAGACTCAAACTGAGGCTACAGTGATAAAACTAATGTTATCTATAATGTAAGGTTAACAAAAATAAACATGGTACACTATCAGGTTTTGAAGCAGCAGCAGAGAGAGAGAGAGGCGGAGAGTTATTACAGTAGTAATCTTTAACGTAACTCTTACCTGTCCAGCAGAAAACAGACGACTTCACCGTCAGTCAGCAAACACTTCTCAGCAGCACCGCTGTTTGTCCTCTTTTCCGTGCCGACAGTGATCCAAACTCCATTTTCTTGTTGAAAATAATAATCCTCCAGTTATCAGATTTGGGTTTCAAAAACTTCTCACAGTATATAAAACGTTTGGTGTGCAACAGCATCACCTCGCTCTGCTTCTTCTTCTTCGCCATCTTCTAAACGGTGTATTTCCGGTGCACGTCCGCGCGCCTACTAATTTACAAACGCGAACAGTTTTTTCCAGAGCCAGCAGAAGTTTGTCTCTTCAGGGCTATTGTGTAGCCCGCAATGGCGGTGCAACATGGCGGCCCCCTGAAGGGTCACTACCCCCTGTGTAGATTAAAATACTATTTCTCAAATAATACAAACACAACGGCCAGTATTTGTTTTTTTTACTAAACAGGAATTGAAACATACTTTTTAATGTTATACTCCATTTTTACCAAGTCCTTTGTTCTGGACATCACCTATATTCTACACACTGCACCTTTAAGTTAGCAGTTTCAAGTTTTGATTTAAGTTTGGTTTAAATTTGTTTTTTTTGTTGTTCACTTACACTAACCACAATTTAATTTGCAATTCTATAAAGTCAAGAATTAACAGGAGAGAGATCATTAGATAAATACATGGTCAGAATTTCAGCAGAGGTTATGATAGGATGAGGATTTCTCTTTCATTTAAATGAAATGTTTATTCTTCACAATTATTGTCACATGAAAAAAATGCACAATTCACCCTTTCACATATAACATATGAGAAATTTACATGTGATGATCGTTTACTGCATCATTTACCCAAATGACATCAGGAGAGCTCTAAGAGGTCTTAGCAAAACAGCCTGTCAAAAGGTAACACACATGACTAATTTTATACAGGAAAAGTAGACACAAATCATTTATATAAGTTGTGTCCATTGTCAGAGGAGCAGAAGTCTTACAGCTCATCTACAAGCGCTCACCTTGGTGGTGAACCTCTTGTGGCAAAGAGAAAGAACTACACTGTATAAAGTTAAGTTTGAATCCACAGTGAAAACACATTTAAATCTGGCCTTTTTCAGAGCAAAATCGATAAAATGATTATTCCACCTTAACCATTATGACTATGGTGTATGTCACCTTTACCCAAATCAGTGAGAATGACCCTGGAGCACAACAACTTCTTGAAGCTGTATGATGGCTCAGATACCTCCTCACTGACTTTTGGACCTTACTGTAACCTTACTGTATGTAACCCAAAAAGAATCACTACTTTAACTGTAATGTCGCAGACTTAGAAGGATATTCACTTAATCTGCTAGTGGTAGGGGTACATCATTTTGTGTCACTCCAATTTTTTGATTCAGTTTTCACAACTCAAGATTTAAATGAGCTCAATTTATTTAATTTGCATGAAGTGTGGTCAGGTTGTTTTGCTAGATGTTGCACATATCTGAAAAAAAAAATAGAATTGAAAAGACAATGTTTTCTGCTAAACTAGGATTATTTGATAACGGAAAATACATTTTTGGAACTGCAAGTATGCATTTATCCTCCCTGAAGAAGACTGAATGTGAGGAGATAGTAGTTAAAGGTCCCTTCCAAACATATTTCAAGACATACAAACATAGTCCGTGAGAAAGTCAGAATACCTTATTAAAATTGTGATATACTTATTTCTCCCTAATTAAAAAAATCCTAAATCTATAAATATGCAAGTATTATTAATTTCACAAGTTTAACTGTTGAACACATGTCCCAATTTCACTGAAAACTTTCTGCTCAATGCACTGACGACTTCACATTTTCACATCACACCTGTGTTTGGACCACCACTCAGTACTAACTAATTTGTGATATCAATAATCTGAAACTGAGATTTAAGGTGAGTACAGACAAACTTTCACCCTTCAGCAATGAATGTGAAAACAGCCATCTAACTGGCATGATTCTGCATATGAAGTTCAAACATTCAACATATGGAACAATGTGCAAGGAAAAATGTGTTATGTTGTAATCCTTACGATTTCAGTCCTGGTTAATTTGGCAAGTGCAATTTAATAATACAGCACACATATCGGGCAGCTAAAATAGGCATCTGGGTATCTGTTTGCAGAACAACCAACAAAACTGACCGCATTTTAAGGAAGCCTACTAATAATTTTAGACATATTTATAATCAACTATCACTTTTGGTGGTAACTATGGTGACAAATACAATGCATTTCCTGTTGCTGCTTAACTATAAAAACACTTTTAATCTGAAGCAGCAGCAGTAAGAAATATTGTTTTGCATTTGGAATAAGTAAATTCACCTCTTATGTGGCTATAGGAAAGTTAACAGTAAACTGAGGCTGATATCAAAGACATCAAACTAAAAATGTACAACTGAATTACATGCTGCATTTTCCCCTGTAGATACGAATCAAAATACAGGAAAAAATGTAAATGTAATGGCTGAAGCTGGAAAAATGTTATCAAAAATAATATTAAAAAATGTGGTATCATTAAATGAAGATATTTTATTGTATATTTATGTTGGACTGTAACTTCTAACTCATTTACTACAATATTTATGTAAATAGATGTAAAAAAACCAAAAAAAAAAAAAAACATTTTGAAGCCTGCTTCAAGAGTTGACCCTGGAAGGAGCCTTTTTGACCTGCAGCCAAGGCTGGTTTATGATGCTGTGATGATGCAGCAGGGCCATCATGATGCTCCACCATCCACAGGGGCTCAACTACCATTCCATACCTACCTCTGACATCTGCAGCAACATGCACCCCAAATTAATAGGCATCATTTAGAGATCAAAGGCAATTCAGTCCTGTTCAGTAGACTTCACACATGTTTAATTAATTTATGTTCAGAAGTTATTATTGTTTTGCCTATTGTTTATTGATAAGTAAACAAATATATTTGCTTCATTAACTAATGACCTAATTGTGAAACGCCGTAAGTTTCTGCTTTGTGGTAAACAGTACATCAATTTATATTTCACCTGTGTATGGTCAGTGATCTCTATGCAGTCGTGGACTAAGCCAGCGGAGCCCTAACTAATACTTTATCTACAGTGTTACAAAGAATTGAAGGTTGAAATGGATGAAGCATTACTGTAATCTCAAATCATGTCAAGTTTATTGGTGAGCAGTATTGCACAGTCAATTCCAAAAAACAATAATCATAAATACTACATTTTTTAGAGGTATACATCACCTTTCTCTTCTTGCTGTAACCATCTGGACAAAAAAGATCAATTGTAAATCTGTACAATCTACACTTGGTAGTTGGAATGAAAACAAAACTCCACTGTCATACACATTGATGTATTACAGTTGTGTTTTAACATCTCAAATGTGGTTTACTGCCCCTTCAGTTTAGAACAAACACATCAAAAGCAAATCAAATTCAGAAACAATGACAATAATGACACCATGTAAGGTATATGATCAGTAGTGACAAAGTAGCAGCATGCAAAGTGTAATTCAGTATGGTTTGTCTGCTTTTGTGGCCTGCTGTACTCAAAGCCACTGATGAGGACGTGATGAAGAGTAGCTCCCGAGTACGCTGTACTACGAAACTGGATTAACATACCCAGGATATCTCTCCGTTACCTGGGTTGATTTACCCAGACATTCGTAATCTAGGATAAGCGGTACTACGAAGCTGGTTATCAACTCGGTAATTGAACCTAGGGTTTTTCAATCTGGATCACTGCGCGCTCACATAAAGGGGTGGTGTTTGCAGCGTCTGACCAATCACAAACATGCAGAAACTCTGCAGAGCAGCCTACTTTACCATGGAGGAGCAGACAATTATTCTTCATAAATATGAAGAATTCAAACATCATTCAGGCTAAAAGCAACACTGTTGCTGCAGCAAAAGCCAGGAAGGAATGCTGGCAGAAAATTGCTGACTCTGTTAATGTGTAAATTGATGAGATCATATACAGTATTAATTTATCAGACAATATAAACGGACAGCATTCTGATCACTCAATGTCACTTTATAACGGCACAGACGTTTCAGGCAGATCACTTCCTCAGTGCCCTTCCTTTCATAGCGACATTAAGTTAGTTTAATATTCAACATTCAAAATACAAACCTATTATGCGCTTCAACCATTTGAGTGAATGATGTCAAACCAGCTGTATAACATACAGAATAATATCCCTCATGTGCCTCAAGGATTTTTTTTTAAATATGCATTTGGTCAATTAAAAAATTGCATCTATCCCTAAAAACTCTCCTCTCGCTATCCACGCACCAATGACAGGATCTCCTAAGAATGGGCAGGTCATTTTCTAAGAGACCTGATTGGTCAGGAGGTGGTGCTTTTATACTTGTTGATCTCTTATCCAGAACATAACCTGCTCCGGAGCAGTTTAGCCGTTCAGCATAAGTTACCATGGTGATTTACCCCGGTAAGAAGTGAACCAGCTTCGTAGTACGGAAAACCCAGGGTTAACCCTGAAGTTACCTTGATAAGAGAAAATCCAGCTTCGTAGTACAGGCCTCTGGTGTTATTCCTTCCATCACACAGCATCTGCCAGTCTGCCATGGTGGAGTAACAGCAGTATTGGGCATTATGACCTAAGGAATGCAAGACAAAAAATGTAACCTCTGTATAAAATATTTCAGAGCTTTAATCTAAACAAACCCAACATGACCAACAATTCACACATTAAAGATTTCAGAATTGCTAAGCTTTCAATTACAATAAACTTCTTTAGTTATAGAAAACACCAGTAGTTGGTAAGACCAAAATGTATCTATCACGCAGGAACTCAAAGAGAGGACTCGGATGCAGAGCTCAGGATGAAGCTGACAAGGCTTTATTCTCAAAAATGGAGATGAACACAAAGCGCCTCAATCGAGGGAAAAGCAGGGGAAAAGGATAACTAAACTTTGGAACTCTGATAAACTAAATGGCAAAAAGTCTAACAAAAAATCACTCTTCCGAGGAAATGACACACTACAAATACCATATACTATGAACACTGACTAACTATGACAGGACGCTTGTTCTCTGGATGACAGACAAGACACACTCGCACAGGACAAAGGGAGACGCAGACTAGGGCTGTGTCTCAAATGGCGCACTTGCACACTTCAAGCACTATGTTTTAGGGCATAGTGCGTTCACACTGAAGAACAAGCGAAAACTCAGTGCTCTGAAAGTACCCGGATGGTGCACTAAAAACGGACAAAAAATCCAGTGTGAGATGATGGACACTACTCACACTAAACGGACGCCATTTTGCCTACGTAGCGGAAGGGGAGGGACTTTTTGCCCAGTTTTCTGATTTCAATTGGCGGCCAGCAGCGACATGCAAGCCTGTCACTTCCGCTAAGTGCAAAACGCCAGTGCTCCATTTCAGACAATACTTACCCACAACAGTGTGCACCACAGAGGTAAGTGCTCAGTGCGCACTCCGCACTACATTCTGGTGCACTCACGTAAGTGCTCCACTTGAGACACAGCCTATAAGCACACATGGAGGGAAATGGGGAACAGGTGAACACAATCAGGAATCAGGGAAGACAATCAGACTGGTGACACATGAGGAAGGGCAAGGCACCTGAAATGAGAGGAGAGTCAATACCAAAATAAAACAGGAAGTCACAAAACAAACATTGAGACAGGACAAAAACTCAACTTGACACTACCGGTGTGACATTATCAAAGTAACAGTCAGAGTATTTCCTCACCAGTCCAATAGCTTAATATCATACATATAGTCAAAAGTTTCTGAAATAGCAAGGAATAAAGCATGGTTAGCAGTAACACTATTGTTACTATTATGTGTACTGTCCTGACAGCATTACTGTGTTTTGCCAACTAACATTACACAAGCAAGCCATACATATTTTCATACTCACTTCTTTCCGTTTGTGCTATAGAATATGCAGGCATACAATGTGATAACACACAGCACTAGTCGTAAGCATTACTATTCCTTCCTGTGTTACTATTTTATAATGCTTATTGATAACGTTAGCCACATGGCTACCAGCTACTTCATGTGCAGAATGATGTATGAGTTAGATGGCTGTTTTCACATTAATTTGCTGAAGGGTGAAAATGTGTCTGTACTCACCTTAAATCTCAGTTTCAGATTTGTGATATCACAAATAAGTTAGTACTGAGTGGTGGTCCATTATGCAATAAACACAGGTGTGATGTGAAAATGTGAAGTCGTCAGAGCATTGATAAGTTTTCAGTGAAATGGGGACAACAGTTAAACTTGTGAAATGAATAGTACTTGCATATTTTTCTTTATCAAATAATCCTAGTTTAACAGCAGAAAACATTGTCATGTTTCTTTTCAGATATGTGCAACATCTAGCAAAACAGCCTGACCACACTTCATGCAAATTAAATAAAGTGAGTTCATTTAAATCTTGAGTTGTGAAAACTGAATCAAAAACACTATCAGATTAAGTGAATATCTGCGACATTACAGTTAAAGTAGTGATTATTTTTGGGTTACATACAGTAAGGTCACAGTAAGGTCCAAAAGACAGTGAGGAGGTATCTGGGTCATCATACAGCTTCAAGAAGTTGTTGTGACAATCTCCAGGGTCATCCTCACTGATTTGGGTAAAGGTGACAGACACCATAGTCATAACGGTTAAGGTGGAATAATCATTTTATCGATTTCTCTCTGAAAGAGAGAACTCTTTATCCTATCTTCTGCTGAGATTCTGACCATATATTTATCTAATGATCACTCTCTTGTTAATTCTTGACTTTATAGAATTGGAAATAAAATTCTGGTTGGTGTAAGTGAACAACAACAAAAACAAACTGCAAACTTAAATCCAAAACCAAAGCATGAAAAACTGTTCCATAATGGAAAACTATGGTGCAATGGAGTCACAAATATCACTATCACTAACAGAGATTTTTACAGGACTTTCATTCTGAAAAGGGACTGTCTTTTAGAATTGCTAATACTATCTCTTGAATAATTGGCCTGTTAAATGTTGTGTAATTGGTTTTTATTATATGCTCTACTATTCGTACTTATCCAACCCAGTCTCCCACAAAAACGTACACTGCCTACGTTGGTCCAAACAGCAAAAACGTAGAGGGGTTACAATAAGCACCCTTAAATTGTATAACTGTTACATTTTTTCTGCTCATTCATTTTGCGTCCAAATCACGTGACTTTCAGGATTCTGACCGCGACAACAAAAGAACATGGCGGGCACCTCTCATTTTTTAGTGGAAAAAACAATATTTTGAGTTAGTTTCTGCATAAAAATGTGTTTTGATTACATTTCTAGGGAAATATATATTTTATTTTCATAAAAATCAGTCAGTGGATGTGCATAATAACTCATTCGCTCGTTGTTGCGATGATTTTTCAGGTCTCGACAGAAAAAACGTGAAACTGCAACGTTTTAGTTGCTGGACGGTGCGGTGCTAACGCTTAGCATAGCCATTTTTACCCATATCTTTCACATATCTAAACAAAACGCCTTAATAACCCAGAGACACGATCGGTACATTGTCTGGCCATCTGAATGATTTTTTTCACCTTGGATTATGTGAAATCTAGAGAGAGAGCGCTGCAGTTTTGGACATTAGCAGAGGGCTACATTAGCCTTCCCATCATCCTTCAGTCACTGTTGCTATGGTGACTGAGGACGCCAGCTAAAATGTCAATTTCATGTAATCGTCCCAGGCGTCTGTCCCTCTACATGGAATACCAAACCCCTAATAAACACACCATTGTGTCCAGCAGATTATCACTCATTTATGTCAATTAGAAAACACTGGTTGAACAGAAGAAGAAAAAGTCCTCTCAGTTGTTGGAATTGTTAGCCTTTTGAATATTTTTTTCTGGTGCATGATCAAGTTTTTGTCTGCTTGCAGGGTAGCTGTATTTATATATCTATATAATTGGAAGTATGCAATATACATCTATCCATGTATCTATTTATCTATCTATCTATCTATGTGTGTGAACGAGAGATGACCTGTCAAGCTTTTGCAAACGCAGCATTTTCTGGTTTGCTATAAAGTGAAAGTCTTTCAGGCTTAGTAAATTGATTTATTACACACTATAACATATAAACAATGAAAATTTGAACATTTGAACTTGAACATTTCTGTAAATTTTTAATTGGTCTTCTTTTTTGTCTTTTCCTTTGTCGACCACTGTGGCGGCCAAGTTTTCCCACTGTAATGAAAAGAGATTGTTATTAATTTAGATCTTCACAAAAGCCATGAATTAAATTGAAAACATGACAAGGTTAAGGGCAATGAGAAGCAGCAACCCACCCCCTTCATTCAGTAGGAATATAAACTTACTGCTTTCCTATCTTACATTGCATTAGGAAGGATGTCATATCAACATTGACCATTTCTGTTAGTACAGTAGTTGCAGCTAACACCGGCTGTTGTTTACTCGCCCCGCAGAATGATGCATAGAAAGGTGGTGATGCTGTGAATATGGTCAATTTTAATCAAAACTATGATAAATTGTACATACCAGAGTGAACAGGGCTCCCACTCCACCAACTCCATTTCGATCCCCTGAAAAAACATCAAAGTTGGGGGGTTAACAGGTTTCCCCTTAGGATGCATACAATTCCACTGAGTACATCTAAGACTTTAAATCATTGTAAAGCTAACCTTCAACGTTTTAGAATGGCTCACCCTCTTCACTGGGTAGTAAGAGTCTTCATTGTTCATCCCATGGTTACATTCTGAAATAAGGAAAAAAAGTACTCCAGTTTGACCTCATACATCTTCATCAATGTATCTAAAATTATTTTGACAGACAACACATGATATATTTATGACTTATGTCTATCTGGCTAAGGCAAAAATCACTGAATTTGAAGTCTGTTTTGAGAAGGTTAAACATAAATCTGGTAAACTAACCTCTTGGTGATCTTTTCCCCCTCAGTTTCCTCCTTGTATCTGTTGAAATTAAGGAAATGTATTTATGAAGAGGTGTAATGAATAAACACTAGTCTTAATACAGTACATCTATTCCAATAACAAATATATAATGTCACATTACAATTGGAAAAATATAGATTAAAATCTTTTGCAGGGCACTCATTGAAATACTTGAAAATTGTTTAATCACATGTTGGATGGCCTTTTTTTTGCTTTACCAAGAGTTATAGACTTCAAGATGTACAAAGAGGTGACCCATTGAAAGTAAAGCATGGAGGATGAGGGGAAAAACAATGCATGTAGTTCCTCCCACAGATTAACTTCATCCTATAATTTAAATATTGATGGAAGTTGTATCTTGCAGACTGATAATACTTCAATTCACAGGGCACAGGGTTTCACTGAATGACTTATAAAGTATGAAGATTCTATCTATCTGACTCAATGTGTTTTACAAACCCCAATTCCAATGAAGCTGAGACAACAATAAAACATTAAACAGTAAAATGAAAATAAATAAAAAATAAATGATTTACAAATCATTATTAACCTATATTGAATTAAATACACTACAAAGACAAGACATTTCATCTTCAAACTGATCACCTTAATTGATTTTTAAGCTAATATTAACTCATTTTGAATTTGAGGCCAGCAACATGCCCTTAAAACCTGGGACAGGGTCAAGATGGCAATGTCAGGAACATTTCACGGGTGAACAGGTCCGCGGTTCTCCTTGATTAAATATCTTAGGTTTTTTTTGTATATTAATCGAATATAAACACTTCACTAGAATAGAGGTTTGTATGATCATCAAGGGCCTAATTTATAAGTCTATAAGCACATATTAACAAACTGATCAATAATAAACTGATAGATGACATATATTCATGCTTCCCATAGAATATGAAAGTTGATTACTGGTTTATTAATAGAAACCACTGTAGGATTTCCATTTTGTAGTAAATTTAATACCAAGTTATCCAGACCTACACACAGATGTTACTGGTAGAACACCTCAGAGGTAACCTCATACTGATCAGTCATTTGTATCTTTTTCCACATTTAAATACATTTCTTCATTTAGAGTATTATTTCTAGAGTATGAGTCAGATAAAATGTTTAACATTGTTATCATGTATGCCATGATTAAATAACATATGAAAACCAAGCATGGCTTGTAATTGAAATATGATTTACATGCTATTTGAAAATATCGGTAGGCTATTATTTACCATATTTCTGCTTCGGCAATTCTGTTATGGGTAGGATAGGAGGACTGGTGGTGGGATGGTTGAGAGGACTGCTGGTGGGATGGATGGTGGGACTGCTGGTGGGATGGATGACAGGACTGCTGGTGGGATGGATGGTGGGACTGCTGGTGGGATGGATGAGAGGACTGCTGGTGGGAGGACTGGTGGTGGGATCGATGGTGGGAGGACTGCTGGTGGGCTGCTGTTAAGCACAATGCAAATTGTACTATCTCATTGCCTCATGTGAAGTGGAGATATGTGTTTATAGTTTTTAGAAGTTTGAATGAGCAATGCCTCTTGCTGCCAGTGTTGGGAGGGTTACTATTAAAATGTATTTCCCTTCAGATTACTTAATAGATGTCCTAATATGTAATCTGTAACATATTTCTTTATGCAAGTAAAATAATGTATTCTAAATACTTTTGGATTACTTGAAGAACATCTCGTTGAACGTGTTTATCTGGGACACTGAATTTAAGTTAACACTTGCTTTAGAGAATGATAACGTTATTCCTGGGGAAAAGTAAAAAAGAAAAAAAAGTGCAACTGATACTATTTACAATTGGACTTAACACTCCAGTCTTTCACTGCATGTGAGTACTCTCAGAGCTGGATTAATAGTTGCCGGGGTAAAATTATATATTCAAAATTATATATTCATATGTAGGACTCTGAAAGGAGAGAATCTTCCAATTTAAAAATGACTCAAACCTATTTATCAATTATCAATTATCAATTATCAAAATTGTTGATTTAAAAAAAAATTGATGTGGCAGAGTTTAGCTCAGTGGGAAGAGCGCCCGCCACATGTGTTGAGGCTGTTGTCCTCGCTGCAGGCGACCCCGGTTCGAATCCTGCACCGAGCGGTCCTATCCTGCGTGTCATTCCCCCCTCTGCCTCCTGTTTCCTGTCTATCTATACTAACCTGTCCATTAAAGGCAAAAAGCCCAAAAAAATATACTAAAAAAAATAAAATTGATTAATAATCGCAATTATCAGCTGTACTTTGTTGTCTCTGTGCCACATTTCTTGACTGTGGAGTAAGATTTTAAATAACGTTACACACTTACCATGAATAAAGAGTTCATAAAGAGCCTTCATCCTGTCCAAGACTTTCACACCTTGGTCCGACAGCTGCAACTTAGGATGCAGCACTTTCGTGGACCAGGTGTTTGCTTTCCTCATCTTCCTCCCCAGAAATAGCACCACATTGTATCCTAATGTATTTAATTTTTCAACCTGAAAATAAAGATATATATTTATATCATACAAAGAAATATGACCAATTATAAATGTCCTGTGAAACATTATGGGCTGTAATTATGCAAATAATAACCACATACTGTAAGTTAAACACATACCAAGATGGAGGCCTCATCCACAACATGAGAAGTGGTTTCGTTTTTTTTTTGGTTTTTTAACCACTTCTCTTTTCTGGCCTCAAATTTTTCCAATTTTTTGGCCAGTCTCTGTCTTTTTGGCTGTGCTGCCTGGTAGTACTTGCACACCTTAGTTGCAACACCAATAGCTGCTTTGCAGCCCACACACGTTGTGATTGTAGATCCTGGCATCTTTAAAGTAGAATATAAAACAAACAACAATTAGCTAATAGTCAAAGTGACAAAAGAACTGCATTATTGAAGTATCAAAGTTGTGTACTTAAACATTATCAGCCGTGTCAGCCATCAACACTTCATGTATTTCACAAAATCACATCTAATTAACTGCTGCAGTGACTGAATGAATTTAGAATCAATAAATTAATAAATAAATATTTTTTTCCTACTGCAGTTTGACCTGCGTTTATTAAAAGAAAATTAAAAAATCAGCTTCACACATGTTCAAATGTTCTCCTGGACCATAGTGATTAATTTCCCCATAAGATCAATAAAACACAAAGGAATTTATGGATATGAATTGGTGTAAAGTAATTATGAGTCTGAATATGAAAGGTAAGTAACGTTAAGAGTAAACCACATTGCACATAACTGCAGCTAATATTAAATACAGTGGTTTATATGTGTTGATATCAGTATGTGTTCATTAGTCTACTTACCTTTGGACACGGAGGTATGATGCTAGTGGAAGAGAGCGCGAACCGGGGACCTTGAATTTATTGGCACGGGACAATGGTGTTCACGGTGGGAGCTTTGAACCAATCATAATGCGATGAGCCAGGAAAAGGCGGGATGATACACTCCGCCACCCCAACGCTTCCCCCCTCACCCCCCACAGACACACACACACACACACACACAAACATATATTGATATATACGTGGAATAAACTTTTTAAATATAACTATTTATACCTTTTGTCGTTACAGATCCTATATCCTATATATGCAGTGCAATAACTAATTTAACTGTAATATATATATGACTTCTTTATTAGAAACATGTTTTTGTAGTACTACTTTTCCCTAGTAATGCAAACTACAAAACCACCATTCCAAAACCTCAATTTCTAGAATATTACCTAACATATCGCCAATAAACCATTATCTTCACCTTTTTTTTTTACATGGGTTATTTATATGGAGTGCAATTATTGATTCGTCTGTATTAGATATTTGATATAGTCATCATAAATGCATTTTTAAAACCCCAATTTGTAACCCTAATTTGTAATTTGTAACCCTAATTTGTAAACTGGAAGAACTACAACTGTGTGCTGGTTTGTACGGAGCTGTATGGAGCGGCTGTCGGGAATTGTAGTTTTTAACAAATATTAGCGTTTTTCCATTAATTCTAAATTCTGACTACTGAAATGAAACTGCATTCGGAAGATAAAGGGGATGATAAACACATTTCTGTAATCAGATTGTAAATATACAATTGTAAAATGGGTGAAAAGTTAATATATCCATATTTTACCGGTATAAGATAATATATCATATTGTTGACTATACTCATATGATAGCTTAGATAAAGAGCTCTCTGTAACAGTTGGTCCCATGTCTTTATCTTTTTTTGTTCATGAATTATAGGCCATCAAACATATGCTGAGGTCAAGGTTCAACGGTCAATATTTCACAGCAGGAGCCATATACAATATTCATACTGACAAAATGTTAATCTCAGGATTACATTTCCAAAAATGTCTTTACTTTTGTTGTAACCCAAAGTTAAATTGTTCTCCCTGTCTGGCTCCATCCTCTGTCAGGTCTAGTTTCTGACAGCCTTTGAGACACCAGTCTGGATAAAATCAAGTCTTTTATTTTTTTTGGCTTATTTAGTGGAAAAAAACATTCAATGTATAGATGCTTTTCCTAATGATAGTCATAATTTAGGATTTGGGCTAGTGTAGACCTTATATATGTGTGTTTTTATGTGTGTTTTGCACTGTAGGGTTAAGGTTAACTCCTGTCATCCTCCCTTGTCAAATTGACCCCTTCTGTTTTGACTGTTCCTTCCTTCCTTCCTCTTTCTTTGCTCCCTCCTCCTTCCATACTTCCTCCTTCTCCTTCCTTCCTTCTTACTCCTTTCCTTCCTCCCTCCCTCCCTCTTTACCTCCTTTCCTTCCTCCCTCCCTACCTCTTTACCTCCTTTCCTTCCTTCCTCCCTCCTTACTATTTTCCTTCCTTCCTCCCTCCCTCCTTACTCATTTCCTTTTTCATGGGACTTTTGGGATGATAATTTGAGGGTTTATGGAAACTTCTGCTGCAGAACACCCCTGAATCTGATCAATCTGTCTTGGTTTCAGAAAGCACTGCAGCATGCTGTCCATGGTGCTTAATTAACACACCTCATATCCTTTCTGTTCCGCCCTTCTGTCTCTGTAAGTTTCCCTTTACTGATTGATCAGTCATTTCACTACAGGCTATCACTGCACAGTGTCTAATGTCGGATGCTATTTACTTTGTTTTACGTAGTATATGATTGTTTACAAAGCAAATTGAGTCTCTTTCGTTAATCTATGATTTTATTGCATATTTTATGGTTCAAAGTATTTTTTTTCCTTTTTCTTTTTAGTGATAAATCAGTTTATTCAGTCTCTTTGGACAGCAGCCAGATAGCCTACCGCAGATTAGATCCAAGGTGAACTGTTAACTGCACAGCAGCTTTTGGATCCTTATAAGGTTCCAAACTTGTCTAATTTCTGAATGAATCCGAAAAGCAGACTCACTGTGTAAAATCACACACAGGTGCGGCATAAACCGTTTCCATTGGGTTCTGTGTAATGGCAGACCTTGTGATAAGGCTCTGATGTACTGTAGGTTCTTTCTATAAAAGAGGCTCATCTTGAATCTCGATACAACCAATAGTATATAAGGGCCCACTAGAAGTCCCCGCCCCCTCTCTGACGAGCCACCCCACCCCCCCACCCCCCCACCCATACACACACATATTTAATTTTCATAACTGATTGCATGATTATTAAAATCTACTGTAGTGCTGCATAATACAACACAAATATCTTTAAGATAGGACATAAAGCCTATAATTGTCCACTTAATGTACCCATTTTCTCCCAACAGCAACCTTGAGTGACATGAATGAGACACAAAACAATACATTGGCAAAAATGTAAGTCACACAATTTGACTTAATTCATTTTGCCGTCCTGTAAGTCTCTCCATAAGAGCATGAACAAAAAAAAAACAACTACTCTCATAACATCATATAGTATAGGCCATTGTTTTATTGGCTATCATTTAAGACCTTTGAATATAGAGGTGTGTGTGTGAGTGTGTAAGTGAATGAGTGAATGAGTGTGTGAGTAGAGAGAGAGAGAGAAGCTGGAATAGCATACTGTTGGACAGAGTTAGTAGGTACAGTTATGTACAGGTACAATACAGTAGGTATTTACAAACTATTTACAAACTATACCCAACACAAATCGACTAGTCTCCCAGGTCCTCATCGCTTGAGGAAGTATTCTCAAAGTCTTCCTCTTCGGAGGAGTCATTTAAGGACAATGTTTGCAGTCCAAGAATAGTTTTGTATGTTGTGCGTGCTTTGGCCAGTTGTGCTTCAACTTCACACAATCGTCTCTTCAGCACACATAGCAGTCCCTCACGTCCTTTCTCAATTAATCCCTCTGTAGCGCCTGTGAATGTGAAATCAAAATAAAATGAAATGAGCCACGTGGTTGCCAGAGAAACTCATTGAAGAAAAGATCAACTTTTTATTGTTCTTACATTTCCTGTTGATGTCTTCAGTGAGCTGAGAGGTAAGATCTTTAATCAGTCCAGCAACACTCCCCATGTACTCCATGTGCTGCTTGACTTCGCGAACCACAATGACTTCCTCTTCTTTCAGTCTAGCCAGCAGCATGACCTTATCGAAAACCATTTTTTTCCGCACCATGTCACCATGACCTGCAATACATTACATCAAATGTTACAACCTCAAATAGAAATATTGAGACAGAAGATATTTTGCATGCTTGACCCTTTCCACGCCACTTTTCTTGCGAATATTTGCTTTTTGTGATTTTGATGGCATTCCACTGGTAAATTTGTTCATTAGTAACAGGTAATTGAACAATTATCATGGTTTGTCCTATTTATGCACCAACAGTGAACCCACTCATACACTACCCTGCCCTAAACTGCTCACAGCTGTGAGTGTACTACTAAAATAGAAAAATAAGCCCTGACAAGGTGAGATAGAACCCCAACGCTTCGCAAAGGAGTTGCTTACATTTTTTCTATAAAATTATAAAATTATGTATTGTATTGTATAATGCATTCAGTACATTTCAGCGGAAGTACTTACATTCCCATGGCCAGGAATAGTTGTCCATAGCCAGGAGTTCATTTGGAGGAGGAAGTTTCTCAGCTTCCCCCACAGTAGCGTTGTGGTCATTGATGGCAACTTCCAACGCTTTCTTCTCAACAGCAATCTTTCGTCTCAGCTGATGCCTTTGCTTATTCCCTCCTACAAAATGAAACAAAATGATAGTGTGCACTCACATGGTGACCCCAAAAGTGTCATACAAAATAAGGCTTCACAATATGCATGTATGTGTAATGATTAGTTTGACAGATGCTGTGTGATCATATTTGCATCACAAGTGTTATTAGCATTTGAGAAATTGTTTAAAAAAAAATTGAATCTTTTTTAGACAATCATATTTTCTGAAATAATGGACAAAATTGGTTGGTCAGGAAATCTGAGCTTTGCAGAAATATTGGACTGCCCTGACTTATAATAAACATTCTTTTCTATTTTTACTATGCATAAATCAGTAATGAATTCATTTTTTTCACAAATCTACATTACCAGTGTACAATTTCTAGTCTCACCAGACTGACGATACAGCTGAAATTTCCTCTGTTTGATGCCCAAATATAGCCCCTCGATGGTCCTCTGCAGGTCATTTTGATTTGCTGCTCCTTTGGAGAACAACAAAAAACTTAATTAATACCATCTCATTTTACAATCAGCCTCTTTTCAGATCCCCTGTAAAAGAGCAGGACAAAATGATTATGTAAAATATGACATCAACACACACACATATATATGTATATATGTACAGTATATATATGTTAAAGTATATATGTTAAAGTACCTAAGGTCCACTGCTTAACCACTTAACACACGCCCCTGTTTTTTATGCTGTTAGCCTAAACAACATGCCCAAGTTGTGAGCAGCACAGATCCCACATAGTTTGAGACTCAGATATGTGTCTGGTATCATTGGAAAGGAAACACTCTCAGGATTCTTGTAAAGTGTCTAGTGTCTGTGTGATTCTGTGACTTACTGACAAAGAGTGGCAGAGGTTACAATGATGGGGTTGTTTACTTGCCCATAGGTTTGCCTTTACAATGACATGTGTACGGACATTCAGGGACCTCTCAGCAGGATATAGACACAATGAGGCCACAGCCACATGTCTTGGCTTCATGCAGTCCAAATTTAGAGAAATTAATTTTCAGAATTATTTTTCAACAGGTATGTCCATGCGTTTTCCTCAGACACTTGGTTACCAAAGCTGTATAACCACAATCAAACACCTATAACTTCACATCCCCTTTGCCTACAATCAAAATCTTGGTCTCTAATGAAGGCTGACGCCATATTATTATTATTATTAATATTATTATTATCATTATTATTACATTTAACCATATTTTTTTGTTTGGCCATATCTATCTATCTATCTATGTGTTTATTTTGGTATAAGTCATATGTTAAGTCGAAGAAAAACCAACCGTGTACCAAAATGCCGAGTGCGTAATGATATATGGTTCAACTCTTTTACGCACCGGGCGCACGCCGGTTACGCTTGGAGTTTGTTTATGGACAGCCAAACGTAATAGCTTAGTGTCATACACCGTTGGAAACCTCAGACTATTGGCTAAAAGGTTATCAACTTCATTTCACCGAATATTTCCATAGGCTAGAACAGCAGTCAATCAAAGCCATGTCGTCATTGTTGTCGGTCACATGTCCTCATTGGCTTTGGAGACATGTACTGCCTAATCCAAAGCACCGATTGGCTTGTGTGTGGTGTCGTCAGAAGCAGGAGAGGCTCACGGTCGTAAACATCTAGTCACGTGTACTCTGAGATGGACGCGCAGGTCAGGAAATGACGTAAACGGAACGTATATGGTTTGTTATTTGTGTTATTACGTTACGTGTTGGACTAAATACATGGACATATTGAGGAAAGTATTTCGGTTTTATGGAAACGGATTTCATATTTCACAAGAATGGATATTTGGCGAGCTGTACAGAAAGTCCTGAGTCATAAGATGATCGTTGTGGATAAAGGGAAGACTTTGAAGGTATGTAGGCATTATAGCTTTTCTTACTTAGCTCACGGGCTAGCCGAGCTAATCGCTAATACTATTACGGCTGTGAGCAACCATATAAGTCGTGAGTGGTCTTGAATGAATCAGGACAATCTAAGCTTTCCAACGATGTACGGCATGAATATATGTGTTTAAGGGTTGGTGTTTAAAACATTCAGAAGAACTTGTGGCTACCTCCTAACATCCGTCCCGTCCCGTAGACGGAACAGCGTGCGTTAAGTGGTTAACATCAGACACCCACTGCTGGACTGTCTTCCTGTAGAGCTAATTCACCAGTGAGTTTCTCCAGGTCATTTGCTGCCAAAGAAATATCTCTGTTAACAAACGCTGAGACACAATTTAAAAACTGAAATGTTATTATACATATTTGCCTAGTTAGTACCTTGGCGTATCTTTTGGCCAGTGCTATGCAGGGCACTGAAAATGCTGGACCTGGGACAGCTTTTCTAATTCGAATTTGGTATAGGCCCATTCAAGGAAAGCCCTCTGCATTGTATCCCCACATATGTTACCACTCTGAGAGCAAAAGTGAAAAAACAAAACAGAGTTATTAGTATACAACTCACAATGTGTCAGAGATTGGCTTTACACCGTGGTCATGATGTAAAAAGGCCAAAATATGTGTGCTGAAAGTTGGGATTGTAAAAACAAGTCCTAACAATGAGTAAGTTATTTAAAAGGACATCCAAGATAACTTAAATGATGAGTCCACTCACCCGCCCGAAGAATTTAGTTCGGCCCTCAAGCATGCTGACAAAAGCTTGTCGTGACATCCCTGGAGCACTGATTTTGAGATCCTCATAAGTGGTGAACAAGTCCACCATGTATAAGGTCTCAAAATTGACAGTCGCTGGCCAGTAACCACTTTCAACAACATCACTTATGGTCACTGGCAAGGTTTTGCCACAGGAGCAGTTTACTGATGGAAGGGAGAGGTTGTATCTTCCTGAAATTTAAGAGAAAAACAATTATCTCTTGTTCACTAGAAACAAAAAATACAATATGAAAATATTTTTTAAAAAGACTTACCATTCATTCCTATTAAAATGACTGGTCTTCCCCTGGAAAGGCTTATTTGCCCAGTGGAGCAGTCGCAGCGGGGAGGAACGATTGGTAAGAAGCAATCTAAAAAGTAGAATTACTTTTAATGTTAAACTAAATGAAACCAAAAACTCAGGATGTTGTTTTATCTAAACAATGAATAACAGTCAAACAATGTATGAATGATTGTCTATATAACCTGAGACGTTAAAAATACCTTTTTCACTGTAGGTGAATTTCCCTCCCATATCTTGATGAACAAAAGTGGAGGGCGGCAGGTGTCTGAAAAACCCCTCCACCACAGATGCTCTGTTATGAAGAGCTAGGGCCTCATCTATGGACAGGTCACAGGCTGTGCAGTAGAGTGATCGTGGTAAACAATCCCTGCACATCACTACTGCAGCCTTATGTCCACAATGATGGCAAACCCCCTCTTTGGGCTTCTCAGAAGACAGCATGTTGTTCACCATGACGGGCCTCATCACTGTCCAATTCTCCAGTACAGAAGTTTGCCTGTTCCTCCACTGTGAGGGGAGAGATTCTTTAGCACCACTTTCCAATAGGTCTCGCACATCTTGAATGAGGGAGTCTGAAAATGAAAAGGGAAGAAAACAATGGTACATCTGAACAATTACAACATAAAAAATAAAGTAAAAGGAAAGTATTAAGGGAAAAAAGGAAAAAAAACCTAAATTTTCCACCGGCACGGTTTCTCCAGTTGTGTCCGAAGATGAAGCACAGGAGGCTGTTGCGCTTGATGAAGACGCTGCAAAAGTATTAATGTCCATTTGAACTTGGTCAATGAATAATGAATGAAAATACTGAGGAAAAAACAAACAAAAAACCAACCTGCGACTGAATTTCGCTGTCTTTTCTCCCCAGCTCTACTTCTTTTGGGCAGAGATTGATCCTCATCAACCCAAACACACAGCTGTACACATTTTGACCCTCTTTTGGAGTGTCCCTGCTGATCCACCTAAACAATTGAACCAGAGAACAAGTCACCACCCACCAAGGTATACCACCTAGAATAATCTCATTATAAAACCAATGTCATTATATTACATTGTAAAAAAATGTTAGTGAGACTGGGTGGAAAATTTCAGTTTAATGGTTCTGTACTGTAATAACATATTTAGAAAACCCTTTCTACATTAAAAATGAAAGTAAAACTTTATTACATTATTAATATTAAATTAAATTCTCATTCTCTAAATAGCTTGCATTTGAATATAAAGACATTAAACCACGTAGCCTACTAGTTGCACTTTGTTTGGAGTGTTTTCAGTTTTAAACCTCGATACCTACCTGCTATAGCTTACATCAGAATGTTAGACCTTGTAATTATTAGCATTACGTTAATACGCTTTTACACCACAATATAATGTTATTATTTACCTTGTTCTCCTCCAGGAACTCAACAAACAAGTTTTTGGCATCCTCTGCATCGAGTTGATCCATTTTTCTTTTTTTTCCCCCGGTCAAACTTCTTCTTCTTCTTCTTCTTCTTCTACTACTACGACTACTACTTCTTCTTTTTCTTCTACTTCTACTTCTTCTTCTTCTT
This sequence comes from Scomber colias, assembly GCA_021039105.1. Lineage (NCBI taxonomy): Eukaryota > Metazoa > Chordata > Actinopteri > Scombriformes > Scombridae > Scomber > Scomber colias. Next base: position 2,042,605 of record JAJDFG010000083.1, read on the forward strand.
CTTCTTCTTCTTCTACTACTACTACTTCTTCTTCTTCTTCTTCTACTACTACTTCCTCTTCTACTAGGCTAGTTCTTCTACTTCTTCAACTCTTAAAAATTAATCCGATTTTTATTGCATATCTGAAAGAGATAATTCAATATAAAAAATATGTAAAAGCTGCATGACTCAAAAAGCCCAACATCATTATAAGTATCTTTGTACCCTAATTCCTGACTGATCACTTGCGTTTTTTATTTTGTTCATTATTATTATTATTATTATTATTATTATTATGCTTTTCTTTTTATTCTGCATCTTCTTAGTTTTGTTTGTTGTTGGTCGCTCAGTGTTTTTTGATGTAAACGTTTTTATTCTGGATTGTACAATGTTCCTCGTTTTCTTGTAAAGTCAATAAAGAGGTTAAAAAAACGTCTTCAACTTCTTCATGGGGGAGTGGTGTCACCGGAAGTTAAATACACAGAGGAATCGATAGCGAGTTTTCAAAATAAAACACAGCAGACAAACGTCTGATTATAAGTCATCACTTTGTCAACACTGCTGGACACAATGGTGTGTTTATTAGGGGTTTGGTATTCCATGTAGAGGGACAGACGCCTGGGATGATTACATGAAATTGACATTTTAGCTGGCGTCCTCAGTCACCATAGCAACAGTGACTGAAGGATGATGGGAAGGCTAATGTAGCCCTCTGCTAATGTCCAAAACTGCAGCGCGCTCTCTCTAGATTTCACATAATCCAAGGTGAAAAAAATCATTCAGATGGCCAGACAATGTACCGATCGTATCTCTGGGTTATTAAGGCGTTTTGTTTAGATATGTGAAAGATATGGGTAAAAATGGCTATGCTAAGCGTTAGCACCGCACCGTCCAGCAACTAAAACGTTGCAGTTTCACGTTTTTTCTGTCGAGACCTGAAAAATCATCGCAACAACGAGCGAACAAGTTATTATGCACATCCACTGACTGATTTTTATGAAAATAAAATATATATTTCTCGCTAGAAATGTAATCAAAACACATTTTTATGCAGAAACTAACTCAAAATGAGAGGTGCCCACCATGTTTTTTCGTTGTCGCGGTCAGAATCCTGAAAGTCACGTGACTTGGACGCAAAATGAATGAGCAGAAAAAATGTAACAGTTATACAATTTAAGGGCGCTTTTTGTAACCCCTCTACGTTTTTGCTGTTTGGACCAACGTAGGCAGTGTACGTTTTTGTGGGAGACTGGGTTGACTTATCTATTGTTCTTTATTCTTTTTTCATTGATTTTTACTGTCCACTTGCAGCTGTAACACTGCAAATTTCCCCATTGTGGGACTAATAAAGAAATATCTTATCGACACAGGTTTATGTTTGTGTGTGTGTGTGTGTGTGTGTGTGTGTGTGTGTGTGAAGGTCTACCACTTTCAAAGTAAGGATCTGAGAATTAATAATCATTTAGTCTTATAAAATTAACCTGGGTGCCATCACTCACATATTAATTGAGTCAAAGATCTTCTAAATCAACCATCACTACAGTACCGTGATAGATAGATAGATAGATAGATAGATTTAAGGGTTCTGTCTTTTGTGGTCATGTGCACGTGTGTGTGTGTGTGTGTGAAGGTCTGCCACACACAGACACACATCTATGTTTGTGTGTGTGTGTGTGTGTGACCGTCTGCCAGGTGCATTTCAAAGTAAAGATTTGAGAATTAATAATCATTTAGTCTTATAAAATTAACCTGGGTGCCATCACTCACATCATGACCTTTGATCTGAGAACATAATAATATATAGATGTAAGGGTTTCAGTAGACGGATGCTTTTCATTTTAATTTCTAGTCATTTTTTCATATTAATTAAGTCAAAGATCTTCTAAATCAACCATCACTACAGTACTGTGGCTTCATTGTCCCATATGTGACCTACTATGTAGAATTGCTGATACTATTTCCTGAAGAATTGGCCTGTTAAATGTTGTGTAATTGTTTATTATTATATGCTCTACTATTCGTACCTATCTATTGTTCTTTATTATTTTTTCTTATTGATGTTCTTCCATTTCTACTGTCCACTTGCTGCTGTAACACTGCAAATGTCCCCATTTGATATTTATTCATCAAGAAGCACAAAGTCGTTTGTTGTCTTTCTCTAGTTTATTCAGTTGTCTGCAGACAGACTCCTTGCTGTCTCAAGCGTGAGATGGCACAGCGAGCCTGGAGCAGAGGAAATAGTCAGATTATATACAATACATTATCTTGTGAAAGCATGACCTTGTTCTATCATCAGAACAATGTAAGCACAATAGTCACGTCATAATGTGTGTACAATCAGGACAATGGTTAATCAGTAGATTATAACATGATTATACATGATGTTCACTCAATGTTCATTCAATCAGCATTTCATGTAACATAAGTGGTGTCATGGTCAGCAGATTATGACACACACATACACCTAATCATATCACATAGTTACTCATTTTATCAGAGAAGATGAATAATAAGAATTCCCATTACATTCCCCCATTTGAGCGTATTACGCTCACAAATTAACATTAATCAAACTAACATTAATCTTTGAAATTCAAACTGATGATCAAAAAAAGGTCTGAATAAATATATCCCCAGGAAGAGCTCTTGTTCAGTGAAGCATTTCCTAGTGAAACAGACAGTTCCTTGTTGTTGGGTGGGGTTTGTTGTCATGACAGATTGGTGAAGTCACCTGTGTCATGCGCCAGAATCTAGCCGTTGAACCCCCGTAATTGGTGATGCTGATGTTTACACATGTTGATGCTCTTAGCCATGTCTTTCACAGTTCTGTCCTTCAGAGAAACTCCCAGGGTAAAGGCTACCATGACGCCTAGTGTCTCAGAAATGTTCAATGGTAGTGGTGTCACAGGTATTGCGGCGCTCACTCCGTGACGAAGTTGTGTGCAGACATAGCAGCTGTTATTTGTAATCCTTCTGGCTGTCAATAGTACTACAGCATACCAAGAATTTTCCTCAGGCTTCAGTAGGGGGTGAATAAACTCAGGCAGCAATTCTCTCCTCTTTCTGCAGTTGGATGCTCTGCAGCTGCTGTTTGAGTTTTCGCACCCCTGTTGTTGATTAGGCTGAAATGTGCCTTGTTGCAGGAGCAGTAGCAGGACGATGGTGACAGTGAGCAGGAATATGCTAAATTCCTCTACATCTGTCACCCCTCCAGCGCCACTCTGTTTAGAAGTGGGAAAAGCCTCTACCTATTTGGAAGACATGTCAACAAAAAACAAACAGTATTTCTTTTCCTCTGCCTGCATTGTTAGTAGCACAGATCACGCAACTTTGATAAAAAAAAAATTTAAGAGAAGTTAGATAACCCCTTTGTGAACCAATACCTCTGTATTTCACTCATCATACCCCCTTTTGACACATGATCCTTCCCATGTGACAACTTAGCATAATAAGGAAATACGTATTTGGGTAAACATGGTCTACCATTTGGCCTGTACCACAGTTTGTTAGAAAAAAGAGCAACCTGCTTTTTTCTTCCCAACCCACCCTCTCTTCAGGGCTGGCTGTACCTGTAGGTCCAACATATTGGCTGTGGATGTCAGTGGTGACATGGCAAGACATTGTATGTTGTTGTTAGTGTTATCTAGCTGTGCTGCTGCCTTGGCTGCAGTATCAGCTCTGTGGTGCACAATATTTTGTAGTGTATGGTGGAGGTGGAAGTCCTTGTCTTTCCACCCTTGTTTATGGACTCGGCTGTGATGGTGTGGTTATGGCTGTGGCTGTCATCATTTCCGGAGCGCTGGCTGCTCCTCCTTGGTCCACAGCTGGTGCTGGCTGTCTTCTGGGTGGAGCAGAGTCCAGATCAGGATCTAGTTTGAGGCACTGAGATGCAGAGGTTAGTGTAGCTTTCCCTGCCTTCTGTATTCTGTCCCTGATGTTGGCTTCATCAAGCCAACAAGCATAAGTTCCCCAATTTGCTTTGATCATTTTTCCTTTTTATCTTTTGTTTTGACTGACTGATTTCTTCTTTTACTGTTAGTTGGACCCATTGTTGCAAAGAAAATGGAGAAGAAAAAATGAAATTTGTTTTAGATTTTTAGTTGCTTCTTCTCTTTTGGTAGATTTATAAGGACCTTGGATTTGTATTTATTTATTGCTAATTCAGCTAATTAAGTGTAGATATTTACTGTTAGTTTTCTTTAAAGCATTTTCTTTTTAATTTAATTGTGTTATTTTTACTAATTGTTTTTCTTTCTTGAGAGTGGAATGTAAAAATATTCTATACCCCTGCATTCTTAGAACTTTAAACCTAAAACTAAACCATCGTTGATGGTAATATTCAAAGCTTAATGTGCACAAGGACTGTCTGCTACAGTCTCTAAGGTCCCAGACCTGGAGCTTCCCTGATCCTACCGTGGTAAGCACCTGCCCTGTTAATACGTCTATTACACCCACTGTTCCTATTCCTGAATTTACTCACCAGAAAGACAAGGTTGTATGCCAGAAAAGGTTCCTTGATCACGGCAGTGAGTGGGCGTCGGTTCCCACGTGTCAGGTCCCCTGCTTCTCTACCCTCTTAGACAGGGAGTGTCACAGTCTGCTCTGCTCCTCCCCTGCTCTGCTGCTCAGCCACACCCCTCATCAGTCTAACAGCCTTCACCTGCTGCTCTCACCTGCTCACCATCTCCAATCAAGCCAGTATATGAGCAGCCTCACTCCACTCACTCTTTGCCAGATTGTCTTTGCTTCCATGCCTGACTCTCCAGTACTTACTCCCGGATTGCTTACCTGTTATCGACCCGACTTGCCACCGACCACCGCCTCTCGTCTCAGTCCCGGTAAACCCACCAGCCTTCTGTCCCTGACCTCGGGTATTGCCTGTCTGTTTTCTGCTCCTCGTCTGCCTGTGGCTGGTTG